>CM074723.1:262514351-262841851 GCA_037306005.1 Rhinophrynus dorsalis | reverse complement strand
TCTCTCACACAGCAAGTCTATCTCACACACACACAAGTCTTTCACACACAGAGCAAGTCTATCTCACACACATCGCTAGTCTCTCTCTCACACACTTACACACAAGCACACAGCAAGTCTATCTCACAGACATAGAAAGTCTCTCTCTCACACACAGCAAGTCTCTCTCTCTCACACACAAACACACACACATAGACACACTCACAGAAAGTATTTCTCACACACACAGCAAGTCTATCTCACAGACACAGCAAGTCTATCTCACACACTGCAAGTCTACCTCACACACATAGCAAGTCTCTCTCTCTCTCTCACACACACACAGCAAGTTTCTCTATTCTCACAAACACAATAAGTCTCTCACACACAGCAAGTCTACCTCACACACATAACAAGTCTCTCTCTCACACACACAGCAAGTCTCTCTCTATTCTCACACACACAATAAGTCTCTCTCGCTCTCTTACACACACACACGCACTATGATACAGACAACACACAGAGGGACGAATGCGAACAACCATACACTTATACACACACTCAAACACGCAGGCATAAGTTTTTGCTCTGAGATATGCAACAGTACTTTCTCAATCTGTGTTTTCTATGTTCTTTATTACAGAGTTGTTAGTGCTGTATAATTAAGCAGGTGGTTTATATTCGGACATGCATACTATAAGTAAACTTACATTTGGGTAGAGAGAGTAAAACAGTATGTAAGTCAGCAAAGTGTATTGAAAACAAATACTTGCAAAGAGAGAGATAGGAAACTATGAGAAAGACAGTCAGACAG
Organism: Rhinophrynus dorsalis; assembly: GCA_037306005.1. Taxonomy (NCBI): domain Eukaryota; kingdom Metazoa; phylum Chordata; class Amphibia; order Anura; family Rhinophrynidae; genus Rhinophrynus; species Rhinophrynus dorsalis. The sequence goes on along the minus strand of CM074723.1, from coordinate 262,841,058 downwards.
ACAAGCACGAGACACATCTAGATATCGACTGGAAGCGAAAGTCTGAGGCAGGTAATGCTGTGTTGTGTTCACAGTAGTTATTCTAATGCTGCATTTGGGCTGCACAATAATACTTTTTTAACTCTTTGAGTGCCAGAAGGGTAATCAAAGGGTTATGGTGGCCTTAGGCCTGTAAAAACATAACATAGATATGGTGGAGATTATATACATATAAATAAAGAAAGGCGCGTTTGGGTCGAAACGTCGACATATAATACAATGTATTTTATTTAAACTAAGTATTCCACTCTAGCACCCAAAGGCTCAGACATGTAATTTATTACATTTTAATAATGTCGATACAGAGTGTGCACGTACACAATGTACTCGGTGTGCTAGTGTAGAATTAACACTTGTTAATAAATGAGATTTACTGTACTCTGCATTGTCTGAGAGAAGAAAATATTCTCAAAGAAACAAAAATAGAGACTTCGATTAAATATTGTCAGTAGGTCTCAGTGATTTAACATCTAATTATTTGTGACAGTTTTAAGGAGAAAACAGGGCATACATTTACCCCCGATTGACAATTTGTTGCGTGTATAACTCTTTATAAATTATTAATCACTTCTGTCAACAACGGTGTTATTATTGTTACTCAGAGTTTTCAAATGAATATTTATTTTTTTCCCTGCCATAATTATTTCCCATCACATTGTAATAATGTCACAGATAATTTAATTAGGGCTAGACTTTGATGGACTCCTTTTATTCAGGCAGATGAGATAAATATTTTTGTCTTAACTGTGTAAATGATTGTTTTATATTTCAAGCAAACAATATATGGGATTGAGGGTGTGGCCTTGGGTGGGAATCAGGGCTCCTAGAATGCCTTAACCAGCAGATGCCTAAGATATAAATCTCAACCTGATATTAAATACAGTATTTGTGTGATTTTAACCCTTTGGAGAGGGTTAGACAACCTTAAAACAATCTAATAGTTAAATGGTACATGCTTGCTTTATAATATCAATTAGCTTTTATTAAATGAATTAGACATTGTTGGGTTAACTGTCTTGGGATGCTAAAGATGTATCTAACTCATTGCTTTGCAATGCTTTGGAGACATCTCTAGCAACCAAGGGGTTAAACGTCAATCCATGGCTGAATGGATGAATCAAGATTAATGCTTCTGGTGCCAAGGTGATCCTTGGAACAGCAGGTTCAAGATCCTTAAAGATGCCAGCAGCACTTGCATTTTTCCCTACAAGATGAAGAGACAGGGGCAACAGAAACATTTTAACCTCTGACATTTCTAACCGAAGGGGATAGGAAAAAGCTCTGTTTTAGACTATTTCCTAATGCCCTGTAGATAATTTAGCAGCTGGGGATTAAGATGTAAATGAACGCGTCCTATTGTATGGGCCTGGAGAAGTCTGTTAAACTGACTGATTCAAAGCAGGGCAAGGTAATCAGTCTGATTTACTAACAGAAAATGGAGCAATTATGGAGCAAACCAATTGCACCATAGGGGTGATTTCCCCCCCTATTCATTTAACTGGGACTTCGAATGCTTCATAGGTATACAATGCATTGAATATCTCTCTAACATTCAAAGGCTTAAACACACTTTTTAAATCAATATGATGTAATATTATTATTATTTATTATTATTATTACTAATAACACTAGTATGTCCCCTATGATGCAGTTAGTGTGCCCTAGAATTGCTCCAGTTACATCTTGTGGCTTATTTATAAAGAAAAGTGGAGCAATTCTGTGGCAAACTAATTACACCGTGGGGACAAATTTAAAAAAATAAATCCAAATACTTTAACCGTTTGAGCACTAGAGGGGTATCCAATGCATTGCTACGCAATGCGTTGGATACCCCTCTGGCGCTCAAAGGGTTAAATGCTTCATGGACCCCACTGAATGCTAGAAAGGTTGGAGCTTTCTATGGGATTGATGGGATTAAAAGTCCCATTCAGATCCAGTTGAATTTCGCGCTATCCTCTGTGATGCACTAATGAAGAGGCCTACTGCAGACTGTGTTACAGACTAGACCGGAAGTAGTTCTAAGACAGATCTGCTGAGACATAGGGAGGAAACATCCAATCGACTCTTCAATGCTTTGCAGCCTCCCCCCCCCCCATGGGGCTGTGTAGTGCATTGGTTAATACAGAGCAATCTTATAACTCCCTCTGTGCTGGGTTGCTTTCCTCAGATGGAACACGACTTTTAACCCCTAAAATGTCAACAGTGAGAATAAGGCGTTAAAATCACCATTTAAATCAAGGGTGAGATGTATTTGTCCCCCATTGTAGTACAGTTGGTATGCCCCAGATGTCCTCTTAATATATCTCCACTGGACCGTATGTATAAAAGACACAAACCCACTGACCCATGGGAACAAATAAACATTCCAAATAGAATCACTGCTTTAACTCATTGAATGCTGGGAAGGATACCTCTCTTGGCAATCATAGGATTTCATAAATCTCCTGTAATCAATGAGGATTTGTATTTGACCCCTATGGTGCAGTTGGTTTGCCCCATAATTGTTCTACTTTGCCATTATATATTAGGCCCATTGGTTCATATTTATAAACGAAAACTATAGTTATTTTGGAGTAAACCAACGGCACATTAGGAGACAAATAAAAATTGATCTTAAATTAATTTGGCATTTTAACTCCTGGAACTCTAGAGAGGTCTCCAAAGCATTGCGAAGCAATGAGTGAGACCTCTTTAGCATTCAAGGGGTTAAAAATCTCTTTTCAAGTGCATGGTAATATAGGACATTTTATTTTTCCCCTGTAGTGCTGTTGGTTTGCCCCAGAATTGCTCCACGTTCCCATTATACATTAGGCCCATTGTTCTCAATAAGTGGTAAAAGCACTATCATTGATGTTAAAAGCTGTACAGTAATTGAGTGATAATGACACCCACATGTAGTCATTTTCTAATCACAGACTACAGAAGCAAGTATGAAAAACAAACAACTTAATTACATGGTAACCTAGGAGGGACTAGAGGGTATATTGCAACGTGTATCTATCTAGATTCCCAGAGAGATTAGCACAGAACTGAATGACTGCTCTGTATCAGGGGTGGGCAAGCTGACTCCCTCCAGCTGAGGAGGGCTTCAGTTCCCATCATCCGTAGCTGACTGGGGATGACGGGAGTTGTAGTCCTCCACATCTGAAGGAACTCAGGTTGCCCAAACCTGCTCTCTCGCACTCTTTTCTCTCTTTCCCTCTCTCCCCCTCTCCTTTCTCTCTGTCTCTGTTTCTCACTCTCAGTCTCTGCCTCTGTCACTCTCTCCCTCCCCCTCCTTTCTCTCACCGTCTCTCTCCCTCTCACTCTCTCTATATATATCTATACATATATATTTTTCTCTCTCCCTCTCCTTTATCTCTGTCCCTCTCTCTCTCTCTCCCTCTCCTCCTTTATTCCCCTCCTTTCTGTCTCTCTCTCTTTCTCTATATCCATCTCTCTCCCTCCTTTATCTCTCTCCTTTCTCCTGTCTGTCTGCCTCTCCCCCTTTCTCTTCCCCTCCTCTCTCTCGCTCTCTGTCTCTCTCTCTCTCCCTGCCCCTCCCCTCTCTTTCTCTCTCTCTCTCTATTCCTCCCCCTCTCTCTCTGTGTCTCTGTCTCTCTCTTTCTCACTCTCTCCCATCCTCTCTCTCTCTTTCTCTGTCTCCATCTATCTCTCCTTCCTTTATCTCTCTCTCCTTTCTCTCTGTCTCTCTCTCTCCCCTTCTTTCTCTCTCTCTCTCTCTCTCTCTCTCTCTCCCTCTCCTCTCTTCTCTCTCTCTCCTCTCTCTCACACTGTCTGTCTTTCTCTCTATATATAGAGGGCAATAGAGGACAAATAAAAATCTTCCTTAAACTCCGTTGATTGTAAAGGGACTTTTACCATGGGAGTGCAAGAAACTTTACTTATCCCCTGGCATGCAAAGGGTTAGAGGAACAATAATGCCAAAATGATCTGGGATTTTACATGTTTAAATACCCTGTACTCTATGCTAAGCTCTGTAAATTGTCTCCATTTGTTTTCTAAAGCCTAAAATCGAGTCTTATATATGCTCTCTGGGGGCTCTCATTGCTGTGTTTCCAGGGTACCCATTAGGACAGCATTCTTGACAGGTGTCTTGGAAGTGATACTGCTTTATTGTCTGCAAATGGGCCTGAGATAAGATATCAGCCTTTCTGAACTGTAGAGCAGTGAGTACTGGTCTCAGTACATAACATTATACACAATGAATTACCCTGTGTCTATATAGGATAGTGTACACATGTATTAAAATGCAAGGCTAGTATTAGACAATAGGGATCTAACACAGAACAACTACATTTTACAGATGCATGAAATGTAAAATTATATATGTGTCAATTTAATTAATGATGTTAGAGTTGCTTTAACTCATTGCATGCAAAAGAGGTCTCCAATCCATTAGAAGTCGCTAACAATCAAGGTGTTAAAACCTAAATTAAATTAAAGGGAGTTTGGTGTATTTTGGTGCATGAGGCCCTAAGTGGGCAATGCCACCCAAAACCAATTTGTACAACATTTCATATCCCACGCACCAACTTATTTACAACACGAACATAGAGAAAGGCTGTGTTAATGCATCCATCATTTTTGTAATCGACTGAGTGCCATCGAGATGTATAATTCTTTGGGCTCTACTCTGGCATGCAAAGGGTTAATAAATAACTGACGATTTGCATAGGGTCATTCATCAGATTTTAAATACATACAGGCATGCATAGGATATTAACCCATGCGTTAAACCGTTTCCTTTCTAGTAAGGAAGTATATGCAAAATATTCCTTCAGACACCTACAAACACACACTCACTCTCTCACATGCTCACACTAACACTCCTACACACTCTCAATCTCTCACACACGCATACTCACAATCGCACATTCAATCACACACACGCACTCACAATTTCACATTCACACACCACACTTACATTCAAACACACACACAGACGCACATATATATTATACATACCTTCTAACATTTCAAATGGCCAGACAGGACACTTTTGGTTTGGGTGGTGTTGCTGGAGGTACTACTGGCGTGCTGGGCATTGCAGAGATTATTTACGTTGCTTCATAGCCTATAATAACTCTTCATGCAATTTAATAAATGATTTTAAACAATACCAAATTATTTTATTGACCCAGACTCATTTATAGACACATAAAACAAAGTGTTTAAACAAGCATAAATTGTGAGTTTTATTGATGTGGAGCGATGTGCTACCCTTAGATATACATTACACTTTCTGATTTTCTACAATTCATGGGCAGGAGTGTAGGAAAGAGGGACAGAGGGATTTTGGTCTCAAAGATTGTCTGTCCCTCCTGATCAGGGACACATGGAGATCTGGAAGTACACATAGTTCTTGCTTTTTCTACCTACACATTTTTCTATGGAGCCCAGATACCATGAGACTGATGCATTAACTCTCTGGTTGCGAGGGAGGTATCGAACGCATTGCAACCTCAATACATTGGATACTTCACTGTCAATCAAATGGTTAAGTCGATCTGTAGTAAGTGTGGAGCAAACCAAATGCACCACACAATCAAAACTGCAACCTCTTTAATAGCCTTTAACCCCTTAAGCAGCAGACGGATGAGCATCAAATTGCTTCGCTTAGTATCTCAATTTCTGCATGTATTGGAAAATTGCCTGTCTACCCTCAATAACTTTTCCCTTTCTTTCTTTCTTTTTTCCTTTCCTTATTGCATATATAACTCATCCTAACGTATCACTAATTTTCCAGTAGCGTTTTCATATATGGAATGAAACAAAATGCATTCTTAAGACCTCAAGAAAATAAATACATCTATATCTGGCTACATAGTGACATACAACAACGCACACATACGGTACATTCAAACACACATACACACACACACAAACACACACATAAGGAACATGTACACACACACATATATACAAACATATATACATACCCCACCACACACACATACAAACACACACACATAACACACATTCATGCACATACACACAATCAATTAAAATCATTTTAGAAACACGGCACATTTTTCAAATGGTAAGTTTTGTATATATGTCTCTGTGTTTTGTCATCTGGTCTTACATTTCTTAGAGCCCTCAAAAGCATTAAATTAAACTGGACTATCATTCCCCTGAGCACCTAATGGGTTAATTCAAACATAAACATCTGGGAAACCACTAATTAGAAAGGGGAAACAGAGCTGTCACTTTAAGGACGGTTTGTGTATACACAAAAGATTATTGGTGATTGGGGAGATAATATTCTTTATACTTCCACCCCTTAAACTTTGGATCGACTTATCGATATGATATATGTGATTAGAGATGTAGAGATGTAGATAATATTGTGGTTCAACTAAATTAATCGACTCTGTTTGCCTTATGTACAAAAAGAGGCGTAGTTCTGGATCCAAGCTGATGTACTTTAGGGAACACATAAAAATGGTAAATATTCACAAGCAGTGTGCTGGCTAGTGGCTAGCATTTAATGACTCAAAACACCCTATTTAAAACAATGGGTATTTCCCCATTACTACACCACTATAATATACCAGAATTGCCCACCTTCTGCATGCTGCATACGAATCTATGTTCTTACATAAACATATTAAAAGATACATCTTACTAATTGATGATGATCTGTTTACTTTTTATTTCAATTCGATAATTAGGAGTCATTTTTTAGCCTGGTCCAAAGGGATACTTTAGAATAATTGACCCTGACAGTTCTGACATCATGGAGTGAATTTTTCACACAACTGAAAGTCATTTGCAGATTATATACAATTTGTCACATCAATGGAAACAGAGGCTAAAACACAACACACAAACAGTTAACACACACTGCAAGAGGTCAGAAGTACAGACTAATTGGTAACGAATGCCATGACAGAGTCTGTACTGGCCTGACCACGCCACCTGAGTTATAGAATATCACTTCCATTGCTATGGCTTTTGCTGATGATTTTGTTTAACCATATGATGCAAGATAGATGGACATTTATCTGGCACTGAAAGGGTTAACCATTCATTAACTTGTTAAGAATGAACCACTTGAGTGCCAGAGGGGTGTGCAATGCAATCTATCTATCTATCTATCTATCTATCTATCTATCTATCTATCTATCTATCTATCATCTATTTATATATCTGTATATATAATACTAGTCATGTTTCCATAAAACAAGACAACTCAGAATGTATATTTCAGCGGCACAACGCGACACTTTATGCTAAATCACATTCCTGTATACTAATGTGTTCTGTAGGAGGCCATACATATCTGCTGTGCTGTTAGAAATGACTCTGCAGAGATTTGAATTCATAGCACAGTATGTAGTAATATTAATCCAGCACATAAACTAATTAGCATAAAATGCCACATTGTGCCACCACAAATAAAGGTTCATTTCCCCTAAAAAATAATAATTATCAAACAATGGCTAGCACAATATGGAGAGTTTTTATTTTATTTTTCTTAACCTCTTTCGATCCGTACCTCTCTGGCACTCAAAGGGTTAAATAAACTTATTTTAGTGACACGTTCACTTTAAATCAATTGACATTGCAGTTGGTGTGCCTGAGAATTACTTCATTGGTTAACATATCATTCTTGTTGTATTAGAATTGAAATACACTGAAGCTGATGTAGTTAGGAACACAATTACCAAAACTATGAAATAAGTTGGTATAACTGTCAATACCACATACTTACAGCTTGCAAATGTAAAAAAAATAATAATTCATATATTACTTTCTTAAAATATAAGCTGTCTTCCTTTTTAACGCATGTATTAATTAACCTGTTCAGAGAACATTTATTTAATGTAATTTGCACGCTTGTAATGAGAGATGTCAGTTAACGTTTATTAGCGCCCACTGATCTCCTATACAGAAAAGCTGTTATCTTATCTCAGCCCATTAACCCATTGAGTGCCAGAGGAGTACGCAACGCATTGCTTTGCATACCCCTCTGGCACTCAAAGGGTTAACAAATAAGCCTGGTCTGTTAATGAGGGCCCTGGAGCACTGGGAAAGGCAGGAATATCTGCTCCTTAGAGCACGTGTAATACAAGGCCTCAGAAAGCAAATAGAGCGCTTATACAGATGCTAGCATGAAGAAATGCGTTGCATAACCCCTGGAACTCAAAGGGTTAAGAATATAACACCCCAATCCTTTTTAGTGACGGTGGTTTTCTTAACCCTTCTAGTGCCAGACGGGAACACAATAAATTTCTTCACAATCCACTGGACACTCCGCTGGCACTCGAAGGCTAAACAAAAATTGGAATAATTCTGGAAGAAACCAAGTGTACCACACAGGGTAAATAAAACTGTCCCTACATTTACACTGATTTAAAATCTCCTTTAACCCACTCAATGCTGGAAGTCTCCAATGCATTGCATTGGAGACCTCTTTAGCGTACAAGGAGTTATAAACCCCATTTAATCAATGATAATTCTACTTCTTCCCCTATGTGGGAGTTGGTTTGCTCCTGAATTGTCTCAATGATACTTAGCACACCGGCCCTGTTGCCTATCAAGATCATTCTATTTGTTTCCAATTATTATTAACTGTATGATTTCTATTCATTGATTGTTGGATTATTATAAATTTCAGTATTCCAAACTGGGTGTTTCTCATCTCTCCAGCACTCAAACAGTTAACCAATCCCGAGGTTGCAGTCTCCTGTAATTAGGATTTAATAACAACAGTTAGCATTATAATATGAAAAGACAATAGCCCTATATGAAATATGTTTTTGTTTGCACTGATATTTTTTTAATTAATGAACTACTGTTATCTATGAAATTAATTTTTTAGCCAGCAATCATTTAATAATATTGCAAACTAGCAATTAAAGTAATGACTTGCCCTGAATGAGAACCCTAGTTAGTTTTATGACTCCTAAGCTGTGAACGGAGACAAATTGCGTGTGCTTTATCATAAAGGAATTTATTGTATGTAAATCGGTGTCATCTCTTAATGTATGAGTTCCTGTAACAGGTATCATAGAAATAATTACTTTATTGTGTAAGAGACAATGCTAATTATACGTTTGGACACAAACAACGTTTAACCCTTTGAGGGCCGAGGGGTACCCAATGCAATGGGATTTCCATTTGGCACTTAAAGGACTTTAAATTGACGTACAATTAACCATTCTTGTGCTAGACAGGTTTTCCACTTTGAGCCCTATAGCAGACAAAGGGTTGGAATGTGTGCCAATCTTAACTATTTGAGTGCCAAAGAGGAGTCGAATTATTATCAACAATTCTGGAGCAAAGCAGTTGTACCATAGAGGACAAATAAAATCCCCAGTTGATTGAATTTGGACTCTTAACCCCTTGAAAGATAAAGCGGTATCCAACGCGTTGTTTTGGGCACATCTCCAAAACATTCAAGGGGTTAATTTAATGGGCATTTTGGGAATTTATTGTCCCCTGTGGTGCAATTGGTATGCTCCAGAATTGTTCCATGTTCGTATTTTTCTAGCACTCAAAGGGGTTAACAGCCACATTTGACTCAATGGAGATTTATGGATGTGTTTAAAGTATTTGCTATTGGGCAGTTGAATTGTCACATAACTGGTCCAGTTTTTAAGTTGTGCCTATCGCCTAAAAGTTATAGATGTGTTTACTATGTTGAATACAAGGTTAACCATTTGAGTACCATTGTGTTGCAATGCGTTGGGCACCTTTCTGACACTCGAACGGTTAATACAGTGAGGTAGTGATGGGAATTATTTGGGATAGACAATATAGAAGGGATAGAGAAGGTATGGAACACGTGACTCAATAGCAGTTGTTGAACTACAACTACCATCATCCTTGAGACGACAGCTGCAGTCCAACAAAAAGTGGGGACTCACAAGTTGATCTATCCCATGAGCCAAAATGCAAGAATGAGGATGAACCAAGTTGTAGTCCAACAATAGCCGGAGAGCCACGTGTTGATTGAGACTAATGCTGCAGGCAGAAGGAACTAGGTTCAAGACCCAGCAAGTCCTCAAACTCACAGTCACGAATCTGTGAAGCTTTTCCAGACAACCAGCGAGTCAATAACTAGAATATGAGAGATTACCTTTCAACACAATATAATACGTCTTTAACCAATTCAGTGCCAGACGGGTGAGTAAGGTAGTGCTTGGCAATGCGTTGCACACCCTTCTGACACGCAAAGGGTTAACATGCTAATCCAGATGCACGGAAAAAATCGCTCAAAGTCACTTTGTCATTAACCCTTTGAGTGCCAGAGGGGTACGAAAAGCATTGCAGAGCAATGCGTTTCGTACCCCTCTGGCACTCAAAAGGTTAACCCCTTAGCTGCTAGGATACTTACATAGCTGAGTACTAATAACTGGAGCAAACCAACTTCACCAACGCATTGCACTGAATGCCTCGCTGGTACTGAGAGATTAAACCCATCATTTCAACCAATGGCGATTTTTTTATTTCTCACTAATGGTGTATCCACCATTAATGGATCCACTTTATGTATATATAAGTCCCAGAGTGTATATGAACAAGTGAAGAAAGAGTCAAACCAACTGAACCATAGGGTAGAGGAGCTCAGACCTATTCTCCCCCCACCCCCAACATTGCAGGCTTTCAGGATCTCCTCACATGAACACAGGCAAATCAATCAGGAGTTCATCCATTCCGACGCATCTGCTTGAGCTAACAACATTCAATTGTGTTTAATGTACTGTTATAGGGGACCTGAGGTCAGATTATATATACATTAGCTTAAACATGTTTTAACCCCTTGAAGGATAGAGAGATCTCCAACGCGTTGCTTCTCAATGCGTTGGAGATCTCTCTATCCCTCAAGGGGTTAAAATCCACAATCTTTTTCTTTTTTTTTTCCCTATTGGTGTGTCCCAGAATTGTCACTCCTAAGCACACCAGCATCACTGGGCTTATTCCCTTTTTAAATTAGTTCCAGCCTCTGAAAGGTGTAAGATTGCGAGCAGATACTCAGAAAACTATTTTGTATGTTCCTCTCATTAGCACTAATCATCTCTCCATTAGACATCACGGTGGAGTCTGTCTATGCCTCCTCTTCCTGATCTGCTACTTTTTTTTTGCCATACACATTACATTTCTGTCATGCTTTGCAGTAGAACACGATATCCCCCAAAGAGAGAGAAAAAATATCCTGACACCAACCATTAGTTAAGAGTGCAATGAAAAAAACCCTTGCACAACAGCATCAGGACTAATTAAGATTCTGTTTAGCAGCCCTGCATGGAATGTTAATGTAGCTTTGGCTAACTGGAAGTAAACAAGAGGAAAAACTGCATTTTAAGTGGAATGCAGGGTGATAACATCTCTCACTTCTCCTGCCCAAGGTCTGCCTAAGTCTGTTACAAAGTCATTATCTCAAATTACTGCCTCTGTACCTCATTTTCTAAGCATATTGGACCAGCATGGAGTTGAAGTCCTGACTTGAGCCTAGCACAAATCCAATACTCTCTAAGGGACACACTCTGAATTAATCCACTATCTCTGCCTCTGAAAGTTTTTTTTCTTGCTGGTACCCATTCCTAGGACAAATATAGCCAGAACTCACAAGGCAGATTAGTATCTGTTGCTGGCGTCTCAGCATAAATCCCTGAAGGCGTTTTTGACCCTTTGAAGTTTCTTCTATTTTGCTTACACAGAAGTTTACATGATTAAGTCAGGTTTTTACATGGCTCAACAAGGCAAATTTAATCACCTCCAAACACTCAACACCAAACTAAAAAAAAAGAAACACAACAGTTGTCCTATTTAGTAGTTACAGACATACAAGGGACTAAAGTGTGCGATCAAGAAATTAGATCAGCATGACACTGCTAATTCCCATGGCAGTAAAGTGTTAATCACATATTAATGCCTCGATGAGACTGGTATACCAACATGAACTAGAGCAAACCGACTGCACCACAGGGGACAAAAATAATCCCCAAAATCACAATAATTGAAATATGACTGTTAACCCCTTAAGCCGCTTAAGTATGCTTTTAACCCGTTGAAGGCCAGAAAGGTGTCCAACGCGGAGACCTTTCTAGCATTCAAGAGGTTCAAAGTCATATATCAATCAATGTGCATTTAGGGGGCTATTTCAGATATGAACCCTTTCAGTGGCAGAGGGCTACGCAACGCAATGCGTTGAGTAGCCCTCTGGCACTGAAAGGGTTAATATGCCTTATTTGGTATCCAATGACAGTTAAAGAGATCCATTCAGCGTTGTATTTGTCCCCTAGAGTGTCGTACGTTTGCCTAAAGTGTTCTCATTCTTCATAGTACATCAGTCACATTTAGAAGTTAAAAAAAAGCACTCAATGGGTTAAAAAAAATCCTATTCACATGTTTATTTGCCTTCTACATTGTAGTTTGACCTATAATACTCAAAATGAATAACTGCCCTGAGAGGGGAGACACATTTAGAAGAAAAATAAGTTTATCAATTGTTCACTTTTAACCCTCTGCGTGACAGAGGAGCGTGCAACGCGTTGCTTTGCTATGCGTGGTTCACCCCCTGGCACTCAGATGGTTAACTGATGCCGCAATGAGCCTGCTGTACTACGAGGAGCACACCGACCAGGTAGTCAGGAGACAAAAACGTTATTCAGATTCCCATTGATTTAACCCTGGGTGTGCCAGAGGGGGTACACGAGTTGTATTCTCCTCTGACACTCACAGGGTTAACTAGCTCTTGCAGCCTAGGGGTGATCACATTTTAGTGACATGCTAGCTACTTTTTTCTTAGGACACTGGTAAAGTAAAAGTGATACATTTATTAGCTAACTATGTAGATTAAGGTCCAAGGACCACTTAGATCTTCATTGTGTCTGACCTCTTTTGTCTGGAAAGCTTGCACTGTAAAGCTATTCAGTTAGTCAATAAAGGCACCAGTTCTACTCTGTTAGTCTCCTGGCTTATCCCCAGCCATCAGTGTACCACCCTTTACCTATATTACTCTTTCAGTATTTATCCTAACCTTACCATTACCTACCAGCTCACTTCAGTGGTCACTCACCATCCCATTCAAATCTAATTGTAAAACGTACATATGATTGTATTGCCCGTCTATATATATATATAACATAACATTAGACTAAAATAACATACACAATATTGCAAAATACTATGGGGCAAACCAGTTGTAACACAGTTAAACATATAACTCTTTAAAAATGTCCCATTGCTTTTTATTTATTTATTTATTTTAACTATTTGAATGCCAAATAGGTTAAAATGGTAATTTAACTCATTGGGGATTTCTATTTCTGCCTAATAATGCAAATGGTTTGCCCCAAAATCCCAATATTTCTTCTTAGGTCACCATTATCAAATAGGATGATAATGTCCCAGGGTGGGGAGGGGGGTGTCATTTTGAAAAACAGAATGCCCATATAAGGACAAGCATTTCACAAGGACGTTATTGATTTTGAAGGTTTTGATTTCTTTTACTGGATAATGAAAGTGGACTTGATGATGCCTAATATGATACCAGAAAGTCCTGAGTGGAAATGTGCTGAATAGGACACCAGTACACTGAGGATATTCATTAAACTTTCATTAGAAGATCATTCAAATTATCTTAGAGCACTTTTAACCCAATGAGTGTAAAGGAGTGTTGTGTTGGGATAGATCAATTGCACCATACAAGACAAATATAAAGTTCCCAAAATCTCATTGATGTCATTGGTGCTTTTAACCAATTGAATGCTAGACAGCTCCCTAACTCTATGCTTTGCAAAGCAATTCACTAGATACCTGGCTAGCATTCAAGAGGTTAAAGGTCTCCTGTGGTGCAGTTGTTTTACCCAAACATTACTTACTTATTTTGTGTATATGTGTGTATGAATCTGTGTACATGCATGCGAAGTATGTGTGTGTGTATAAATGTGTTTATGTATATGTGTGTGTGTGTGTGTGTGTATACATGTATATGCATAAATGTGTAGGTCTGTGTAAATGTGTGTGTGTGTGTATGTGTATAAATGTGTGTGTATAAATGTATGTTTATGTATGTGTGTGCATATGTGTATAAATGTGTGTGTCTTTATATGTATATAAATGTATGTGTGTGTGTGTGAGTGTGTGTATAAATGTGTTTGTGTGTGTGTATGTATAAATGTGTTTATGTGTCTGTATATGTGTATAAATGTATGTGTGTGTGTGAGTGTGTGTGTGTGTGCGAGTGTGTGTATAAATGTGTTTGTGTGTGTGTATGTATAAATGTGTTTATGTGTCTGTATATGTGTATAAATGTATGTGAGTGTGTGAGTGTGTGTGTGTGCGAGTGTGTGTATAAATGTGTTTGTGTATGTATAAATGTGTTTATGTGTCTGTATATGTGTATAAATGTATGTGAGTGTGTGTGTGCGAGTGTGTGTATAAATGTGTGTTTGTGTGTGTGTATGTATAAATGTGTTTATGTGTCTGTATATGTGTATAAATGTATGTGTGTGTGTGTGTGCGAGTGTGTGTATAAATGTGTGTTTGTGTGTGTATGTATAAATGTGTGTATGTCTGTATATGTGTATAAATGTTTGTGTGTGAGAGTGTGTGTATAAATGTGTGTTTGTATGTATAAATGTGTTTATGTGTCTGTTTATGTGTATAAATATATGTGTGTGTGTGCGAGTGTGTGTTTAAATGTGTGTTTGTGTGTGTGTATGTATAAATGTGTGTGTTGTAATTATGTGTTACATGCGTTATGATATATATATATATATATATATATATATATATATATATACGTTCCTTTCTATATAACTTAAATTAATCTATCTTTTGCATATGTAATTTAAATTACTTAGATCAGTTTTAACCATTTCAGAGTCAGAGAGGTGTTCTGTTAGACACACTTCTGAAACTCCAGGAGTTATATTAGGCTATCTATCTATCTATCTATATATATATATATATATATATATATATATATATACCTTTTTTATTGGACTAACGGAATTTTGGATTGACAAGCTTTTGGGAGAACCTCCCTTTCTCAAGTCTAAAGAATTTAGAAATGCTTCAGATTTGAAAAGGGGGGTTCTCCAGAAAGCTTGTCAATCCAAAATTCTGTTAGTCCAATAAAAAAGGTATTACAAGATACTAATTTTGTTTGTTATTTTACATCTGCATCACTGGACTAATACGGCTACAATCTCCTCTCTCTCTCTCTCTATATATATATATATATAAATATATACATAGTCTATCTATCTATCTATCTATCTATCTATCTATCTATCTATCTATCTATGTATCTATCTATCTATCTATCTATCTATCTATCTATCTATCTATCTACATGTGTGTGTATATATATATATATATATATATATATATATACTTTTCTATAAATACAGTCATCCAATCTCTCTTTTTTACATACCTGTGTACATTCACACATCTATCAGTTTCTTTAATGCACTGCTTCAATATTGTATTTCCAAAGTTAATCTCTTTGTCTTTCCTCAGTCCTGTATGTTTCAATCACATGCATTGAGCCCAGCTCTGTGTTGCAGTGCATTGCCCAGCAAAAGGTCACGTGTGTTATTCTTTCTCTGCGGTTCCCTGTTTGAGTTCTGCTGCAGAATAAATATATCTGGAGAGAGGAGTCCAAGTCTGGTAAATGGTTCCTGCTGTGTACGTTTCCAAAGAGTAGGAAATCAGCAGGAAATTAATATCACTCCTAAAAAGTACCTGGATGTCTTAGGTCTCTCATTCCTTTTTTTATTTCCCTTATTCCCTTAGTGACTTTTACAGAAACACCCGGAGACTGATTTACTAATGGCCTTGTGTTCTAAAGAAACGAGGAGTAATTCTAAGATAAACCAACTGCACCATAGGAGGCCAGTTCATTTTTCCTTTTCAACTTTTTATTTAAATGCAGCTTTTAACCCACTGAATGCTAGAAAGGTATTGTAGACCTCTTTAGCACTCAAGGGGACTGAAAAACCACATTTGACCCCTTCTATGCCAGAGAAGTCATCAAAACATTGCAAAGCAATATACAATGCACCTCTCTGGTATCCAAGGAGTTAAATCAAAAGGAATTGTGGGAATTTTTATGTAGACCTTATGGTGGTTTGTTTTCTCCAGAATGATTTGTCATTTCCTTTGAATATGGGGTCCTGGACCAATTCCAGAGCAAACTAACAGTACCATAGGGGGCAAAGTCCCCAAATTCCCATGTTTTAACCCTTTCAGTGACAGAGAGGCATCCGATGTGATGTGATACCTGTCTGGCACCGAAAAGGGTTTAATTGGGTTGGTTAACTCACTGCATACTAGATAGGACTTCATCTCTTTATGAAGCAATGCATTAGCGACCTCTCTGACTTTCAAGGAGTTCAAATCTGAATTTAACCTTTAAGCGCAATGCGCTGGCTACCCCTCCGGCACTCAAAGGGTTAAATCAATGGGACTTTTAAAAAATTTGTCTCCTATGGTGCAGTTGGTTTGCCCCAGAATTGCACTGGAGTTATTGTATAGATGTCAGCACAACCCAACTGGTGTTAGTCCAGCGGCTGCAATTCAGGACATGGATTACAAAGTATGATCCCTGTAATGCATTCACCACACTCTCCCCAAAAACTGAACCTGCCCACATAATTCTCAGACATCTGTCATGGCTCCCAGTTCAGCAGCGCATCAATTACAAAGTCCTTCTTCTCACCTTTAACGCTCTCCACACTGCTACCCCTCCTTACATCTCTTCCCTCATCTCCTATTATGTTCCTGGCCGCCTCCTTCGCTCAGCACATAATGCACTTCTTGTTGCACCAGCCACACCCTCTGCCCTCTCCCGTCTCAAACCTTTCTCGCTTTCTGCTCCATACCTATGGAACTCCATACCCCTCTCCTTACACCTAGAAAAATCCCCCTCTGTCTTTAAGTCTACCCTGAAGTCTTATCTTCTGGAGCACTAGGACCATGCACTGCCTTTGGCCAAACTCAGCACTTGTAATCTCAGCAGTTAACACCCTCTTACCCCATTGTATGTCTCCCTTTATCCATTTAGACTGTAAGCTCCTTGGGGCAGGGAACTCTCTCCCATTGTTTCTATGAATGTCGCACTTATTTCATCCCCTCTTATTTATTGTAACATATGTCTACTGTAAGGCGCTGCGTACACTGTGTGGCGCCATATAAATAAAGATACATACATACATACATACATTACGGTGCACACACTCTGCCAACATTAAATATATAGTAATGTTTGACAATAAAAGCAGCTCCAACTAATCTTCATATTATTTAGGCCACGGAGAGTGTTATTTCAATACTGTCAGAGTTGTAGTTCAAGAGTAATTGAATGATAAAGTATCCCCTTCCCGCTCCTTTTACCTTGTATAAGCTGCCTCCCTTCAGATGTGGAATCTGGTCTCTTGATTGGACAGCTCACATCAAGGGACAATCTTCTTACTGTGATCATAAGGAAAACCCTGGCCCACTTGACAGGTTTTTCACATCTTTCCTTATGCTCACTGAAGATTGTCCCTCTCTGTGATGAGTAGTGATGAGCGAGCATGCTCGGCCGAAGCTCGGTTCGGCTCGAGCATTGCTCTGCTCGGCACATGGCGGTACTCGTACGAGTACCGCATGTGCTCGCCCGCCATGTTCGGGTCTCCTCCCCGCACGTTTCGCGGCTGCTGCGCAGCCAATAAACGTGCGGGGAGGCTCTGACATCAGTGTAATGCCAGCAGCCATGTTGGCTGCTGGCATTACACTGATTGGCTGGCCAGAACCCGTGATCGGGTGCTGTATAGCACCTGACCAGCGAGTTCGGCTCAGTCTTAGCCAGGGAGAGCTGAGGATAGGAAGGGAAAGTCAGTGTAGGGAGAAGAAAAGTGTGTTTGAACAACATAAAGACCCAAAAGTCCTTTTTAGGACTATTGTGTGTGGGGGCAGCAGTTATATTTTGTTTGGGGGGCAGAGATTTTAAAAAAAAACGTCACATATTCCGTTCACTGTGCCTAGCCGCAGATTAGCAGCACATTCTGTTTAGTGTGCAAAGTTGCAGATTAGCAGCACATTCTGGTTAGTGTGCAAAGTTGCAGATTAGAAGCACATTCTTTTTAGTGTGCAAAGTTGCAGATTAGCAGCACATTCTGTTTAGTGTGCAAAGTTGCAGATTAGCAGCACATTCTTTTTAGTGTGCAAAGTTGCAGATTAGCAGCACATTCTGTTTAGTGTGCAAAGTGTAAAAAATAAAAGTCACATATTCCGTTCACTGTGCCTAGCCGCAGATTAGCAGCACATTCTGTTTAGTGTGCAAAGTTGCAGATTAGCAGCACATTCTGTTTAGTGTGCAAAGTGTAAAAAATAAAAGTCACATATTCCGTTCACTGTGCCTAGCCGCAGATAAGCAGCACATTCTGTTTAGTGTGCAAAGTTGCAGATTAGCAGCACATTCTGTTTAGTGTGCAAAGTGTAAAAAATAAAAGTCACATATTCCGTTCACTGTGCCTAGCCGCAGATAAGCAGCACATTCTGTTTAGTGTGCAAAGTTGCAGATTAGCAGCACATTCTGTTTAGTGTGCAAAGTGTAAAAAATAAAAGTCACATATTCCGTTCACTGTGCCTAGCCGCAGATAAGCAGCACATTCTGTTTAGTGTGCAAAGTTGCAGATTAGCAGCACATTCTGTTTAGTGTGCAAAGTGTAAAAAATAAAAGTCACATATTCCGTTCACTGTGCCTAGCCGCAGATTAGCAGCACATTCTGTTTAGTGTGCAAAGTTTAAAAAATAAACGTCACATATTCCGTTCACTGTGCCTAGCCGCAGATTAGCGTCACATTCTGTTTCGTGTGCCTAGCCGCAGATTAGCGTCACATATTGTTTAGTGTGCCTAATCGCAGATTAGTTTTTATCTTCCTTTTTGTGTGTTTTACGGTCAGTCTGTAAAAATGGCGTACTACGGGCGAAACATCGTTCCCAGCAGCGACGTTGGAGTCCAAGATGCATCCAGACATCCTCCCTATGCTGTCCCTGAACCATTTCTGTGGTGTTTCCATCATTTTCTGCCCTTTTCCTATGGACCAGGCACCCTCCCCTCATCAGAGCAGGGGGTGCCTGGTGTAATGCTCGAGTCCTCCCATTGACTTCAATGGGGCTCGGGTGCTCGGCCGAGCACTCGAGCCTCCGGGGGTGCTCGGCCAGAGCACCCGAACACCCGAGCATTGGGGTGCTCGATCATCACTAGTGATGAGCAATGTTACATCAGAAAAAGGAGAGGGGGATTTTTTGTATTCAATTACTCTTGAACTACAACTTGAACAGTATTGAAATAATGCTTTCCAAGGCCCATATAATATGTAGATTAATCAGAGCTGGTTTTTTGCAAAACATTACTATCCCTTCGATGTCAGTATGCTCCTTACGCCTGCCGTATACTGTGCTCAAGAAAATGAATAAAATCACACTATTTCCCTTGTGCCTTGTTTAGTACATAGTGTTAATCATTGTAATGGTCTAAAACGTGTGCCTAGTGTTCAGGCACACGTTTTAGACCATTCCAATGAAGGGATTCCGTGTAAGAAAGGAGATCTCGGCACTTCTCAAGCGCCTCCGTGTCGACCAACACGGATCTCCTGCTGACAGCTTTAAAGCTGTCAGTAGGAGAAATCAAACTTTAAACGCCCGTATCTCTTAAACCATAGCAGTTTGAGAGATACTTTTTTTGCATTTAGATCAGCTTTTTAAGCTCTTCTAAATGCAAAAAAAGTTTTTTTAGACATTGCTAACACTTTAACTCAGTGTTCTGTGGAACTCCTGTAAGGTGACCATATCTCCCTTTAGATTAGGGATCAGAGAAGGATTTAAATCCCAGTTGCCCCTAGGCAAGGCACTCCAGGTGCAGTTAGTTCTGCACATGGCCACACCCACAATCCTCACAGGACCCCACCCCCATCCCATCCACTGTTTCCTGGCACAGAAAATACCTTTGGCCTATAATAAGCAAGAACCATGCTTTAGTTGCTAGAGAAATCTCCAATGTCTTGCTTTGAAATGTGTTGGGAGATCCCTATAGCATCCAGAGAGTTAAATAATAGCCTGTAAATGGGTATACAAGTGGCACAGGGACATTAAGTTTGTTCTGGCTACACCTACAATTCAGAATGTGGCTGTGGTCAGCACAGCTGAGGCACCCATCAAAACGTGGAGCTTTAGGCAGTTGCCTACTCTGGGAAATCCAACCCTGTCAGGGATACTTATGAAAATGTCCTTCTACTGCACTGAACTGCCAGAAATCAGTAGAATCCCTGAGTGTGTGTTTTCTACGTGTCCCTTATTCAGTGGGATCTGTGACCACTTTATCTCGGGTTTCCAGGTGAAGTACCAGCAGTTCTCCAGAACAGATATAATCAATGGCTAATATGTGGCAGACTATGAGGCCTATATATATTAAGAAAGTAGAGCAACTCTTGGACAAACTAAATGCAATTTAGGGAACACACAGATATTCTCTTTGACCCAAACTGGGCTTTTAACTCTTTGAGTTCCAGAGGGGTATATAATGCCTTGCTTCTCAGTGGGTTCCGTACCCTCTGACACTCAAAAGGTTAATGTTATAGAGATCTCCAGCTCATTGCTTCACAGTACGAGTTGACCTCCGTAGCATTCAAATGAATAAAAGCCCTAATTAGCCCAATTGGAAGTGTATGATTGTTTCTTTGTCCCCTATGGTGTAGTGGGTTGATGCAGTTGGTTGACCTGAGTGTATAAGTTGTTCTGTAACTAACAGCTGACATGTGGAAAATGATAGTAATTTACAGTGAAGCTAAAACTCTTTACTGCCCCTTTTAAAGGGATAGCAATGTTTCACAAAAACAGCAACTCCAATAAATCTTCATAGCTTTTGGGCCATGGAGAGTGTTATTTCAATACTGTCAGAGTTGTAGTTCAAGAGTAATTGAATGATAAAGTATGCCCCTCCCGCCCCTATTACCTAGTGTAAGCCACCTCCCCTCAGATATGGAATCTGGTCCTGGGACCAGATAGCTCACAGCATGGGACAATCTTCTTACTGTGAACATAAGGAAAACCCTGCTCCCCTTGACAGGTTTTTCAGTTTTTTCCTAATGCTCAATGAAGATTGTCCCTCTCTGTGATCCATCTGGACAGTCTTGCAGCTCTGAGTTGAGCAGTGTTACATCAGTAAAAGGAACGGGAGGGGGATACTTTATCATTCAATTACTCTTGAACTACAACTCTGACAGTATTGAAATCACACACTCCATGGCCCAAAATAATATGAAAATTAATTGGAGCTGCTTTTATTGTGAAACATTACTATCCCTTTAATGCCGCTTTTAATACAAAATACATTTCGAAAAATACAATTTTAACACTTTGGATGCTAACGAGGTCCCTAATGAATTGCAAAGCAAGGCTTTGGAGACCTTTACAGCACCCAAGGGGTTAAAAGGTTCAGGTGCTAGGGTTCCACTGAACATTTTTGTGAAACCAAAGTGTTCCATTAGCAATTGGATTTTAGAGACACCTCCAAAACTTTGGTGATGTGACTAGTGTTCAGGAGGTTAATACACAAACACCTCTCCCCAAATACATTTTTAAGAAATATTAATATTTTGTCAGACATTTTGATCTGAAGAATTTCTAAGTAAAGCCATGTTGCACTACCAGAGTACATCATTACTCATTTGCTGTCTTTCTGTAACATACATTAAAGAATTTTTCTGAATCACGGCTAAAGTACTTTCTTCTTATTTTTTTCCAGTTCTTGAAACTAGTTACACTGCATTTCTTTGAATGTCGACGTATGTAAAAATGATTGTTAGCCCTAAAGCAACAGATATTAAGATGTTCTACAGCTTAAGAAACCTATTTTCAGCTGTCATTCATTCGTCATTGCACATTAGAACTTGTCCTATGCCATTGAATGTATGGGGAACGTGTAGACAGTAACTATGTTTAAAACATTCGATCACTTGAACAAGGAATAGACAAAGACATTTTTCTAGCACATTTTCATAACTGATTATATAACTCACCCCAGCAAACACACAACTCTTAAAGGGATAGTAATATCTTAATTATATAAAAAGTAATATTGTAGTGCATAAAATAAGAAATCCATTGATGCAATTCCTATCTCTCAAACCTTTATGGTTTGAGAGATAGAGTGTTCTAAAGTTCCCCCCTCCCTGATGTCAGCTGTAAAGCTGACAGACAGAGATCCGTCTTGGCCAACACGAGGAGGCTCTTCAGCAGAGCCGCAATAGCTTAATTTAAAAAGAAATACATCTTTGGAACGGTCTAAAAAGTGTGCTTGCAAACCAGGACCAGGAACTCCTGCTGACAGCTTACAGATGACGTCAGGAGAAGGGGATCGAGGGGGAACTTTAGAATGCTCTCTCTCTCATCCATAAAGGTTTGAGAGATAGGAATTGCATCTATGGATTTCTTTTTTTATGTACTACAATATTACTTTTTATAAAATTAAGACATTACTATCCCTTTAATTATTCCTTTAGTTTTGATCAAGCTGTTTGGAACAATTTAAAACCTATATAACATGGTAAGTCACTGAGGCTGATGTACTAAGATGAACTGGAGACTTTTCTGGATCAAACATTCCACTAGAGGGGAGAACTTCAATTTCCCATTATTTAAATTATATTTGAATGCTTGGGAGGTCTCCAGTGCATTTAAATCAAAGGGAGGTTTGGAAATGTTTCTTTGTCCTCAATGGTGCAGGTGGTATGTTCCAGAATTGCCCCATTCATGTATAAACTGCAACAAAAGGTACAACGATACTCTGTTTCTGGATGAATGGGTAACGCATCATTAGAGGGAGTTCCCACAATCATCTTTTATGCCATAGAAAGTTCATTGAGGGGAAAATACCAGTGCAGGTTATCTGGTGGTCATGAGTCTACGATACAATCTGTGTACGAAAGCGTATGAACACTTTAGTGCAGGCATGCCAAATATTCATCCCTGGGGCTTCATGTGGCCCTCAACAAGGTTTCTCATTTTAACTACAGGGCATCCTTGCTAGTAGAAATTCCCCTTTTGATCATCTTGGTTTGCTGTCACTTTCTAGAGCAGGGGTAGGTAAGCATTGGTTCTCTAGCTGTTGGTTGCTGGGGATGATGGGAATTTTAATGCAGTTTGTAACAGTTGAGAGCCAAATGTTACATACCACTGGTACAGAGGAAAGCTATACACCTGACCATACCTGGGAACTTTTCATTGATGTCCACCCTGAGGGGAGTCCTCTGGTGCAGCAGGGGGTGAGAATAATGACGCGAGTCGCATCAAAAAGGGGCAGGACTTGACGCAGGCGGGGATGGAGGGCTTAAAGGTGTGAGACAGATCTCAAAAGAAGGCTGGGGAAGGAGTTACAATGGGGGAAACAGCAGGAGTGGGTAGAGTTTCAATAGAAACTCCCCACATCTGGAGGAATCACCCTCTGCCCCGAAGACCCGGTAAAGCAGTGTCAAAACCGGAGTCTCCAGGGCTAATCCGGAGAGTTCCCAGGTATGCACCTGACCCATTAGCAGAACAGTTATCGCAGATTGGCACACTATTTACATTTCATCTTCCTCTTCAGACGTCCCCAAAAAATAATAGTGCAGACATCAGCAACCGTTGTTGACTTCCATTTTGAGTGTACAAGGCTGAAGTACTGCTTAGGAATACAAATCTCTTTCCCTTCCAATTGTAGACTGAAACTGCCATCATCCTATGCAAGCAATGACCTGCTGATGTAAGGCTGTCATAAGCCCTGCTCTTCCTAGTAGAATCCCCCAAGGGCTTAGTATGACTAATGAATGTATCAGACTTGTCTTGTGATTGACACCCATCAGTGCTATGATTAACTACCCATCAACTAATCACAGTGCTTAACAAATGTGGCGATTGGTGAAGCACAGATGCAATATTTTATATATACAGATATGAGATAGAGAATGCATTCTTCAGCCACTACCCTGAACAACCATGTGCTCATTTCCTATGACCTGGCCTGGGTAGGTATAGAGCAAAAGTCCTCTGGTTGTCCATCTCCTCACCACCTTTCCTGAAGATGCAGCAACCACATGCACTAGCTGCTGTCTGTATGCACAGGTTTGACCCTTCTGCTCTGCTGTTTGTATTAACAAAGGAGAACTGGCAAAGTACAAACTTGATGGACTGCCTTTTTTTCCAGAATCATCAACTGTGTAGCTATCAGTGTATCAATAATTCTATGAATTGATATAAAAATAAATGAGTAGTGGAAGGGCATTGTCACATTTGTGGGATGCCAATGCACCATGCCAATTACCATTATGTTTTTGGGAGGAGTGACCCCTTTTCATTTCAAAATTATCAGAGAGCTAGGTTGTGCATCATGGGTCTTGTGGTCCAGAAACCATTTGAGAGAGTCAAATATTGCCAACACCTGAGAGATTTATAACCAATGTGGGAAACAAGATGCAATAACTTCCTAAATCTCTATGTTATTCTATGTAGCCTCTTTTTCCAGATGAAGAAGTCAGCGCTAGGACGTTCAAGTTTTTTTTCAATCTGGAGTCACAGAATCACCCATCCATATGTGTGAAGGACACTTACATTTTTCTATGATTATAGTAGTGAATTATAGCCTGTTAGCTGTTAAAACATTTCATCAACTTTTTAGGCACAATAGCACACAGGTACAGACCTTGTGTTATTCACAAATTGGTGTAGGCATAATGCTATTTGCCCAGGCGAACTATTGTTGATGGTTTTATACAACTGCTTAGATCAGGTCTGTCCAAGTTCAGTCGTCAAGGGCCACCAACAGGCCAGGATGTAAGAATTTCCCTGATTAACCCCAGGTAAGTTAAAGGGATAGTAAAACTTCGTTTTAACTTTATTTTATTTTGTAGGCATTAAAAAACATGAAGAACGATATAAGTCTTATCTCTCAATCCTTTATGGTTTGAGAGATATTCACAAGCAAAGTTTCCCCCTCCCGCCCCTTTTACCTAGTGTAAGCCATCTCTTCTCAGATGTGGAATCTGGTTGTAAGACCAGACAGATAACAGCAGGGGACAATCTTCTTTCTTTAAAAACAATGAAAGCCCTGCCCCCCCTTGACAAGCTTTTCAGGTTTTTCCCTTATCTTAATTGAAGATTGTCCCTCTCTGCAATCTACGTGGGTACCTCCCTTCTGCTTTGGCTGAGCAGTATTACATCAGTAAAATGGGCGGGAGGGGGACACTTTGTCATTGAATAACTCCTGAACTACAACTCTGACAGAACTTAAATAACACTCTCCAAAGTCCAAATACTATGATGATTAATTAGAGCTGTTTTTATTATGAAACATTACTATCCCTTTAATCAGTGGCTCATTCATTTTGACTGACTCACCAGTGCTTAATCAGGGAACTCCTTAAGTCCTGTCCTGTTGGTGGCCCTTGACGACTGAACTTAGACAGCCCTGGCTTAGACATCCAGCAGTTGGGTACTACAATTTCCATAATTCTTAACCAGCTAAAGGTTGGTTGGAGATGATGGTTATTAATTGACTACCCCTAATATACAGTGTTTTTACATAATGTCATACCTCACAAAATGTCAAATGACAAAAGAGGGACACTTTAGATGGTGTTGGTGGTGGGCAAGGCATTACTGATAATTTTTTAGTTATTTTATGATCTATTGACACCTCTTTGTGTAATTGAATAAATGATTTAGCGCAAGACCAAAGTATTTTATTTACACAGACTGATTTCTAAACACATATATTGAAGTGTAAATAAGCATAAATGTGAGTTTTATTGCTGTGGAGAAATGTGATGCACTGATATACACACCACACAGTCCAATCTTCTAAAAATAGGGACACCGGGGTGACAACGAGTTACAAAGGGAATCGGGTCTCAGAGAGACACTGTTCCCCCTAAAGAGGGACACATGGAAGTTAGGAACTGGTAGTGGTGTGCAGATGTTTAAGCTCTACTGGAGTACTGGTGAATATGCACCAGCTAGGTCCAAATAATTATTTTATTTAAAAACTCAGATTGGCCACATGTGGCCCAGGGGCCTCATATTGGACACCCGTATAATAGTAAATCCTTTCCTTAATATAATATAGGGATATGAGAGCCACATGCACTGGAAAGCTTATGTTACCTGCAGCACTCCATAGGATACCTCCTCCACAGGTACAGGTTTATCAAGCCATCAAACCTGAATGGCACACTATAATAATGGAAATTCCCCATCATGTTGACTCAAGCCTTCGAGTGCCAGATGGGTGCCCAATAACTTGCTAAGCAATGCACTGGACAAGTCTCTATCAATCACAGCGTTAAAAATGCTACAATGGCACCAGTGTGATAATATTGTGTTTTGAAAGTACAAGGCAAAACAAATTGCAACTATGACTGTATTTGTTATGTTTAATAATGACAGAAAACCATTTTGAACTAAAAAATCAATAAAAAAATTTGCATTGTTAATAGAAAAATTGCATTGCTCATAAGAAAAAAAAATCACATTTACCCAATGACGGTAATTTAAAAAAAATGGTGTACTAGAAAGAACTGGAAGAATTACAACCAGCAGCTCCACAGGTGTTAAATAAAAAGTTAAATTGATCTAACCTTGTGCATTGCGTACCCCTCTGGCACTCAAAGGTTTAAATCGAACTTTTAGACTTTTGAATGCTAGAGAGTTCCTCAATTCATCGCTTTACACTGTGTTAGAGACCACTTTAGTGTTCAAAGCAAATGTTTTCATTAAAAGGAGGGTGCTTTTGTTCCCTTTATTAATTAATTCAATTTAAAAAATTGGTACATTCACCCCACTTAAGTTAAAATAAAATGAAATAAATGAATATGGAGTATATGCATTTAAAATCAAATAAAAAAAATAAAGGCCTACAAATTAAATCAAGATGGAGCCTGGGGTCCAATATTAAAATATACTGACAAATTACATGTGTGTATATTTTTTTAACTTGGTGGTTATCCCCTCCATTGCCAGAACAACAAGATGTATAGGATCAGGGGTTAACCATGAGCACTGGAGATATGGGAAGGGGAGGCCATGTCCTCTGCTTGATACATCCGAGGAAAGCAGGCAATCTGGAGGCTTTATTTCAGAGCTCTAAAATAATTAAATTTCATTTTTTTTAATTAAAAAATACAATTCGGCAATACGGTTCTTGAGTTTCTGATGTAGCATGAGTTACTGAGACACATTTAACAACATTTTGCTTGAAAATCATAGGGCAAATAGATAATAGAAATGAATACGCTTCATTTATTTAATGCTCAAAATGTACACAATGCACCAAAAAATTCACATTGTTTCTAATGCTAAGTGCGTTCGAAAAGTCTCTCATACAACTCCATGCAGTTTTAGATGCTTTAAAGTGGAACTTTCACCTACAAATGAATGATATTCAATTTTAAATTGAACTAGAAACATCTCCCTATATGTGCATATTATAGAATAAAACTTAGTATTATTAGTTTAATCTGCTTTCAGAGATTTACCTGGTGACGTAAGCCTGGAGCTCGGTGAGGTACAAGCTGTACCGCAGTGAATCTGAAGCCGTCCTCTCTCTCTTACAAGAGCAAACCCTACCTCCCACCCACTTCCCTCTAGACCTGGAGCACTCCCTATATGTAAGTTAGTACATCAGCATGCCCCGATGAGTAGGGGACGGCTTTACATAGATGATTGACAGCCAGGATAAGGGAGTCCTGCCACCTGGGAAATAAGTCACAAATATGGCAGCGCTCTCCTTCTTGGAAATGCAGACTGGGATGGGGAAGTTTTATATAAATGCACTCTTCAACAATTAAATGACGTTTGTTTCACAAGTGTCCAAGGGGTGATTTTTCATTAGATGGGCATTTATAGGAATTTGACACATCCACTTTAAGATCCATTTTTAGATTGAGGCTGATGTTGTAAAGTCAAATGGGAGCAATTCTGAAATGCCCAGAGAAACCCATATATTCTCACACTGGTCTTCTCTTGGAGCTAGCGACATACTGTACATAGGATAATTTGTGGTTAATTTGAAATACCACAAATAAATTATTTTAGGATGGATTCATATTATTACATCACCCATTATGGACCATATACACAATGAAAAACAGCAAATCAACTTCACAATAGTGGAGAAAAGATCCCCAAATACCTATTGACTTAATTGGAGCTTTTAACCCATTAAATGTAATGGATACCTCTCTAGCATGGGAAGGATTAAAAGCCAGACTCTAATCAATAGGGGTTTCTCCCCTATGGTGCAATTGGTTTGTCCCAGGGTTGCTCTTCTTTCTTTGTGTGTATTGCTCTTCATATGTGAAAAAAAAGTATTTTTGTATATTTATTCCATAGCAGTTTTTTGGCCCGATGTACATTTGCATGTATAAGCCAGTTACCAATACTTGATCATGCATAAACGCCTGGAAGAGATGAACTTAGATTTGACTGGGGGTGAAATCTATCTGGCAAATTGTATAAAGATATACACCACTCTATGACATGTCTCACATCTCTTATACACTAAGAATTATGAATTCATTGGAAGGGGTAGATACATTAATCATTACCATATGATGTTGGTGTACATCTCACCTACATGTTCAAATTGTAACTATAATTGTAAAGTTTGCAGTTAGGTTAAAATAACAGGCTAATATCAAACCACTCAATAACAGATTATTTCTAAGTTCACCATAGAAGAGTATTTCAAAATTATCCTTACTTGTCTAATGTTGAACTTCACCCTTTCAGTCTTATGTGAGGTTTTACATTAGACAGCTATGGAGAACTTTGAAATACCCTACCGGGTGTAGATGTTAGAATACACTCCTACTGAGAACTTTGATATACATTTCTAGGTGGAGAAGTTTGAATACACTTCTATGAAAATTGAAATACTTTGCTGTGGAGAAATTTGAAATATGACAAACTTTGAAATACACTGCTGCAGAGTACTCTGAAAAATGGCAAACTCTGAAATATAACACTGTGGATAACTTTGAAATACACCTCTATGGATAACTTTGAAATATGCCAATTATGTTAATATGCTAAAGTCTCATGTGTGGTGGTGTACTTGGATAAGTATAATCTGAGGCTGAAATAAAAGCTATCTCCAGCTATTACACCATAGTGCACACTTTGTACAGTCATATTAGCTTAAAAATTCCCCCCAGGAAAAAGAAAATGGTTTATTAAGTCAAATTAAATATTTACATAGGCTTTTGGAGAAGAATACATTGAAACATCATAATGGTGCTTTTAAAGATATTTCATCTTCAAGCGTTGCAGGTCAGAATTATGTAGCATGTTGAATCTTCAACAAAGCTCTTGTTCACTTCCTAATTCTCCTCCCACCTCCCTCCCAGCTTCCCCAGAGAGCAGGTTCACATTTCCCTTTGGTGTGGTGTAAATGGCTTCTATCGTTACATCAAGCTCCGGCTAACATTATACTGAAGTTGCAACCAGAATAATGTAGCATGCTGAATCTTCAACAAAGCTCTTGTTCACTTCCTAATTCTCCTCCCACCTCCCTCCCAGCTTCCCCAGAGAGGAGGTTCACATTCCCTTTGGTGTGGTGTAAATGGCTTCTATCGTTACATCAAGCTCCGGTTAACATTATACTGAAGTTGCAACCTCAGTATAATGCTAACCAGAGCTTGAGGTAACGATAGGAGCCATTCACACCACACCGAAGAGAAGCATGTACATGCTCCCTGGGGCAGCTGGGAGGGAGGTGGAAGGAGAATTAGGAAGTGAACAATGGCACGATGCAGGAAATGTGCGCAATCACTATTTCCCGTGTGACAACCACTAGGGAATAGGTTTGTGTTTGTTGAATTGCACATGAAAATTCAAGATTAGTGAACAGCTAATTATTTTTGTGGGCGTGGCTAAGATTAACAAATCTGTGTGAGTGGAATAGCGAATGCGCCTAATGCAAGAACTGCTATTGCGAATTAATTTATATGTCTGTGTAGTGTTGTCATAAAATGGAATTTTTTATGCGCAATTCAAGAAGCGTTTGGTATTTTGCTTCCTTGATTACAACATGCGCAAAATCTTTCTGCACACAAAAATGCCTTTATCCAATGCGAACGTTTCTTGCATCGCGTAACAAGAGCTTTGTTGAAGATTCGGCATGCTACATTATTCTGACCTGCAAAGCTTGAAGATGAAATATCTGTAAAAGCAGGTACATTTAGAAATAAAACCCACCTCACCTAATACTACTTTATTAACTAAACCTATGCTAAAATTTTTCTTAAGAGGTCATTGTTCCGCTTTAATGTATACAATGTGTGCAGGCAATGATGAGCGCGGCTGAGAAGGAAGAGAGAGTCACGTGACTTGTAGGAGATGCACCTGAGAGGCGCGCACTACAGAGAGTAGGACAATGGGCAGGGTCTCCAAGCCTGATTGACAGGCAACGGAGCTGGCAACCCATGAGCACTGTATGCTAAAAAACCAAGATGGCTGCTGTCTTCAACTTGTTGGGGGATATAATAACGGTAACTTTATAGATTAATCTTAAATTTATCGGATGTTTTACATACACTCTAAGGCGTGCAATCGGGATATCTGCTTGGATAAACCAAGTTGATATCCTGCGACAGTTCCGCTTTAAACCACTAACAAAAAAGTAAACACCATTATAATATTAGGGGGTGCTTAGGCAGTACAGAAGTGGTGCCTAGGAGCTACATAGGTGCTGCCGAGGTGTTACCTAGTTGCAGCTTAGGTGCTACTTACTGGTGCTGCATACTAGGCTAAGTTATGTCACTTACATGACATTGGTTTATGTCATTTCTTTAAAAAATATTTTTCAAAAAATTCTTATTTTGCCATAGTTTTTTTTATATAGTTTTTATAATTATAAATCTGTTCCTTTGGGTTTCTGTCAATAGTTTTGTTATCAGTTGGTAATATAATTATACAATTAATTTGGAATTATTTTTGCTTTTTCTCTTTCCTACACTACATGAAGTACTATCAGATACTTTTGTAGGTCTTCCTCTTCATGTTTGTCTATAGACCTGCAAAATGGGGTACACATTAGATCAGTGGTTCTCAACCCATGCCCTCAGCGGCTACTAACAGGCCAGGATTTGAGAATATCCTTTTAAGAGCACAGGTGAGTTAATCAATATGACTGAGCCTCTGATCAACACACTTGTGTTCTAGTAGGGAAATTCCTAAGTCCTGGCCCGTTAGTGGCCACTGAGGGCATGGGTTGAGAACCTCTGCGCTAGAGAATGTGATCACACACAGTCACATATCAATAAGACTGTAATGTCAACAAGCAGATGATTTTTCCCCTCTTGCATGTTCACCAAAACTGCATAAAGTTACACCAATTTTCTCTGTGAATGTTAGTACATAATTTTAAACAAGGTTCAGTTAAAAGGGGATCTATCACCACAGTACAAAGGTGTTTTAAACATTAGATTATCTTGCGATTAGGTGGATTTCTTTTATAATTTATTTTTTTAAATTCTATTTTGCCGAAAACTAACGTTTAAAGACTGCACTTCCAGAAAGACTGTGGGTACAACTCTATACCCGCAGTCTGTAACTCTGCCTCCGCTCTCCTCCCTCTAGCCAGCCTCATCTGATGACGGAGGCTTTCTGTCTGTAGGCTGGAGCAATCTCATTGGCTAGATATCGATCTCTGCCAATGAGACCTCTCCAGCTTCTAGACAGAAAGCCTCCATTATCGGAGGAGGCTGGATAGAGGGAGGGGAGAGGAGGCAGAGTTACACACTGCGGGTACAGAGTTGTACCCGCAGTCTATCTGGAAGTGCAGTCTTTAACGTTCATTTTCGGCAAAAATAGGATTAAAATAAATTATAAAAGAAATCCACCTAATCGCTATATAATCTAACATTTAAAACACGTTTGTACTGTGGTGAGAGAACTTTTCAATTCAGGGGTTAAAAGCCCCATTTCTATTAATGGGAATCTACTTAGTATTCATTTCCTTTTGTGGATTTTGGGAGTAATTATCTCTAATTATCTATAATGACTTAAAGGTAGGCAGGCAATGTAATGAAGCAGTGGGGAATGCAAGCAGGGTACTGGGTTGTATAGCTAGGGGCATTAGTAGCAGAAAAAGGGAAGTGGTCATGCCACTCTACAGGTCTCTAGTTAGACCTCACCTAGAGTATTGTGTACAGTACCGGAGACCCCATCTCCAGAAAGAAGGGCTACTAAAATGGTGAATGGTCTACAGGAAAAGAAATATCAAGATAGACTAAAGAATCTGAACATGTATAGCTTGGAGGAGAGAAGAGAGAAAGGGGATATGACTGAAACATTCAAATACCTGAAGGGATTCAACAAAGTACAGGATGGAAGTATATTTCAAAGGAGTAAAAATGTTAGGACAAGAGGCCATAGTCTAAAAATAGAGGGACATAGGTTTAGATGTAATTTAAGAAAGTTTTACTTCACTGAGAGGGTAGTGGATAAGTGGAATAGCCTACCAGCAGAAGTGGTAGAAGTTAATACAGTGACAGAATTTAAGCATGAATGGGATAGGCATAAGGCTGTCCTTAACTTAAGAAAAGACCAAGGACCAAAAAAGGTTTGATGTTTTTACTGTAGGAAAATAGGCAGACTAGATGGGCCGAAATGGTTCTTATCTGCCATCAGATTCTATGTTTCTCTGTTTCTATGGTTTAGTTGATTTTCTCCAGAATTGCACCTCATTAGCTTTATGAATATGAATATGAAAAAATATGAAAAATATGAAAATTTTCGCCTCAAGCTGAAATCGGCAAAATATGGGATTTTCAGCTTGGTGAAAAATTTCCCACAGAAAGTGCAGTTTGTCCGCTTTTTTTCCACCTTTTCTTCCCATTGAAATCAATGGGAAGAAAAATATTTCTCCACCACACGAATGTTTTCTACAGCTATATAAAAGGCTGTCAGGCTTTCACAGCAGCCATTTTGTGTTTGTGAGAGGAGAGGGCAGCATGTTTTTGAGCTAGAGGAGATAGGCAAATAAAGAGGAATTGAAGCTTAGTTTAGGGAGTCATTTAGGTAGGACATTTGTTCTCTGTATTAGGGGAGTCTGGGGGCACTCTAGTTGATAAGAAGGGAGGAAGGAGGTTGACCCCCAAATACTCCAAAATTCCATGTGACTGACTGGCAAGACACAGGCAGCTAGGGACCTATTTGCTTTCTGATCTTGCTGTTATTATCTCTGTGCAGGGTGGGGAAGTCTGGGGAAAGATGTTGATTTTGTTTTTCAGTTATAATTTTTTTGCACATACTGTGATAAGACAACAGGGTGGACAACTTAAAAAAAATAAAAATAAATAAATAAATAAAAAGAAAATAAAAAAGAATTAAAAGAAAAAAAGAAAAAAAGAAATATATTAGGTGACAGTGACAGAAAGCTGACTGGGCTTAGGCAAGGCATCATACAGCTGCATCAGTTGTGTTGTGCACTGTACAGTAAAAAAACACAGTGTAGTTGCATAATGACCAACAAATGCACAAGGTTAAGGGGAGGGGTGGAGCAGTGCAGGGATGTGAGAATAAAGTAGTAGTTCAAAAACTGACTGCAGAAATGGTTGCTGCAGTATGTGCAATTAATGATGATGATCACTCTACTCCAAGGGAGGATGCAGTTTGCCAAGGTCAAGCAAAACTAGTCCCAGCACCACCAGTTCCAGTAGAAATAAAGAACCATATAAGAAGAACACTGAAGACAAGTAGCATTCAAGTGTTGATGATGCTGGCAGTAGTATAATAGAGGAAGGTGTTGTAGCTGAACTAGCACCAAAACAGGGAACTCTGTTACAGTGAAAGTAAAAAGAAATTGTTTGAGACCTCCAAAAGCTTAGAGGAATATAACGGTAGAAGTGGGCAAGAACTGTCAAGGGATGCTGATGCTGCTGAAGATAACCTAGTGATGACTGATGATGATGCAGATCTAGAATATATCCCTCAAGCATCCTTCTCTTTTTCAGATACAGATGAAGTTGAGAGTGAGGATGATGACAGGGCTATAAGGTTAGCAGAAAGTCAAAGGCTGAATCGTCCACCACTTTTAAGGAGCACTGTGTCTGTCTTTATTCTGTTTGAGAAAGCCATTGGAAAGTCTGACCCTGGACAAGCACAGATGTCAAAAAGCACACAGTAGCCCTATCAGTTATCATTGCATCATCGCCTCTTCAAAGTCCAAGTCCCACTCAGCAACACATACCTGTTTTGAGTACCCAGCAACAACAACACAGGTTATTAACATCCACAGTGGTAGATATGACGAGTGCCTGTGGTGCTGCTGCTGTAAGTGCTGCACTTTTGACACCTAGTAGCAGGCCCGGACTGGCCATCGGGCATACCGGGCATTTTCCCGGTGGGCCGGTCCGGGAAGTGCCGGCCCATACATGCCCTCACCATTAATTTAAACTTTTCCCAAGTCAGTGGCATAGCGGGGGAGCAGTGAGCACACAAACATACTGGCCAGCCCTGCAGCCCAATACTTTGACAGCAGCCGGGACTATGTCATGTGACACGCACGTACACAGACATGATGCATGCTGGGGTTTTGTTTCATCTATCTGGATGCCACTTTTAAACTTGCACTGTCCTCAGAACAAGTTTGAAAAGTGGCGCCCAGAAAGATGAAGAAACCCCAGCATACACCACGTCTGTGTCGCGCGTGTCACATGGTTCCGGCTGCTGTCAATGCAGACTCAAGAAGACTTCACAAGTGACCAGCTCCCTTCATCCTCACATAAAGAGGTAAGGGGAGGGGAAATGAGGCACTGGGGGAAAGAGGCAAAAGAGGAGTAAAGACTAGAAGGGGAGAGAAAGAAAAGGGAGATACTATGTGATAAAGGGGAGAGACTATGTGATAAAGGGGAGAGATTATGTGATAAAGGGGAGAGAAAGAAAACGGGAGAGACTGTGTGATAAAGGGGAGAGACTATGTGATAAATGGTTGAGACTGTATGATAAA
Organism: Rhinophrynus dorsalis; assembly: GCA_037306005.1. NCBI lineage: Eukaryota > Metazoa > Chordata > Amphibia > Anura > Rhinophrynidae > Rhinophrynus > Rhinophrynus dorsalis. The sequence continues at coordinate 262,806,023 of CM074723.1, read as the reverse complement.
GGGAAGAGACTGTGTGAAAAGGGGAGAGAAAGAAAAGGGGAGATACTATGTGAAAAGGGGAGAGAGAAAAGGGGAGAGACTGTGTGAAAAGGGGGAGAGACTGAGTGAAAAGGGGAAAGAAAAGGGGAGAGACTATGTGATAAAGGTGAGAGACTGTGAAAAGGGGAGAAGACTGAGTGAAAAGGGGAGAGACTGAGTGAAAATGGGAGAAGACTGAGTGAAAAGGGGAGAAGACTGAGTGAAAAAGGGGAGAGACTGAGTGAAAAAGGGGAGAGACTGAGTGAAAAGGGGGGAAACTGAGTGAAAAAGGGGAGAGACTGAGTGAAAAGGGGGGAAACTGAGTGAAAAGGGAAGAAAGTATAAAGGGAGGACAAGACCAGGGGTGGATTGTGGTCAGATACTTTTTTGTGTAAGAGAGCTACATAAGGGGCAATTCAAAAAGCCAGAGAGTAAACCACCTGCTTTATAGGGGACAAATCAGAATTTCCAGATGATTTAACCCTTTGAATGCCTTGCAAAGGGTTAAATGGGGCTTTTAATATATGTATAAAAAAAATAACAAACACCCGCCGCCCCCCCCCCCATGGGCTGCTCAAAAAATAAAAATGGGCTGCTCAGCCTTAAATGCCCGGGCCTATTTTTTGTCCCAGTCCGGGCCTGCCTAGTAGTAGTGGCAGTAGAATTACATCAACATTTAGCTCCAGTAGTAGTAGTAGAAACCACACATGACAGACAAAGCAAGGACAAATATATTAACAGCAGCACAAATGAGGAGGTGGAGGACAGATGGGACCACTGCTATGACCGATATGTAATATGAGTCAATAATCTGAGAAGGAGGATAGAGTATGACAAAGGTAAAAATACATACACAAATCACACCTTGCCAGTCCCCCACCACCACCACTACAATATATATCTGCCACATTGTAGGTTGTACTTTTGTTTATTATTTGATATCATCCCGAATATGTCCCAGTGTCACTTAAGCAAGAAAGTGTTGTAGGCAAAGGACAAATGCATTCTGCATGCTAACACATTTTTTAAGCCATATTTTGCTGTAGGACTCACAAATTTGACTTTCAGTTACTTATTTCTAAACTTCAGCCCTCAGAAGAAGTAATATTACAGTGGGAAATGTAGTACCTATAGGACATATAGGTGAAAAATGTGTTAACATAGGCAGAAAATTTGTTAAAATAGGAGAAAAGGAGGAATTTTTTTTTCCACGAGAAAAGAGAAAAATCAACAAGTTTTCGCGAAATTTTTCATGGGAAATTTTTAACACTTTTCACCCACCCCTATTTATGAATAAGGTTCATTAGGGCAGAATGCAAAAAATGCCTGCAATCGCTGTTTACAGTGTCCTTTTGATAGCAAAATGATTATCACCAAAATGTTACTTAATTGAAATTTAGTTTCAGAATTAGAGAACATTTTTGCATTTTTTTGTGAATGTGTTTCAAAAAAAGTTGGCATGGCTAAAATTTCTGCCATTTTGTGAGAGGATGAGCGATTGAAAAAGCAATTAGCACACATTTTCATATGTCTGGATAACTTTGCTGTTAATTTAGGTACATTTACTAACTTTTCCATTAATTTTTTGGCATTCACTAACTTTGCTGTTAATTTAGGGGCATTTGTTACCTTTGCTGTTCGTTTAGGAGCATGTGCTATTCAGCATCAAGGTGTTAGTATGTTTAATGCATTAAAATATGAACAAGCACAAATAGCACATACATTTATAGCTCTCAAAAAATAGCAAATGCTCCACTTTCTTGCATTATACCCTTAGTGTGGTATCATATAGTACATCTTTCCTTCTATGGATGGTTGGATAAATGTATATGTAAGGGATGAGTAAAATGGTTTGGTGGTTTGGTCTAATGCAAAACATTACTATGAGTATAAGGAAAACCCTGTCCCCCTTGACAGGTTTTTCAGGTTTTTCTTTTATGCTTATTGAAGATTGTCCCTCTCTGCAATCCATCTCGATAGTCTTCCTGCTCTGAGATAAGCAGAGTTTCATCAGTAAAAGGGGTGGGAGGGGGATACTTTATCATTCAATTACTCTTGAACTACAACTCTGACAGTATTGAAATAACACTCTCCATGGTCCAAATACTATGAAGATTAATTGTAGCTGCTTTTATTGTGAAACATTACTATCCCTTTAAGGAGAGGAAATCTGATGTACACAGCTTACTACACTGATGTCAGGCAGGTGTAGTGATGCAAAATGTATTCCTGCTCTTGATTTAGAGTGGAGTTGATTTTCTACATTCATCCCATTATCCCCAGAAAATTAAAATGGTTTACATCCATTTAAATGTTATGCACTAGTTTCTAACATTTTATTTTAATGCTTTTTCAGTTTGAGGCCACAGTTTGGTTATGTCTGTCATCAGCTTGCTAAAAAACTGGTACAACCTTAAATAGATATAATTGTTTTGAGATGAGCACCCATCATTTTCCATCCACAGAGGTTCAGCTTTAATTTGTTTGTTTACCAGAATTATGACAAACATTAAATCTATCACTTATTAGGTGTTTATGTAAGCATGCAGGGGTTGAAAGGTCACACCATCCATAGAACAAGCATGTGTGGGGGATTAAAGGGATAGTAATGTTTCATAATAAAAGCAGCTCTAATTAGTCATCATAGTATTTGGACTTTAGAGTGTTATTTCAATTCTGTCGGAGTTGTAGTTCAAGAGTAATTCAATGGCAAAGAATCCCTCTCCCGCCCCTTTTACTGATGTAACACTGTTCAGCCAGATCAGAAGGGAGGTGCCCAGGTAGATTGCAAAGAGGGACAATCTTCAATTAAAGTAAGGGAAAAACCTGAAAAACCTGTCAAGGGGGGCAGCGTTTTCATTGTTCTCATAGGAAGAAGATTGTCCCCTACTGTTATCTGTCTGGTCTATGGACTGCATTCCACATCTGAGAAGAGATGGCTTACACTAGGTAAAAGGGACGGGAGGGGAAACGTTGCTTGTGAATATCTCTCAAACCATAAAGGTTTGAGAGATAAGACTTACATCGTTCATCATGTTTTTTTAATGCTTACAAAATAAAATAAAGCTAAAACGAAGTATTACTATCCCTTTAAAGACTTTAGGGCTCTTTCACAGAGGCAACAGAACTGAATCAGCATTGTTGCAAACTCAACTCTCTCCTGCAATCCTCAATTTCAATTCAAGAGGGCATGTCTAAATGTGGCCCAAATGAACACCAGCCAGTATTGTTGACTGGCTCTCGTGTGGGTTGGCTATTCACTGGAGGCAGTCATAAGTGTCAAAACCTCCAGCTTCACTCATATGAAAGGTATGCCGATGGCCCATAGACGACAGTGCAGAACTTCCTGCTGCATCTTTAATGCAATCCCGTGTATGCAATAAAAATGAAGCTTGCTAGACTTTACACAAAGTGATGGTCATCCATGTAAAAGACACCATATCCCAGCATTATGCCTTTCACACTGGACAACATCACCATCACAGCATCTGCTGTGTGAAGGGAGCCTTATACATCATGCATGTCAACTGCACCATAAGGTACACTTAAACATTCTGCAACTTCCACTTGTTTTAAATGGGACTTTAAAGGGATTCCCTTTGATTCAAATGGGTAGGGCAATCTCTAACATGGTGCTGAGCAATGCATTAGTGACCTTTCCAACATTCATTGGCTTAAAGGGATAGTAATACTTAAAATATTAAAAAATATATTTTGTAGGGTTTATCCCCCTGAGTAAAACAAGGGTGCTCCCACTGCTGAAAGGTGTTTTATTCAAAAGTTATTACAGCTCAAAGTTTCATTTTTTAGGTGCAATATCACAGTGGCCTGAAATTGTACAGTGGTGCTGTTGCTACACCATCCTATGGACAGCTCTGGTCCCAGGACCATAAATCTCCATAAGATGGTGTAGTAACAGCACCACTGTAAAATTTCAGGCCACTGTGATATTGCACCTAAATTCAACTTTGAGCTGTAATAACTTTTGAATAAAGCACCTTTCAGCAGTGGGAGCACCCTTGTTTTACTCAGGGGGATAAACCCTACAACATATATATTTTTTAATTTTAAGTATTACTATCCCTTTAAGCCAATGAATACTAGAAAGATCACTAATGCATTGCTCAGCAACATGTTGGAGATTGCTCTACCCATTTGAATCAATGGGAATGTGCATGTCCTCCCATGATACAGTTGGTTTGCTGTAGAATTGCTCCTCTTTAGCTTGATGAATAATACTTTGTGAACCTAAGATATCATTTTACAAATGTTGGCAATGAATACATGGCATTTTAACCCCTTGCACGTCAGAGAGGTATCCAACACATTGAATTGCAATCCACTGGATACCTCTTCAGCACGTAAAGGGTTAAAGAGCATAAACCTATTCAATTTAGGTGACACTGCCATAAAAAAAAAGTCTTTCCTTAACCCCTTGGATGCTAGAAAGGTCTCCAACACACTTTTAGCTATATACACATGATGTTGAACCCTTTGAGTGCCAGAGGGGTACGCAACACATTGCAAAGCAATGCGTTGCGTACCCATCTGGCACTCAAAGGGTGAAAATAGTATGACTCATTTTCAAATGAGGTAATACTGTCCATTTTAAAGGAGCAGTAAAATTTTTATATGAAAACACATATTTTATAGATCTTTTCCTGCGGAATAAAACAAGGGTACTCCCACTGCTGTCAGATGTTCTTGTTGACCCCGGTTAAAGTTGAGGTCTGGTCAGCCTAATTCAACATTTATAACAGTTCAAATAATCAGGAAGTGAATTTACTGTGCATTGACTTCCTGATAGTGCTAACTGACAGGAAGTGACAGGCAGTTTCTATCACATTCTATGGAGAACTGTATTTCACTGACTTTCTTGACTTTCCTTTCCATTTGAATGTAACATGAAAAACTATTTAGAATTTGACCACTAGAGGGCACTGCTAATGTAAAAAAACATGGGCTTAAACTGTAATAACTCTGGAAATATGAATCTCTTGACAGAGGGTGTACCCTTGTTTTCCTCAGTAGTAAAATCCTTACAATATACATTTTTTCATAAAAAAAAGTTTACTGCTCCTTTAAAATGTCTTACTTTAACCCCTCGGTGCTTGAGAAGTCTCCAACTCCTTGCAAAGCAATGCACTGGAGATGCCTCTAACAACCAAAGAATGAACATCTGATAAACAGTAATTGTCTCGCATTTGCATAGGGAGAGCCAAGGTTTCTCTGGTATCATTATAGCTATATAGTCCCCTTTTGACATTCGGTGAAGAAGACTTGGGAGTGATTTGCTTTCCACACGCCTCTGTATCATTTGTGCAGCCGAAAATACACTAAACCAAACACCCACAGGGCCATATTCAAGAAAGAGTCCTTTTAAAGCTAACCAAGTGCACCAAAGGGGAAAAATAAAAAAATTAATTGAATTTAAATGGGTCTTTAACCCCTTTGAAAGCTAGAGATGTCTCCAAGGTATTGTAAAGCAAGGGTAGTAAGCCATCTACACTGGTAACTCTCTTCTTGATGCTGATTACATCAAGAGGAGGGCATTGAGGGTTGTGTATGGATGTATATGAGCCTTGTTATCCTCTGCACCTTGTTTGTCAACATGGATTAACAATAGTGTTGAGCGAGCGTGCTCGGCCGATGCTCGGATCGGCTCGAGCATCGCTCTGCTCGGCACATGGCGGTACTCGTACGAGTACCGCCATGTGCTCGCCCGACATGTTCGGGTGAAGGGGATCTGTGCCGGAAGAGGCACAGATCCGAAGACTCCGCTGGACCACCAGGGACTGGAGGTACGGGGGCATTGCGGAGATGAAGGGGGCATTGCGGAGATGAAGGGGGACATTGTGGAAGAGGGGCATAGACTCTATGCCCCTCTTCCACAATGTCCCCCTTCATCTCCGCTATGCCCCTCTTCCACAATGTCCCCCTTCATCTCCGCTATGCCCCTCTTCCACAATGTCCCCCTTCATCTCCTATGCCATAGAGGAGATGAAGGGGGACATTGTGGAAGAGGGGCATAGCGGAGATGAAGGGGGACATTGTGGAAGAGGGGCATAGAGTCTATGCCCCTCTTCCACAATGTCCCCCTTCATCTCCGCTATGCCCCTCTTCCACAATGTCCCCCTTCATCTCCTCTATGGCATAGGAGATGAAGGGGGACATTGTGGAAGAGGGGCATAGCGGAGATGAAGGGGGACATTGACCAGGCACCCTCCGCTCATCAGAGCAGGGGGTGCCTGGTTTAATGCTCGAGTGCTCCCATGCTTTTCAATGGGGCTCGGGTGCTCGGCCGAGCACTCGAGCCTCAGGGGGTGCTCGGTCAGAGCACCCGAGCACCCGAGCATCGGGGTGCTCGCTCATCATTAATTAACAAGCCTTGGTAGATCCTGGCATTCAATCAAGTGGCCCATTTCTACTATCATTCCAGTCCTCTCTCCCAATCTACCCACTTTTGTTAATTTTAAAATTGGCATTACTGTTGTGAAGTGATACCACAAAGCGTAGAACTGAGATAGGGCTGCACTAGAGATATTATAGAGCTTACAATGTAAGTAAAGCTACACTGGTGTTACCATAGAGCTTACAGGAGAAAAGGGTTATGTTACTCGAATTGCTCCATTTGGATTGTACCTCTGTGCTATAACTTGAGTAGCTCCATTTCACTTGTAAACTTTGCGGTATCACTAGTGTATCTCTATTTACAGCAGCAAGTGGGAGACTGAGTAAGACAGTGGTCCACCGGCCCAGATGTATGACTGGTCCAGGGGGAAATTGCCCCCATGCCCCTCCAGGTCAGCTCTCCCTGCAAGGGTGGCATTTGGGACATTCTTCCACTAAAGTAATAATTATGGGGCAATGTGTGTGTCAATAAAGTAATAATATGTGCTCATATATACCCTGAACTGCAGATGTTTGATTTTTTTACATTAAAGTATAAGAGGGACAAATCAAGAGAAGAATTACAGTTGCCCAGAAACCCCGTCTATGTTTTACTTCTATCAGATCAGGGTGACATCAAACTTTAGCACCCTATTAATAGAAAATATTTTCTCCTTTTGGGCTTATGACTATATCAGCCGTTGGGATGAAACCTGCTTTCTTAACTCTGTTGTTGGATTACAATTTCCCATATTCCTTAGCTGTCTGTTGGCTGGCTGTGCATAAAAACTACTGCAGTTTGCTCATTCTTGGCCTATGGAATGGAAAAAGCAATGAGTTCTGGGTAATGAACTGCACAAAACCAACCTTCAATATCGTTATTCTGAACATTTTATTTTCTTGCAAACCCCTCCTGGAAACTCTTGAGTTTGTCCCTGGTGTAAGCACAGAAAATGAGCTGTGCCGGTAGATTTGTACATTACCTATATAGTAAAGAGAAGATTTTGGCGCTCTTTGACCATTGAAGGTATAAGAGTGTCTGCTTTATCCAGACTGATTATCATTTCATATGCTATAATTATTTAGAAGTGATTTCTTTTCTTTTTTTTCAGCAGGTTGCATTTAGAGAATTCTTTAAGTAGATGCATGAATAAAATGCATGTCCTTTTTTTTTTTTACTTTTTTTTTAATATTTTGCATTCACAATTATTTCTGAATTCTATTTAATGATGCTATGGCAGGCATTGCATTCACCAAGCTGTCAGTGCCATCCTTTTGTTTCTGTGTAATTTGAATTTTTTAACATATTAATAAATGTTTTGGAATACAGAAAATTCAGTTGGGACTTGCTGAGTTTGTATTTTTGAGACTTGTTTATGCTTTCAAATTGAATTAATAAGGTCCTTAAGTCTACAATGTTTATGGACTCATTTACATGATAAGCATACACTTTGATCCAGTTGAACAAATTTAAAAAAAATACAGGTTCACAGATAAGGTATATTTGCTTGTACAAACAGACGTCAACAAAAAATTATATTTATTTTCAATGCATAATAATGAAAAATTAAGATTACACCATCAAAAGAATCCACTTGCTTACATGTTCTTCATCTCCTTACAGAATACGTAACTCACTCAGAGACCAATGTTGCTTTCAGGGCAATCATATTTCAGTATATCCACACAGGAATATTAGTCTTATTTCATTTAATCAACGAATCCTAACGACTAAGAATTCACTTCATTAAAGGCACTCAAAAATTCTGTCCAGCTGTTTTCTGCCACTTGGCTGAGGACAAGGTGGAGAAAGACAGGCAATTCAATCCTCGGCAACTCTCTGTTGTGTTCAGCATAATTCTGCAACATAATTATACTTCCAAGGTTTTTATTCTTTAAATGGAATTCAAGATAGGCCCAGTTGGTTCAGTGATTTGGCCTTTTTGTTGTTTTTGCTTTTTTTTTTGATCATCGTGCTCTGAGTTCAGTGGTGTTATTTACTAATCACTTAAAGGAATTCTTTGTTTTGTCATCTGCCTGATCTTTTAAATAGGATGATCAAAACACATTGGTATTTCCCAGGCTGCCGAATCATTTAGGAGTTAAGCACTCACCTGATATAAAGTGGGAGATGTGTAGGCATAACATTAGACATTCCTGTGTGCACACTGCTATCTAGCCACTGATTAGGGAAATGCTTTACTAAAATATTTCTTATGGGACTGTTCTTATGCTATTTTACAATTTCAGTAGCCATTAAATGACGCTGATGTACTAAGATGAACTGAAGTAATTATTAGGTAAACCAACTAACTGCACCTGAAAAAAAACTCCTGAAAATGATTCAAATGTGGTTTTTAATCGATTGACTGGCACTGACATATCCAACACATTGCAATGCATTGGATAACACTCTCACTCAAAGGGTTAATCTACTGAATGCTAGAGAGGTCTGTAACACATTGTAAAGCAAACACGAAGAGGACATCTCTCACATTTAACTGATTAAACGTACCAGTTAAATCAATAATTTGTAAATAATTATCTATCTATCTATCTATCTATCTATCATTAGATATGAAGGCACGACATTGGATATACTGATGTGCATATTTCTATTTACCTATCTATTTACATATCTATCTATCTATCTATCTATCTATCTATCTATCTATCTATCTATCTATTGTTAGATATGCAGGCATGACATTTTACATACTGATGTGCACATTGCTATCTCTATCTATCTATCTATCTATCTATCTATCTATCTATCTATCTATCTATCTATCTATCTATCATTAGCTATACAGGCAGCACAATGGACATATCTGTGTGCACATTGCTATCTAGCCACTGATTAGGGAAGTGTGTCTCATTCTTTTTTTTAAACAGGGTATCCCTAGCTCATAGAAGAAGCATGTTTGGTTGAGTATGCATGAATTTCACGTATATTCAATTGTGTATTGTATATGCCATACTAGGACCTGAAGAAAATCAGTTGGCGCATTGCTGAACGTATATACATGTTGGGCACCTACATTGTTTGTTTATGTTTCCATGGGCAATATCAATTCAACTACAATGTAGTCACTGGAAATGGTTCATTTTGAATGCCTGGAATTTCCTGCTATCTACTGTAAATTTGTTGCTGGGGTAGTATAACAGGAGAGTGAATAATAATGGCCGGCCCATGTTTGATTTAGTCACATTTATTTGCATAATACACTAATGGGCTGACCCATTATTGGATGCAGGCCTGGGCCCAGGTTACTTTTCGCCATGTACAAAAAAAAAATAAATCTGCGCAACAGCAGTAAAAAATGGAGATATATATGACTAACCACAAGTATAAATAAGGTCAAAAAACATAACAGCCCGACTCCACATGGAGAGATCAAACGCTGAGACAGCGTTGCCGCTGCTTGCTCGGTCGCTCCAGACCGGAACTGTAGGTTGTCACAGGGGGCAGGGCGGGACCTGGTACAATGCGTGCAGGGGGAGGGGAGGTCAATGCCCAACGCGTATCGTGGATGCTCAGATCCACTTCTTCAGGGGAAGCCAGCGTTTGATCTCTCCACGTGGAGTCGGGCTGTTATGTTACATCATCCCCACGTGTAAGGACACCATTCTTTGTAGTCAGTACACATCTTATCTGCATCAACTACTTGGTACCTAGGTATTGGAGATACTTTGTGTCGAGCTTGATCTATATCATTGTGGTACCCAGGATGTGGAGATACTTTGTGTCCAGCAAGGATCCATTACCATTACCTCAGCGCTCACACAAATGGATACTTTATTGAGACCTAATAAAAGGCACAGCTTTGTGGCAGCTAAGGGCAGGGACCCTTGAGACGCTATAGCCCAAGATGGGCTTCTTGTAAGTGCATGGGGAGAAGGGTGCTTTTTGTTTTGTATACTTTGTATTTATGTTTATTAAAGATACTACACTTAGAGCACCTTTTTTTCTCTATTTCTCTTTATTTTTTTCTGTGATTACTTTTCGCCATGAGCGAAAAAACTGACTATCGTGTACAACACCATCCTAAAAAAAAAGGAAAATATTTCCCAGTTATACACAGTAGATCAGACATATCAAATGAAATACAGTTGAGGGCTGCATACTGTATGTACGTGTAATATTTGCATATACCGCTCAAACATCAACCACAATGCTGCAAAATTAAGAGACCCTTCAACGTCAAAGAATGCTCTCTACTAGGGACAGACAGATAATGTCGACTAAAGAATAAAATGTGGAAAACAGAACTTTATTCCTTCAAAAGGAATTCCTGCAAACCATGTCATTTTCCAGTTCTTTCCCACTGTCCACATACTGATCCACACCATGTCCTACTGCACAGGTAGCCAGAGAAACAAACATACTGACCCCCAGCATTGTCCCACAGTAGTTATAGACTGACTCCCCAAGCCTTGTCATACTGGTTGCTGTAGAACCACACATACTGACACATCAGCCTTGTCCCACTGGTAGCCACAGAACCACATATACTACCCCCTCACAGCCTTGCCTCACTGGTAGTAAAGGAATCACACATACAAGATCCTAAACAGCCTTGTCTCAAGGTATTGGTAGCAATAGAACTCTATATACTGCCCCCCCAAGCCTTGTTCCACTGGTATGCACAAAATCACTCATACTGACCATCTCACCTTGTCCCATTTTACTGGTAGCCACAAGGATGGGCAATGTGAGGTCCTCCAGCTGCTGCCAGACTATAACTCGTATCATTCCCTGAAAAATAATGACTGGCAGGGAATGATGGAGTTGATGTTTGGCAGCATCTGGAGGGCCTCATATTACCCACTACTGCAAATGTCACATACTAACTCCTCAGCCTTTTTCCACTGTACTGGTAGAACCACACACACACAAACTGACCTGCCAGCCTTGTCCAACTGCATTGATGTCCATAGATCCACACATAGCGACCTCTGAGTTTCAGCTTTGTCCCACAACCATAGTAGCACTAGCCACAGAACTACACATTCTGAATCTGTTTCCCTCTGGCTGGAATTGTTGGACATATGCTGTAACCTGCAAAGTTTTCACAGGAAATTTCTTGGAGTTAGTGAAAATACATAGCAATTTCTGCAGAAAAAGAATGGGACTTTTCTCCATTAAAGGATATTAATGTTAATAAGGAAAAATATATAAAGTGGGAGACAGAGATGCTCAATTAGGAACGAGCCTGTAATAGAAATTTACAGGCTCTCTAGGAGTGGTGTCCTACCCAGGGTTCAGTCTCTTTTAGCCCACTAGTGCCTTTCACAGAGGGGAAATATTGAAATATCTTAGTGGTTAAGATTGCCACCTTTTCTTCAGAAAAATACCGGCCATGGCATTCCCTCCATAGACTTAACATTGGACAGAAGCCAATTTTTTTCCGGCCTGCCGGCAAAATACCATCTGGGTGGCAAACCTATTAGTGGTCCTGCCAAAGCAGCAGTCCAGCCATGAAATGCCAGGCAGTTCATCTCTGAACAAGAGAAGCAACCAACCCTAACCAACCATTTTGGGCTCCTTAGGCCTCATCATCGAGGCATAGCTGATCTTTCTAGGCACTGTAAGCAAGGGGTCCAATGCTGATTCCCCCTATTACCCTTGGGGTGACTATTCCAAAAGATAATTTGTATATGTATAGTGGGAGTTAGAGATGCTCAACTAGGATCAAGCATGCAATAGAAATTTGCAGGCTCTCTAGGAGTGGTGTCCTACACAGAGTGCAGTCTTTATTAGCCCACTAGTGCCTTTCACAGTGAGAAAATATCCTAAAGCATATCATACTGGTCCAGCCAAAACAGCAGTTTTTTTGGAGTAGTGCCTTGTGCAGTAGCAAAGATTGGACATTACAAAGACTCACCCTAATAGCAGGTTACAAAGAGTATGAAAACTGACAGTTTCACTCGCATAGAGGTCCCATAGGCACTGCTGTAACTTTGATGCACTGGAGACCTCTCTAACATTCAAGGGCTTAAAAATCCCATTTACATTAAAGGAGCAGTTAACTTTTTTTTTTAATGAAAACATATATGTTATAGAGCTTTTCCTTTTGAGTAAAACAAGGGCACTCCCACTTCTGTCAGTTGTTTTATTCAAAAGTTATAACAGTTCAAATAATCAGGAAGTGAATTTACAGTGCATGTACTTCCTAAAAGTTCTAACTGACAGGAAGTAACTCGGCAGTTTCTATCACATTCTGTTTAGATTTTCCTCTCAAATAGAATGTGACAGAATAACTCATTGGAATTTGACCACTACAGAGCAAACGCGTGTTTAAACTGTAATAACGCTGGAAATATGCATCTCTCAGCAGTGGATGTACCCTTATTTTACTCAACAGGAAAAACTCTACAATACATATACTTTCATAACAAACGTTTATTGATCCTTTCATAGTAAGTTGGGGAATATTTATTTACCCCATAGAATTGCTCCAAATTATCTTTTTCTCTTTCTTTCTTTCTTTCTTTCTTTCTTTCTTTCTTTCTTTCTTTCTTTCTTTCTTTCTTTCTTTCTTTCTTTCTTTCTCTTTTTGCATTGAAGATATCTATGGCATCTAAGGGGTTAAAGTGATCATACAAATTGGTACAGGAGGAGACACACTACAGGAATTCAAAACTTGCAAAGCATGTCAAGTGTTCTGCAAATTAAACTGGCTGTTCCTTCTGTAGATGCCTCAGATGTAAAACAAAACGTGTTAATTGGGAAGGGGTGAAGGAGTGGATAATCCTAATACTGTGTGATTTTGAAAATATTTATGCATCTCTGTGTATTGCATGCAATAACTGCACAGCAGTTAAGTATATAAACCCAGTGAGTGCCAGAGGGTTTTTAACATGCTGCACTCAGCAAGCCTTGAGCAATTCTGGGACACACCAGCTAAAGATTAGGGGACTGATAAAAACTCCCATTTTTTAAATGGGGTTTTGAATGCCAGATAGGTCACTAGCGCATTGCCTTGCAATAAGTTAGATCTCATTGGTATCCATGGGGTTAGAAGCCCAATTTACAGCAATGTGAGTTTTTATTTGTTCCCCACACCGCAGTCGATTTGTCTTTGATACATTTTGGGGGTTATTTAGTAAAGAAGTAAATTGCCCATTTATGATATTAAATAGAGATGATTTACTTTACAGATCTTGTGTTTGTCACTGAGTTTACATAACTAGTCTGGATTGTTTTTTATTTTTTGCATTTCTTTTTTAAGGCAAAAGTAAATAAAAGGATGCATTATTAGCATAATCTACTTTTGCCATTTTAAAACACATTTGTTCACTTTATTTTAAGATGAGACTATAATAAGTTATTCTTTCGAATTCGCTAAAAATGAGATTTTGAATCTATGTTCGTGAGAGATTTTTGGCTCATTTTACATTGCATTTGATAAGTTTTGTCATTTTGTTTTATCTAATAGATTATCACTAAAACCTTGGTCCCAGTCTGCTTTATGCCTATAGGATATCTGCCCATTTGTTTTGAAAACAACAGTGCTAGGGATGTGTGGAAAACATCTGCATTAAAGGGATGGCAATGGTTAGTTTTAAGTTGATTTAATATTGTAGATATTAAAAATAGATTAACATCAATGTAAGTCTTATCGCTCAAACCTTTATGGTTTGCGAGATATAACTTGCTAAAGTTACCTTTTCCTGGCTGTTTTACTCAAGTCTGCCATCTAGCTGACAGCTGCACATTCCAGTCATTTGACCAGACAGAGGATCTTCAGCAGAGCTGAAATCATGCTATTTAGAAATAAATACTTCATTGGAACGGTCTACAAAGTGTGCTTGCAAGCCAGTCACACTTTGTAGACCGTTCCAAATTAAGTATTTATCTTTAGATATCGTTATATTGGCGCTGCTGAAGAGCCGCATCTTGTCAACTGACCAGAATCTGCTTCTGACCGCTTTACAGCTCGTCAAGCAGAAAGGGGAGGGACCAGAGAACTTTATTTTCCTATATCTCTCAAACCATAATGGTTTGAGAGATACGAATAAGTGCAAGTATTCTCTTTTAATTGTATCTACCATATAGTTAATACTTTTTTTCTGACATTATTATGCCTTTAATTACACATACATCTGGCACTCAAGGGATAAACACCTCCCAGCTTTTCCCTCTACTGACCAAAACAGGGATGGAATTAACTGTTAAGGTGCCAGTGGATGGTGATATGCACCCATTCTGATATGCAAGGGTTAAACTAACCAAATATACCAGACAATAACTTGTAAATGTAAAACATAAAAAAGATTAAAACAATATACTACTACTATTACTGTTGCTGCTCCTCCTCACCCGCTTGCTACTACCACTAATACTAATGTAACATAAAGACTATCCATGAGATAGGTCTAACAATAATAATAGGTTGTTTATGTTTCATTGTATAAACTGACATGTCTGATCTCAGGGGCTGTGGTTATGCCGGTATCCAGCATCTATGAGGGCCATTCGACACCTGGGTCCAATAGGTTCTAATGATGCCTCTGTGAGAATATTTTTGTGTTAGGGGATTCATAAATGATTGTACCAGCACCCTCTAATGCAGTGGTTCACAACCATTTTTTACTCAAGACACCCCAAACACATTGTGGAACATTCGGGACACCCCTAAAAAATTATCAAAGGCATAATAAAAGGTACACTTCATGAATACACAGATATTATTAGGTTTCACAATCATAGTAATACAAATAAACATATTGTCCATAACAATTTCCATATTTCTACATTTAAAAGGACAATATTCACATTTTTGTCGGTCTTCGTAGAAAACATGGGGCACCCTAATTTGATGTCTGCAGCACACCAAAGTGCCACGGCACCCGGGTTGAGAATCACTGCTCTAATGGCTAGTTCCGTCATTGTACTTTATTAACCGAGGCTGGCGTAATTCTGGGGCAAATCAACAGTAGCATAGCAGATAAATAAAAAATTAAATTGGTCCAAATGGGGATTTTAATCCCTTAAGTACCGGCCGCGGCCAGCACTTAAGGACCATGGATCTTTTTTTTTTTTTTTTTTTTATCTGGTTCCGGGCTCTCTGAACTGCATGCAGCCACGCAGTGAGCCCAGAATTCCATGACGGTCTTGGCACATCATGGGTCATTAACGCAAAGCAACTCATGATGTGCCAGGACCATCAACGGTCGTTAAGGGGTTAAGTAAGTGAATATTAGAGAGGTTTACTATTGCTTTGCAGTATGTTGAGACCTGGCTTGCATTCATGGGGTTATCAGCCATATTTAAGTCAATGAATATTTGGGGAACTTTTAATTGTCCCCTGTTGATCATTTTATATTCTTCAGAGTTGATCCTATTCTATTTAAAGGGATAGTAATGTTTCATAATAAAAACAGCTCTAATTAATCATCATAGTATTTGGACTATTATGTTATTTCAATTCTGTCAGAGTTGTAGTTCCAGAGTAATTCAATGACAAAGTATCCCCCTCCCGCCCCTTTTACTGATGTAACACTGCTCAGCTAGAGCAGAAGGGAGGTGCCCAGTTAGACTGCAGAGAGGGACAATCTTCAATTAAGATAAGGGAAAAACCTGAAAAGCTTGTCAAGGGGGGCAGGGATTTCATTGTTTTCATAGGAATAAGAGTGTCCCCTTCTGTTATCTGTCCAGTCTATGGACTGCATTCCACATCTGAGAAGAGATTGTTTACAGTAGGTAAAAGGGGAGGGAGGGGGAAACTTTGCTTGTGAATATCTCATAAAGCATAAAGGTTTAAGAGATAAGACTTATATCGTTCTTCATGTTTTTTTAATGCCTACAAAATAAAATAAAGTTAAAATGAAGTATTACTATCCCTTTAATACATAGCTCCACTGTCATCACAATATTTTTTTTGTTTATAATTTTACTTGATATAGTGACTACTTAACACCATCAAGCTGCCCCTTATATACTGCCAAATTTCTATTTTTATTAGTTTTGTTTCATTCATAATTTGTGTTGTGTTTATTGTAGAAGATTTCTATAATACGTGTATAACCTGGCCCAGATTTACATCTGATGCGCCTATAGGCAATGTACTGTATGCACTATTAGTTCCTCCCATGGCCAGATCCCACTCTTCACAGGTATTCTATTGAAAAGTTGCCCTCTATTTGGAGCCCTTCAAAAAGGCAACATCTTAATGTTACCTGCATCAAAAGGTTGACATCAAAATGTGGCCCGCATCAAGAGCGTCATTCTGATGTTGAACGGTTAAGTGTCGTGCAAATCTTCTCTTCTCACAAGGCCGCATCAGAATGTCAGCCGCATCACAGTAATGTTATGCATACCGTCTTCTGATGCCCTCCTTCTCTCACAAGACCACATCAAAAGGAGTGTGACATTCTTTTTTGTGTGTGTCAGATCTGCTCCAAGTAATGCTATGCATACCCTCCATCTGTGCATTAACCCTTTAAGCGTCAGAGGAGTCCAGAACGCATCGCAAAGCAATGCATTGGGAACCCTATGGCAATCAAAGGGTAAGATGCACTGGTGGAGTATGTGCCAAGAATCATTCCATAAATGCCTATACCCTGCTTTATACGGCAATTGCTTGATGCTGCCAAACATTTACCATTAATCCAAAAATGAATGCCAAGGTAACTGCTAAAACATGAAACTTCATACTGCTTTGATCCCAAAGGAGATCACTATCTCTGGTAAGATTCCAAACAAAAGATATAATAATGGGACCAGAGCTGGCATTTCTTCTCTTGGCAAATGAATTTGTGCCCTGGCAGCACCAACGTACTCTATTTGGGACAGAAATAGTCACTGACATGGGAATCACATTGGCGTGTTGATGCTCGATGGATGTCTGTCTGGAAGTGATGTCAGCAACACTGGTGACTGAGCAGTCTGACAGTGCTTGTGAGAAGAAGAGGGCATCTAAACCCTTGGAGTGCCAGAGCGGCCTGCAACACATTGCTTTGCAATGCGTTGCGGACCCCTCTGGCACTCAAAGGGTAAAGGCACAGATGGAGGGTGTGCATAGTATTACAATAAGCAGATATGGCATACACATCAGAATTTTGCACTCCTTTTGATGCAGGCTTGTGAGAGGAGGAGGGCAAAATGTATGCATATCATAAGATATATATAAATATTCACAGACTGCAAGCAAAATTTTGACCAGAGTGACATAAAATAACTAGGGGACAACTAATTTATTGATAAGAAGATCACTGCCGGGACAGCTGCAGAAAGAGGAAATGCAGGAGACAAAAAGAGATACAGCGCACAAAAAGGATTTAAGTGTCCACTAGCAGGACCTATAGTGTGTGGATTGTGCTTATCGGAACAATTCTTTTTGCAGCATACAAATAGGTGATGTATTAGTATCTATACTGGAGGGTGCACAGAGATATTTTTTGGCTACATTTAAGCGTGAAACATCAGAATGACTCCCTTTTCATGCAGGTGACATTATGATGTTGCCATTTTGATGGTCACCAAAGAGAGGGCGACATTCCAATAGAAAACCCTCTTCACATGACCATGTCCCCAGTCCAATCCATTGTTTCATAACACAGAAAATACCTTTGGCCTAAACAAGCAAGAACAAAAACAGCTTTAATCCCTTGATTACTAAAGAAATCTCCAACACATTGCTCCTCAATGCATTGAAGATCTCTCTGACAGCTAAAGGATCAAATAGCCTAAAAAGCGGTATATGACTGGTACAGGGACACTGAGATTGAGTTGGACATGCAAAATTTGGAATGTGGGTGTGGTCAGCACAGCTGAGTCGCCCCCTCAAAATTTGAAGCTATTCTGTCTATTTGAAAATCTTGCCCTGAATATAACTTTTTCTTAGACTACAGGACTATAACTTCAGTTTTGATTTTCCTTCATGTTTGGCTATAGCTGAAAATATTAGGTGCATACTTTTATTTTATTGTTAGCTCACTTCATTTTTTGTACACACATTTTATCTTTTTCTTTTCCCATTAGTAGTAACAATAATTTGTTTTTATTTTCATCCTGATTTTGAACAAGTTATAACAACGTATCAGTGGGCAGTCAACAGAATGACCACAATAACATTGAACTTCTCAGGGATATCAATGAATTACTGTTTAGTGCCATAATAGGTTGTCTTAAACTTTAAAAAAGTCAAGTGTCATGTCAGATCAATAAGAAATGTTCAGATAAGTGTGTGCAGTTGAAGAGAAGACAATATCCACTCTCATCACACCCAAATTACTGGAGTTTATTAGTAGTGCTAAAAATAGCAAGTTTCATTTTTTTCCAGGTTTAGTGTTAACTTTATAACTTTGCATATCCTATATAATAATTTGCTAAGTGTGTGTTTGTCAGAAGCCATCATGCTCAGTAGAGACGGCTGAGAGTGCTGCAGTCATGTGCAGTACAGATTGCCCGCGTTGTGGCTGATAACGGAGCGGGGTACCAAATTCAGACCGTAGTGGTGCGCAGAGAGAACTATGGTCTGAATTCAGAGTGCCCTGCTCCGTATCAGCCGCGGTGCAGGAAGTCTCTACTGTGCATGACTGTGCCATGGCTGTTGATGGGTGGCACTGTGGCCCGTGTTCACTGGCTCTTCAACTAACCTTTCTATAACAGGCAAGTCTAAATCCCTTCACCATGCAAAAAAAAAACAGTTCCCATGAGTTGGATTTGAGGTAAAAAGACAAGTCTTATTTTTTTTCTCCTCAAGCAATAAAGTGAAATACATTAATCCCTCAGGTGGATTTACCAGCGTTGCTGTGTATCTATGGCAACAATTGTAAACTTCAAAAGTCTCTCTCTCCCTGTCTCTTTTCTTACACTCACACATTTTCCCCATTTATTTTAGTCACCTGGAGATCTCTTTAGCACCTTGATGTTGCTTAACATGTTAATGTTGCCCCCATATGACCCGTCCCCCACAGTGCAAGGAGGATGTGGATTTCTTTCTACCTCCCCTGTGGTCCCTGCTACCTCTTTTTGTGGTATAGGGCTTTAAGCCATTGCAATTTAATTAGCTGCACAGCCATTTGGTATAGCAAAATATGTGTTTACATATCCGTTAGAATTCAGTGCTAGGTACCCTGGTCTTAACCAAGAAAGAGACTCACCAACAGGGTTACATCTCCTGACACCCCCCCTGTCCCCACTATTACCACCATTCCATAGGGCAGGAGGGAATCAGATATAATTATTATTATATAGTTGAAAGGTGGAGTGATCATCTGGAAAAATAAAGTTTATTTGTTAAAAAGTCCCTATCTAAGGCAAAAAAACAAATTCAATATAAAAGCCTCAGCATTAAAATGTAGGTTTGCACTGGTCCAGTGATAACTCAGTAAATGTTGAGTTGTAAGCGTCTTTGCAGTGTCCAAATTCATTACTGAACTCTCAATTCTCTCCCAGTCAAAGGTTATCTGCTTGTGACTGACTGGTTTAAACCCTAGCCAATCATAAGCTAAGAATGTTCTATTGAGATTCTCTTCACAAAGGACTAGAATGTACAAATAACCAATCACAGATTTTATTTATATGTTTCCACTATGAGCTCTGCTGATAAACTATATCAATGAAAGTTATTATAGAAAGAAACAAGCAAAACCTATCATTGCTTTATTGCTTGTACTATCAATTCCATCAACAAAATATATATATGTTACCAATAGTACATGCATCTGTCATACCTCTCAGAGGTGTTCTTACAATCACTCATGTGCATATCATGCATGTTTTTACATGGCATTTTTATTATTTTTGGTGGCTACTGATAAATAAAGATTTATTTTTGATGTTGTGCTTTCAAAATTTACAGTTGGTTTTTGGATACCATAATAAAAAGCCTATAAAGGATGTGAGAAAAATAAACAAATAAATGAAATGAAGATGTCAATTACTTCTATGGAAGTGGATTATGTCTGCACTACACTACAATAGAATATGTTCATTGCCCTATATTTGGTACCAACTGTCATTTCAAAAACACCAAAATGCAATATTTTATGCATGGGTCTTACTATAAAATTGAAAAGCATAGGAGGCATTATTTTTACATCAATCATTTCATACAGAAAAAGTGTATAAATATGTAACCCTGCAATTTCTTTTTGTAAAATACACAGAATTCAAATTAAAGGGATAGTAATGTTTCAAAATAAAAGCAGATCCAATTAATCCTCATAGTATTTGGGCCATGGAGAGTGTTATTTCAATACTATCAGAGTTGTAGTTCAAGAGTAATTGAATGAAAAAGTATCTCCCTCTCGCTCCTTTTACTGATGTAAAACTGCTCACTTCAGAACAGAAAGGTGGTGTCCAAGAGGATCGCATAGAGGGACAATCTTCAATTAGCATAAGGGAAAAACCTGATAGACCTATAAAGGTGGGCAGGGTTTTCATTATTCTCACAGTAAGAAGATTGTCCCTTGCTGTGAGCTGTCTTGTCTTAAGACCAGGTTCCACACATGAGGGGAGGTGGCTTACACTAGGTAAAAAGGGGCGGGAGGGGGATACCATTACTCTTGAACTACAACTCTGACATTATTGAAATAACACTCTCCAAGGCCCAAATACTATGACGATTAATTGGAGCTGCTTTTATTTTGAAACATTACTATCCCTTTAATGCACAAAATGGATGTTTGGCCACAAGACCATTTTTGTCGACTAACGTCTGTGGTGCTTTATCCCGGTAGGACATTTGGATACCGACCAAGACATTTTTCTTTTATCTGTCGGTTTCCATTTTGCTCTACTGGCATTTTTATATCCAACATTTGGATCAAGTCCATAACCTGCTAAAGTTCCCCTTTCACAGATGTCAGCACTCTAGCTGACAGAAGGAGATCCTGGTCCCGGGACCAGCCAGCAGCTCTTCAGCAGAGCTGAAATAGTGCTATCTAAAAATAAATTCCTCATTGCAAACCAGGCACACTTTGTAGACTGTTCCAATGAAGCATTTCTTTCTAGATAGCACTATTTTTGGGTCTGCTGAAGAGCCGCCAGCCGACCAGATTTTCCTGCTGTCAGGAGGGAGGAACTTTAGCAGGTTATAGCTCTCAAAGTATAAAGGTTTATGAGACCAGACACATCAATTGATTTCTTTATTTAATATCTACAATATTAAACAATGTTAACCCTTTTAGCGCCAGAGTGGTACGCAATGCATTGCATTCTACTCTGGCACTCAAAGGGTTAAAATGAACCATTACTATCCCTTTATCTTCCCCAGTGATATCACTTCTCCAGTTCCTATGCTATGCTATGAAGTCTATGCACTAAGATCTCCAAATATTGCTTACCGTTCCACCCTTAGTTTTTTCTGTGTGAATGTTTTAAAATGGTGAATCTATTCCACTACATCAAAGATATTGATATCTTTGAAAACCACATCATTTCCTATTCATATACTACTATCATTCAAGGAAAAGTGTTACCACAATGAGTTAAATTAACTTGGCTGGTGTACCAGCATCTACCACAAACTACAGCTTTTTATTTATTTTTTGAAACCAGCAGCAATGTTTCATTATGAAAAATGAAAACAAAGGTACCCAACCTGTCAGAAGATGCATCATGCAAGAGTTATTTTACAATTAAAATTAATTTTCTATTATAGTCATTAGGTGACATTATTGCTACCACTTTCTATGGGAAACTCTCCCATAGACAGCAACAGAAAAAATGCCCTTTGGACACTAGTTGGAACTGTTGATTAAAAATGGCCAGGTTTCTGCAGACTGTGATGAATTATCTCCTAGTAGAAGTACTACCTTTATTTAATCTTCCAGTTCAAGGTTGTACCACTGCCTACCATCTATATCACCTGCAATTCCTGCTGGATCTATTTGTAGTTCTAGTCTATTACTGTAGTTACCCTTGCAATGTGAAACTATTCCAGTGTTATCTGTTGCCCCGACAGTTTTTCTATTGCATTCTAGGAGAGAAGTGAGCCACTGGCTTCAGTTCTTTATAATCATGAAGTAACAGCTCCACCACTTTGGGATGACCTTTGAATAAAGCAAATGCCTGTGTGAGTGGAAGTATTTTTGTTTTACTCAGCAGGAAAAGTTATATATGTCTTCCAAAATAAAATGTACAGATCCTTTAAGACTGTATCTGAGAGAATATGAATGGATTATATTGCAGATGATATTATAAATTATTTTATCATTCAGATCCTCATTGACATCTATGGGGAAATATGGGGATTAAACTGTGACAAAGTGATCACCTGCAAAGGAATCCAGGCCATAGTAATTCTGTCTTCCTGTACTCTGTCCACTAAATAATGCACTGAGAAGCCCCTTAGTCCCCATTGTTCTGTGATAAGCAGAGGTTCAGGATTCCCAGAAGACACCAGATGGTGAGCACCATATATTTATTGGTATACTCTTACTGTAGGTTGAATTCCATTTCAAATGTATTGATCAGAGAGATTGTAAACCATCAATGGTATACAATTGGGTCATCAGGACTAGGACCTACCCAGGGTGAAATCACTTTCACTTCATATGTCCCATACACAGATAAGAAATATAGTAAAGCATATAATACTGGTCCTGCCAAGATGATACTCCAGCAATAAAGTGCCAGGCAACTCCTCCCTGAATGAGAGAAACATCTTACCCCAGATGTACAGTTTAGCCATCTTGGGCCTAGTTGAATAAGTATAGCTGTTCACTCTACATACCTGAGGGCAAGATGTACATGTCTGGCTTAGGCTGACAAAAACCAAAATCTACTTACATATGGAAAAGTATTGGTTAAGGAGATGTTCAGCTTGGATTATGAACCTGCAAGGGAATGCAAACAGCTCATTAGGACTAGTGTCCTACCCAGGGTACAGTCTCTATTAACTCACAAGTGACATACAAAATATTCTAAAGCATATCATACTGATCCTGCCAAGATTAGAGTCAAGCTGTGACATGACAGACAATTGTTCTCCGAATGAGAGAAGCAGCCAAATACACTTTCCTCCTTATTGTGCCTCATCTGTGAGCTGCAGCTGGAGTCTTGAGGCACCTGTGAGCAAGGGTTCCCCATCTGGATTCTCCATTACTCTTAGTGTGACACACCCAAACAGCAATTTACATGTGCAAAAGTATTGATAAGAGAGATATTCAGCTGTAATTATGAACCTGCAAGGTATGCAACCTACTCATTAGGACAAGTGTGCAATATATTTTTGCTCAAAGTACCATACACAGTGAAGAAATATCTGAAGAACATCATACTGGTCCTGCCAAGATGACAGTCAGCACACAACAATTCTGACAATTCCTATCTGAATAGGAGCAGCAAGCGACCACAGACATGTTTAACTTTATTGGGTTTCACTGGAGAGGTACAGTTGTTCTCTCTAGGTGTCTGTGAGCAAGGGGTACACATCTGAATTCCCCTATTTCCCTTAGAGGGGGACAAACCCCAAGAGAAGCATTGGTCAGATAGATGCTCAACTACAATTACAAACCTACAAGAGTATGAGCCAGATCATTAGGACTAGTGTCCTAGCCAGGGTGCAATCTCTTTTATCTCAAAAGTGCCATACACATAGAAATAATCTAAAGCATTTCATACTGGTCCTAGCAAGATGGCATACAAGCCATGAAAAGCCAAGCAATTCCTTTCTGAACTAGATAAGCAGCCCACCCCAGAAGGACATTCCTGCCTTACTGGTGTGAAACAGCTATTCTGTCTAAGCACCTGCGATCAAGGGGCTCATGTCTGAATTCCCCCATCATCTTTAAGGTGAACAACCCCAAGAACAATTTACATGTGCAAAAGTATTGATCAGGAAGATTATCTCCTGTGATTGTGAGCCTGCAAGCATTTGCAACCAGATAATTTGAACAAGTGTCCTTCTCACAGATCAATCATTTTAGCTCACACATACCAAACACAGTAAATAATTATTATGAAACATATTACATTGAAACATATCATACTGATTCTGCCAAAATAGCAATCCAGCCACAAAACATCAGACAAGTCCTATATGAATGAGAGAAATAGCCAACCCCAGCTGTACATTTCCCCCTCCCTGGGTGTGGGCAGCAAAGGTACATCTATTCACTTTAGTGGCCTGTGAGCAAGAGGTCCATCTCTGAAGTCTTCTGTTACCCTTAGGGTGACGAACCTCAAGAGCTATTTACATGTGCCAAAGTATTGGCCAGAGAGATGCTTAATTGGAATTTTGAACCTGCAAGGGTATGCAACCAAAAGTTTTAGATTCCATTGCAGGTGATACATTTATAGAATCAGGGAAACTTACAATTTGACAGCAGATAAGAACCATTCAGCCTATCTAGTCTGCCCATTTTCCTACTGTAAAAACATCAAACCTTTTTTGGTCCTTGGTCTTGTCTTATGCTCAGGACAGCCTTATACCTCTCCCATGCATGCTTAAATTCCATCACTGTATTAACTTCTACCACTTCTGCTGGTAGGCTATTCCACTTATGAGCTATCATTTGTTTTTTTAAGTTTCAAAAGCTTTATTGAGAGTTAAGAGCAGTAATACAATAAAATAATATCAGCAATAAGAATAGAATTACAGAGTATCAAAAATGAATAAATAGAAACATACAAAAGGCCAATAGTATTGAAACATGTGCAGCTCGTGGTCATAATCAATGCTATGGCAACCCCATAATCCTGTAAGAGGAAAGGGAAGGGAGGAAAGAGAGAGAACAATAGAGAAAGGAAGAGAGAAAGAAAGAGCAGAAAGTTAGGAGAGAAATAGACAACAATAGAATGAAAGAGAGCAAAGAGTATGAGGGGTGGTAGGTTGGGAGAGGAAAAAAAAAGAGAGAAGGGGGTGGAACTAGGCCAGAGCAAAACTTGTCAGCTCATAAAGAGAAGAAATTGGAAAAGAAGACTTCTGCTCCTACAGGGTCTTTGCCTCGATGAAAAAGGGCCAAGCGAAGTAGAATCCCCTGGTCATGCTCCAAAGTTTTCCATTCCTGGACGGAAGGTGGGTGTGAATGGAGCATATGTAGAAGGAAAAGTTTAGGAGGGAAGGTTGAGGTGGAAAAGGGCCACCCAGGGGTCCAGTGGGAGAGTAAATTGTAAGCTAAGTTCAATATGTTTCATGCACTCAGACCAGAAATTAGTTATTTTGGGACAAGACCACCATATGTGTGTGGGAGTGCCAATCTCTTTGTGATATCTCCAACAAAGTGGAGAAGAGCTGGTTGATAATTTGTAAAGCCAATATGGAGTGTAGTACCACCGGAGTAGAAATTTATAATGGGTGTCCAAGGTTTGGGCAGATATGGAAGAGGAAGAGGCCACCCTCCAGATTTTTTTTTTCAAAAGAACTTTATTGAGAATAAGCAAGTAACAATCACAAAAAGGAGTACATCCACAGAACATAAAGAGTATACCAGCAACAAAGATATACAGAGCAGTTTCATATAAGAAATAACAAAGTGCAAGGTACTTCTCATAGACTGAAAGTTAAAACAAAATGACACATTGCACAATATTTCTGACAGAAATAGGCACAAGCCTGGATGTAGCTCCATAAATGAGAGAATGAAAGGAAAGGGTAAGAAGGGAAGAAGATAGCCATAGGAAAGCAGTCAAGAAGAAGAAGAAACAATAGAGGGGAGAAAAAGAAAAAAAAAAAAGGGGGGGGAGTATACCACTGTACGATATGTTCAGGAATAGCACAGCAGTTTGCATTATCTAGGGAAGAGGATTTAGATGGGACATGCGATGAAAAAGCCGTCTTCTTCATCCGGATCCCCACCTCTTCTAACAAGATGCATCCTCATCACAGAGATTTGAGATCTAACAGTATTCGCCCACTCCTGGATAGTAGGGACTGAGACATCCTTCCAGTGTTTGGGAATAATAGATTTAGCTGCTAATAGCATGGTTCACAATATGCAGGCCTGCAAGAAGGGGAGTCTGGGGAGTTTCAGTAGAAACAATGTTTGTAGATGTCCCCAGTACGGGTAAGATTGAGGCATCTTGTATTAAGATTTAGTCATTCCGTCCAAAACGGGCAAATTTTGGAACATGTTCGCCAGATATGCGAAGGGGTTCATCTCTCCAGGTGGCATCGCCAACACAAAGAACTTATAGATAGGGAAATTGCATGAAGCCTAGAGGGAGTCATATACCATCTAGAAAGAAATTTAAAATTAGTTTCTAGTACTGAAGCAGATAGGGAGGCTGAAGAAGCCTCTTTCCAAATATTAGTCCAATCCTCATCAGTCATTAGTGTACCCAGTTCAAGTTTCCATGTCAGCACATATTTCGGTTTAATAGAGTTAGGAAGATAGAATGGTGTAAAGTTTACCCAAAGCACCTGCGGTTTTCTTGGGAGACAGTAGAAGGGACTCAAATTGATGAGAAGTCCAAACAGCTTTTAAAGAGGTATTGTCAAAAAAGTGTTTTATGAGAAAGAATTTCCACATCTCTGCAGCCGGTAAGTCATATTTGATCCGCAAGTCCTCAAATTGTTGCATCATACCATTCGATACTAGGTCATCAATCCTCAGAGATTTGATCTTTGCCCAATTAGGAAAGGAAGCAGTTGGAAGAGAGAAGGGAGTATCACATCTATAAAATACTGTAGAAGCCAGAGACGGGGAAGGGGAGAGTAATTTTCCTTTGCAACATATGGACCAAACAGAGAGAACGTGTTCAATAATAGGGTGAGTATTAATTGATTTGGTTCTCATAGTGGGGGCTAAGAATACTTCAACCAGGGGATCCCCAAAGTAACCGCGTCCCGCTCGAGATGTACCCAAGTCTTGTCAGAGCCACTATGAGCCCAGTCTACAATAGAAATAAGTGCCACTGCATGGTAGTATTTCACAAAGTTGGGAAGACTTGTGTGAGCACCCTCCAGATTTTTAACCAATCTTCCTAAGACAAAGTAGTGTTAAATTCCCGCTCCCAGGTTATAGCGTAATCCGGTTTCTGGAAAATAGTGGAAGAGATTAATAGGACATAAATCTGACCCAATGCATCCTTAGGATGTTTGGTGGATAAAAGCATGTTTTTGAATTTAGTGGGAGAATCAGACCAGATGGAATCCTTGGTGGTGGTCTTCAAAAAATGTTTACATTGGAAGTATTTCCATAGTTCACAGGAGGGTAGTGAAAGTTTTTCCTTTAGACCGATGAAAGCAATAGGTTTACTCTGATGAATGCATTCACCAATTCACAATAGAACAGAAGATTCCCATAGATCCAGTGTTAACAACAAAAAGACAGAGACACCAGTGGGAGAACATTTTTGCAAAAATGAACACAGTGTCATGGACATTAACTTGACTGTACTGATGGTACTGTTCTGCACTCAGAGGGACAGAAAAATATGGGAGGTTAAATTAATGTTGAAGTTTAATGCTATACATTATGGTTTGAATAAAGACAGAGAATTCCTGTCACATTATCACATTGTGGATTAACCTTTCCAACAATCCCTCTGGGATTGTAAATACCTCTAACTCATCAGAGGAAGACTGCAATTTACCATTGACTGATCAAAGTATCTGTGTCTGGACTGAGTTTTCTTATCTGATCTCCATTCTAAACAATGCAATATGTACTTGTATATAAGAGCGGTGTTTTCATATTTATCTGTATAACATGTCTGAGGAGGAGACCTAAGAGGTCTTGAAAACTTGCATCCTATATCTGCTTAGTTACCCAATAAAGGTATCAACAACTATATTTACCTCCTGTATTTCATTAGGTAACGGTAACAACCAGGGCCGGATTTACATCTCAGGGGCCTGTAGGCACAGAAATCTGAAGTGCCTACCTGCACCCCCCCCTCCATTGGGCATCTCCACTAAACACCTCCACAATGCTCCAAATCTCCACATTACCCCCATATCCATATTGCCCTCACATTGCCCCCCATCAGCTCCAACTTGCCCCCATCAGCTCCAACTTGCCCTCATATTACCCCCATCAGCTCCACATTGCCCCTATCAGCTCCAACTTGCACTCACATTACTCCCATCATCTCCAGCTTTCACCATCAGCTTCAACTTGCCCCATTTCCTACCTCCCTGGTGGTCCAGCGGCAGGAAAAGTCTGTGCCTGCTTCTGCACAGAACTGTAGCTCCCGTTGCTCCCGCGCGGTCTTCTTTTTAGGAATGCAGAGACATCATCTCCCAGAGCTCTGCATTACTAAAGAGCCACCGAGGGAGCAACAGCAGGATATCACCTGGTGGCAGGCAGGCAGCGGGTAGGGCAAATGCAAATATAAAAAAAAAAATTGATTCCAATGACAGGCGCCCCTCTGTGAGGTGTGCCTGTAGGCAGATGCCTACTCTGCCTAATTGTAAATCCGGCCCTGGTAACAACTCTCATCAAATATACTACAAGTACAGTAGACGTGGATTCTGCCCACTGATACTTAAGGAAGTCTGTCTTTTGTGTTTACTACTTACAGTAGTTTATAGGACCTTGGGACATTGTCTACTCATAGAAACATAGAAACATAGAAGATTGACGGCAGAAAAAGACCACCTGGTCCATCTAGTCTGCCCTTTAGTATTCCTTTATTGTTATCTTAGGATAGATACATGTTTATCCCAGGCATGTTTAAACTGTGTTACTGTGGATTTATCAACCACCTCTGCTGGAAGTTTGTTCCAAGTTTCTACTACTCTTTCAGTGAAATAATATTTTCTAATGTTTTTCTTGATTTTTCCTCCAACTAGCCTCAGATTGTGCCCCCTTGTTCTTGTATTCAGATTCTTATTAATCACACTTCCCTCCTGAACCTTGTTCAGTCCTTTAACATATTTAAAGGTTTCAATCATGTCCCCCCTTTCTCTTCTTTCCTCCAGACTATACATATTTAGATCTCTGAGTCGTTCTTGATAAGTTCTATGCTTTAGACCTTCCACCATTTTTGTAGCTCTTCTTTGAACCCGCTCAATTTTAGTTATATCCTTTTGCAGATGAGGCCTCCAGAACTGTACACAGTATTCCAGATGTGGTCTCACTAGAGCTCTATACAGAGGGATCACAATCTCCCTCTTCCTGCTTGTTATACCTCTAGCTATGCAGCCAAGCATACGATTTGCTTTCCCCACCGCCTGGTTGCATTGGTTACTCATCTTGAGGCTGTCAGAGATGACCACCCCCAAATCCTTCTCTTCTGAAGTCTTTGCTACCACAGAACTGCCAATACGATAGTCAGATTGAGGGTTTCTTTTCCCCAAGTGCATTATTTTACATTTGGAAACATTGAACTGAAGTTTCCATTGTTTTGACCACTTATCTAATAGTGCCAAATCATTCTCCATATTACAGACACCTCCTGGAACATCAACCCTATTACACACTTTTGTGTCATCAGCAAACAAGCAAACCTTCCCTGCCAAGCCTTCCCTTATGTCACTTACAAACATGTTGAACAGAACAGGGCCCAGAACAGATCCTTGTGGCACTCCACTTGTAACCAGTCTCTGCTCAGAATACACTCCATTAACAACAACCCTCTGGTTTCTGTCCTTCAGCCAACTGCAGATCCACTGAACTATCCAGGGGTTAAGTCCAATTCTTGATAATTTATCTATCAGCTCTTTATGGGGAACTGTATCGAAAGCTTTACTGAAATCCAGGTAGGCGATATCCACAGCACCACCTTCATCCAGCACTTTAGTTACATAGTCAAAGAAATCAATGAGATTAGTCTGACAGGATCGGCCCTCAGTGAAGCCATGCTGGTTTGGGTCCATCAGGTTGTTTTTTGTTAGATGGTCAATTATCTTCTTCTTTAGAAGAGTCTCCATCATTTTTACCACTACAGATGTCAGGCTGACTGGCCTGTAGTTACTAGCTTCTTCTTTACTACCCTTCTTGTGAATGGGTACAACATTGGCCATTCTCTAATCATCAGGAACTTCTCCCGTAAGAAGGGACTGGTTATACAGATTAGTCAGGGGGCCAACTATGACAGATCGGAGTTCTTTAAGAACTCTAGGGTGGATTCCATCCGGACCCATCGCTTTATTTGACTTTAGCCGGACAAGTTCCTCTAGAACATCGGCCTCTGAAAACACTGGGGCTAAAATTATACAACTAGAGGCAATGCTGTGTTCAGCCATTTTCTGATTATGAGGGCCGCCGTCTGAAAAAACTGAGCAGAAGTAGTTATTCAGATGGTCAGCGACCGCCTTTTCCTCTTCTATATACTGATTTTTTCCGTTGTTAATTTTTGTAATCCCGCAGTTTTTCTTCTTCCTGTCACTGATATATCTGAAGAAGGTTTTATTCCCCTTCTTAACAGATTTGGCCATTTCTTCCTCTTTTGAGGCTTTAGCAGCATTTATCATCTGTTTAGTTTTCTTCTGTATAGTTTTATACCCTTCTCTGTCCGCTTCACTTCCAGTCTCTTTATATCTCTTATAGGCAGACTTTTTATCTTTCACTATAGCTCTTACCTCTCTAGTAAACCATAGTGGATTTCTCTTTCTTTTCCTCTTGCTAATTTGTCTAACATGTAATCTTGTTGCCTTTAAGAGGACTTCTTTGAGTGTCTTCCACTGAGTACTCACTCTCGGTGTTTTATCCCACCCTTTTAATTCTTTCTTTACATATTCTCCCATATCCTCAAACTTCGTCTTCCTAAAGTCCAATACTTTGGTTACAGAATGGGATTTCTCGTAGTCAGTCTGGATTCCGAACCACAAACATTGGTGGTCACTGGAACCTAGATTTTCTCCCACCTTCACCTCAGATACCAGGTCTCCATTTGTGAATACTAAGTCTAGGATATTGTCCCCTCTAGTTGGCGCCTTCACCAGCTGTTTTAGGGACATCCCCGTCAGGGCTTCTACGATGCTCCTACTTCTACATGTGGACGCACAAGGGATATTCCAATCAACATCAGGCATGTTGAAGTCTCCCATAACTACTATATCTCCCTTTACTGCCATTTGGGTAATCTCGTCCACTAGCATGTTGTCTTGCTCTTCAGATTGCCCCGGAGGCCTGTAGACTGCACCTATTCTTGTAACTGATCCCTTTTTATTCTGCAGACAGATCCAGAGAGTCTCCAACTCTTTACATGAATTCTGGATCGCTGTGGATTTTATGCTATCTTTAACATAAATGGCTACCCCACCCCCTCTTCTCTCAGCCCTATCTTTCCTATACAACGTGTATCTTTCCTATACAACGTATATACTCAGTAATAAAATGTAACTCTTTGATACTAGCAGTGTCTCCAACATTTGTAAAACCTCTCTAGTTTGCCAAATGGATATTTGTTTCATATAATGTATATCATGACTATGTGTGTACAAAAAAATAATGTCTGTTTTGTCTGAACTAAAATAATTTGTAACAATACTTTTTTTCAACAGAAATATTCAGTCTTTTATTTAACAAGAATACAGTAATTAGTCTTTCTACACAAGCAGTACATGTCTGAAATTGTATCTGGTGAAAATATTACAATATTTTAACAAAGGTTATGATGAATCTGACATTATTGGGAGAAACAGAATACAGTACTTGATACATTTGCCCCAAGGTTCTTAACAAAATATTTCTTTATTACATTTGACACCTTTCACAAAGATAAGACGTGGTTATCATATAAGTTACAGTTTAATGTCCCCTTTTCCTTTTAGCCTTAGTTCTTGATATTTTGTTTTACAGTGAACTAAGCTGTACATGACCTGACATCTTTCACAAAGAGAAAGAACAACCATCACCGGAATTACATCTTGACAGATATTATTTCTCCCAAGCTAAGTTCAAGAGATTTTGCTGTTCAAGTAATTTTATACCTATCTCTGAAATGTGGTTATCTTTGAAAAATGCTAGTTGTTCCATTAAATAATTGTATGTAAACCTCTCTCTATCTATCTATCTATCTATCTATCTATATCTATATATATGTATATATAAATCTCTCTCTCTCTCTCTCTCTCTCTCTCTCTCTCTCTCTCTCTCTCTCTATATATATATATATATAGTGTATGGTTAGGTTTACTTTAGAATTGTTTCACCTTTATTTTTACACAAATGCCTATCTATCGACAACTGAAGAACCACATGTTGCCCAGCCCTTCCTTGGTCTGTACAAATTACAGCCGTGGCTGTTCTTCTAACAGTTTGGAACACAGGCCAGTTTTAATGTTTCAATACATTATATTGATACATTTATTGTGCATAAAGCCAACTGGTAAAAAGACTTTTAATGGTGCTGGGACAAGGGGGAAGAAGATAAAGTGGAGATGACCTCTCCAGTGTGATAAAATCTCCCAGTGTTATCCAATATCTATCTATCTATCTATCTATCTATCTATCTATCTATCTATCTATCTATCTATCTATCTATCTTTTACACTGGTGTTTGTTTCTCACCACCCTAAATGAGGCTATTTAAGAAGTCATCATAGACAGCCAATATATTGCTGCAGTGTATTGTAACTGTCCTTATTTACAGGTGTTCTCAAGAAGAATTATGTTGATTCAGTTTTGAAATAAAATATCATTAACAGCATTAATATCATCAATAGTATCAAATCCTCTGCTCTTCTGTGTTTAATTTAGCTCTTTACAGGTAAACTCCCTCCTCCGTATACAGAGTCAACATAAGGTCTCCACAGTTAATGCATACACCTGCAACCAGTACCTTTATCTCTAGATTCAGAGCAATGGTCTTCACAAAAGTTAATCTGGTTAGGTCAAACATCTCTCATGTCAACTTGAACATTTACAATGAAGTTTTCAAGTGACCATGACAGACATTAACAATCAAGAGCCAGAGAAAAACTGAAACATGATCAACCTATGACACAACAGGTCCTTAAAAGGTGACATGGGGGTAAACCAAGCCTTGACTTCCATTCACTACTCAAACAATGTGACTCTGTATAAAAGTTCAACAAATGTTTATGCACTTCTATCCAATTCTAGTTGTAAGGCAAAAGAAGTACAAAGAGTAAATCCCCTATGCTCTCATTAATTTAAACTATGGAAATTATTATAAACACATACAAAAATATCACATTTAAGCAGTTTTGGGATACCCAATTAAGTAAGTGTTTTTTATTTGTACCATGTGTACAGTCTGATTCGTACCAATAAATGTTCTTGTCTTCTGACATTTAAAAGATACTGATATTCTATGAAAACAGGATCAGTGACCAGTTAATTAGTCTCAGGTTAAATTTAATAAGATTACCCATCCAATCGACACTTTCAGTCATAGTACCTTGAGACCTAAGGGTAATATTTTCCCAAGGTCACAAGATTAATGCTATAAAGGCTTTTCAGACAATGGCAAAAGAGGACTTAGAAATTCTGATTAAAGGATGAGAATCATTAGTAAAAAAACAAATTGACATTGCATAAATTAAACACGGAAGAAAGGAAGGAAAGAAGATTATTGCTAGTTATACTTAATATGAAGGACTATATATATATAGGAAGCAAATATACTTCTAAAAGTTATAGATACAAAAACGGTATTGCATAGAAACCCCACCTCAGTTGCAAATGCAGGATTTCCAGAGAAAGAATTTCCAAAAATGAAAAAAATGCAATATCAATACCTAGAATATGTGACTTTTGAGTGATTCCGCAGACAAAAGCCATTGCATTTACATGATCATGGACAAGGATTGAGTGACCTCCATCCACATGTAGATGTTGTTGGACAAAAATTTCCATCATACTCTATTTGAGAATGCTAGGAACCATTTTGGTAACCAGTCATTTCTGAGAACTGGTGCAAAAATGTTTTGGGCCCTTAACACAGAAATATTGAGAAAGGAGATTCCAGCTACAGAAGAGGGATTGATTCTTTACAATAAGATCCATTAAATTTTGACATTATTTGCTTAGTGATAGCAGATACAATGGATACATCTAAGAGTAGATTAGATATCATTCTAGCAAAAGGAGCCATAAAGGGTAATGCTATGTCTAAGTTATTAAACAGGAAGTAGTTCTAACTTTCTGGGTATACTGTGGCAAAGACTGAATTTGATGGACTGAATTCTGTATGTATGCACTTTACAAGAAAACTATTTTGAGAGGGATCTTGTATGACAATTAATACATTTTTTAACAGAGCATATCATTGTATTCCCATACTCTGTTATCTCTAAAGTCTTAACATATTCCTCACAAATTTTCCAGGTTGACCAGTCATATCTGGTAGTAAAGCAATAACAAACCACCTTTCAGAGTATATAGATGTTCTACTTCAGAATTTCTATAATTTTAACTTAATCTCTTTGAATAAAATGTAGAGGACAACACTGTTTGAAGGAGAGATCATTAGTAAAGGAGAAACTGTAATCCTCTGGGTCACCTTCATCCAGATAATCTAGAGCACAGAATACAGTCTGTTCAATGAGGAAAGCAGAAGCTATGAGTGAAAACTCAGAACTGAGTGAAGATGGGTGTGAAAACTGAATACTTTGACAGACATCTGTAGGTGTACACTTTTTGGATTATATGAACCAAGATGCTAAATTCTATAAAGTTAATTAAATGTAAGTGCAAAACTGTGTGAAGCTAGTGCAATATGGAGTACTTTCAGCAGGAGGGTGAAAATAGTTGTAGTTATAATCTAACACTCTGAATTCAAGGTACTGTAGACCTCTCCACCATCAATGTGGTAAAGGGGGCCCTGTAATATACACTTTGCCTTAGGTCTCTAGTGTTATTATTTTGTTTCTGTGTGTTGTAGTTTTTTATATAAGACAACAGCCAATGATCTGTGAAACTTAGGCTCTTATGCAAATTAATGCAGAGGCCTGCAGAAGGTTTGATTCTTCAGCCCTGGAGTCTTCTGCATCCTGCTTCTTCACTCCAGGGCCCAACTCTTCAGCCTCCTCCAGAGAGGGAAGCCTCAGTGTTTTTAGGGAGAGGTTGTAGCCAAAAGGCATGTTAACCCACCTGTCCCACCAAAAGCCAGAATGAACCTGACCCCACTAAGGCATTTGAAGTGTACAAAGCAAAATAAATGTGTAATCCAATAAATATAAATTTGCTGAAAGAAAAGGGACCCATGCTCTTCTTCGAGATTAACACGTGCCACATGCTGTATGTGCCTGTTTTAGACCCCAACCCTCTAGCTGATTGTATAAAAATTCTTATTTTCCCTGTCAGAAGGCTAGGACAAGGGCATGGGGCAGTTGGGCAGGGGTATGGGGGCAAGGGTATGGGGCAATTGGCCAGGGACATGGGGGCAGCTGAGGTGAGACTGAGAAGAGAGTTGGCCATGGGTGGGAGGTAGGTTTAATCTTCTCCTTTACAGGAATGTCAATGTTGGTCTATGAGGAGGCTGTGAACCAACCTTTTGCAGTCCTGTTTTGACAACTGCTCTCTTCAGTACCAGATGATTTCTGGCAAAACACAAAGGGTCTTTTACACAGCACATAATGTGCCAGGCATCCTGAATAGCACCCAATGTGCCAGGAAATAGTCCATAAAGCACCCGAATGATAAGACAGGTTCTTCCTGTGAACGTTGTCGTTTAGCTCAAGTTTCAGGGTATCTAACAAATCCTCTGCAAATGGGCACTGCCAAAACTCTTGCAGGGCTGTTTCCTCTGCCACAATGCACGCGGGGCAATGTCTATAACTGCATAGCCTGGTTGCATGCATAAATGTCTTGAGAGGGAGGCCTCTCTGTATGGCCATCCATGTCATGTCCTTGTGTCTATTGGTCAGCCTGCTTGATGCCACATTTTTCCAAACAGTTTCTGCTGTGGTGAGTCTTACAATTTATTCTCAATGCGTAAGATACTAGTAAGCTAAAAGAGATTGCACACTGAGTAGGATGCTATACCTATAAAGACTTCTAAATTCTATGGTAGGTTATTTCCTAGTTGAGTGCCTTTGACCAGTACTTTGGATATGCAAATTATCTTTGGGATTGGTCACCCTAAGGTCTACAGGTGAACCCAGATATGGACCCCTTGCTCACAGTGCCTAGAAAGTTGAGTTACATCTCATCAAAGAAGTCCATCAAGGCTAAAGTCACTGTTTGCTGATGGTTATTTATCTTGTTCAGAGAATTGTCTAGCACTTTGGGGCTGTGCTGCTATTTTGGTAGAATAAATATGATGTGCTTTAGGATATTTCTTCTCTGTGATAGGAACTAGTAAACTAAAAAAAAAAATGCACTCTGGGAAGGATGCTATTCCTATAGAAATTCCTAAATTATATGGCACGCTTCTTCCTAGTTGAGTGTCTCTGAACAAAACTTTGCATATGCAACTTATCCTTGAGGTTTGTCACTCTACGTGTAAGAGGGAAATCCAGATGTGGACATCTTGCTCACAGTAATTAGAGAGATCAGCTACACCTCCATGATAAAGCTCAACAAGGCCAAAATGTATGCCTGGGGTTGGCGGTTTCTCTTGATCAGAGATTTGCCTGGCACTTTGTGGTTGAACAGCTATTTTGGTGGGATCAGAGTGATGTGCTTCAGGATATTTTCTCCCTGTGTAAGAAATTAGTAGGGTAAATGAAATTGCACCCTGGGTAGTATATTATTCCTACTCAGCCTGCTAATTTCTAGAGCGGACTCGATCAACACTTTATTATCCCTCTGATTGCTAGCAAGGTCTTGAACACCTTAGGAAGTAATGTGTTGGACACCTAACTAGCATTCAGGGTGTTAGAAATCCTATATAAGTCAAAGGGAGGTTTGGAGACATTTGTACTAAGGTTTAAAAAGGGTCCGGGTTAGTGATGTTGTGGCTCTGTTCTATGTACATCTATCCGTTGATTATCATCTCTATGTAATTTACATTGTTCAACTAATTGTTGGCTCTGTATTTTTTAACTTTCTTAACTGATTGTCAGCTCTGTAGCAGCAAGGACCTTTGTATTTGTCAGTGTTCTTTGGATCTCCCTGAACATAGCTTAAAGTTCTGAGAAATTGCTTTTCATTAACCCTTTGATTTCTCAATGGGTGTGTAATGAGTTCAGCCATCCAGCCCTGAAAGGGTTAAGGAATGACCTCTGCTGTTCTTGGTGTTGACATCTGAGGGAGAGCACACCTTCTGTGCCCTCTCCCCCATTGCCTTCCCCAAAACATAGGCAGTTTTACTCCAACATCATATACTAATGAACAAAGTACCTCCCTGTTTAGCAAGACCTGAAGAATATCTTGCAAACCAGTTCTTTCATTTCTACATAAATGAAAAACATTGACATAAAAAGGACATTCCCTTATCTATAGATATCATTCCAGTCTCTCTCCCATTCTATTGCCTGGGATCACTCCCATCGTACCCCTCTCTTCTGGCCTGCTCCCCTGCTTCCATGTCTTCTGGTCCACTCTCCTCTCTTACATATCTTCTGGTCCCTCCCGTTCCTTCTATAATGTCTGGCTTGCTCCCTTTCCTTCTATGTCCTCTCATCTCTGTAGTGGTGCACAGGATCCCTGGATGGAGTGACACCGGGGAGGAAAGTAACTTCCAGTCCACTGGTAAGTTCATCAAGGACCACAAACACATCACACAAATCTTGACACATACCAGACAGAGGCCAACACAGTGACACCTGAACACATGGACAGCATTCCACACCACAATACAGCAACACAGCTTGGAGGGACATCAAACAAGGGCAGAATACTTTACATACCCAGTCTGAATGGTAATGATCAAGTCCCTGCTGAACCCCCTTCATGCTGTTGACAAGAACATCATGCACAGCACAAAAACAATGAACACTGTCATGCATCAGTCACAGATCTAACTGTTATATCACAATGTCATACATAGAGTGACAAAGAGGTCAGCACACAACCCCTTGAGTGCCACAGGGATATGTAATGCATTGTTCGACAATAAATTGGCTAGTCCCCTGGCACCCAAAGGGTTACCAGAGAATAGCAGGGAGGGGAATTTGTGTGTTTTCTATTTATTGTTACTGCATGTCAGGGCTAGGCGTTGTACATGTAGGTAGTTAGTCCAAGTGGAATAGTCAAGGATCAGCTTTCTGCATCATATATAGCCTGCAGAGTGTGGATGGCCAGGGGGCATTCACCGCCATCCCCACTCTGCAGGACATATGTGATTCACAAGGGTCAATCCTGATGGGGGGGACATTCACTAGGGTATCAGAAAGAGGTGACAATGTGTACATGACAACTGCAGTGTCATCACACCTGCAATCCCTGTGTTGTTCTGTGGAGCCAATGCACTGAGATCTAAACAACACGGGAGATATAAGTGCTTAGTCTCCATAGCATAACATAGGAAAACGTAGAAGTAACCGCCAATATTACAGTATAACCATGCACATGTTTGCTGTGTGTCAGGATTTTGGCTGTCCTGGGGTGTGTTCATGTGTCCTCCAGCTAATTGGGTTGTTGGGTCCAACAGATCATGTTGGTTGGTGTGCTTGGTGTGTCTGTTACTGTTGCTGACATCATTGGTTGGACTCTGTAGTCATTGGTCATCACTGGTTCATTGTTGTGCTAAGAAGTCCTAGTGTGTTTGCTGTTGAGGCCTAGGTGTAGGACATGCAGTGGGTTTGTGTCACTCAAGGTGAGGTGCTTCAGTTTTGGTTACCACATGGATCCTGATGAATGGTGATAGCAAGGAGGTACATGCCTTGCCATCCCCACTGCTCCGGATACACATGATGACCAAATCGACACCACTGTAGATTAGTAGAATCAATGTATGTGATCACGTCAAGCTTAGCAATGTGTGTCAGGATGGTAACCAATGCATTTCAAAGCAATACAATGGATACCATCCTGCCAGTCAATGGTTCACATGTCAATGTAATAGTCTTGCAGCACTCTGTCATGGCTCACATCACTGGATACATCATGTCATTTCCCCACACAGCACACCAGTCAGCACAAGCAGAGGACTCTCCAGGGCTCTGCCACCACAACCACCATTGCAGCAGCGGCAGCAACGGCCCCACCATGGCCCCCAGGGTCCACCTCCACAGCGGCAGCCCCAGCAGCAGTGAGCAGTATCTGGCCCCCAAGGTCCACCTCCACAGCGGCAGCCCCAGCAGCAGAAGCAGCAGCAGTGGACAGTATCCGGCCTCCAGGGTTCACCCCACCACCACTACCATCAGCTGCAGCTGCAGCCGCAGCAGCAGTGGGAAGTATCCAGCCCCCAGGGTTAACCCCACCACCACTACCAGCAGCCGCAGCAGCAGTGAGCAGTATCCGGCCCCCAGGGTTCACCCCACCACCACTTTGTTTATTATTACCACTTTGCACTTTTTATGTATGATAATATTGCATATTGCTAATGGGCCACTTTGAATTGTTTGTGGATACTTGGTATTGCATGTTTGCTTTACATATACTTTCTCTCAGTCTATGGAGGCATTATTCAATGTTGGAATGTCTTCATGACTCCATATTCCTGTGCTAGATGTTTTTTAATTGATTTGATGTATTCACTTGATTGATTTTGTATTGTCTGATGAAGCTTTTGTTTGGTTTGGTATGCTCCTGGAATGTGCATCAGTTATTAGGTTTCTTTTTTTGGGGGGGAGGGGGAGCACCACCTGGTGGTTCTCCTCCAGTTGGTTAACCCTTTCCTTTCTTCCCTTTTTTCTGTATCATGTGGTCATAATGGACTAATGGTAAGGTGTGTGTTATCCAGGTAATTGTTTTCTGGTGTGTCTGTGGTTAGCGGTGTGATTATTTATAATTGGTATGTACCTGTCAGGGGTGTGTTTTGTCTCCATGGACTGCTGAGGTTACATAGGTGAGCTTGATTTGTTGTTGGTGTGACAGGTGTGCATGTCGTGTTGTGTGTTAACCCCTGTTGTTCAAAGGTGTGTTGGGATGGTTTATGTTGTGCTGCTTTGTATTCCCCTTGTCCCTGTGGGGTTGCTGGATTCTTATTGTTTGTCTGTGACTTGTTTGTCTGTTGTAGGCCAGTGGTTCACAACCAGGGTGTCATGTCATGTTGGTGCGCCATGTGCACCAGCTCAGGGTGCATCACTTTTCCCATGTTACTATGTTCTACAGGGGGGGAAGATGTGTATATGGTACATTTGACGCACTGTATTCTCCTCATTGCCACTGACACAGTGGGACCAGATGTTGTGCATGTTATTTTTATTTGGGAATTCCCTTGTGCCCTCAAGGGGTACCCTGGAACACCAGGATTGCATGTTA
The DNA here is from genome assembly GCA_037306005.1 of Rhinophrynus dorsalis. Classification (NCBI taxonomy): domain Eukaryota; kingdom Metazoa; phylum Chordata; class Amphibia; order Anura; family Rhinophrynidae; genus Rhinophrynus; species Rhinophrynus dorsalis. The sequence continues at coordinate 262,765,487 of CM074723.1, read as the reverse complement.
GGGGTGTCTTAGGTGGAGGGGTTGTGAACCACTGTTGTAGGCCTTGTTGTATTTGCTAGGCATTGCAGGGGATAATATCTGACCTCTGTATGCTTGGGCAATGTCCTTGAATGACCTGCTTCTCTGTTTTATTTTCCTCAACAGTGGTTTTCTGTGTGATGTTCGCCCAAAAAAATGGGTGTTAGATTTCTGGAGGAAAATGTTGCAATTTAACCCGTGTTAGCACTAACTCAAACATTTGAATGGCTCTGGGCTTCGCTTCTACATTGTCCCCAATGGGAGAGATCTTGATGCTCTGGCGATGGGCGTCGTGTGTTTCAGAACTGCCATTATTTCTTACTAGTGGGAAAATTTGCATTGCTTACTTGACGTACAAAACCACCGTCACCAGATTTTCTGCTGATGCCAACATTTGGATCGAGCCCTTAGTTATTGTATGTAGCAATATAGCAGCACAGATCTTTTCAACTTTCACAGTACAGAAATGACTACAGAAAATATATTAACATTGTCAAAAGTTCACATATGCCACACAGCACAACAAGGGTCATGTCTGACCCTTGGCATCAGCAGCATGATGGTTTACATACCACCTTAGATTAACCAATTGAGTGCCAGAGAGGTAACCAATACATTGCAGCACAATACATTGGATAGCTCTCTGGCACTCAGGTGTTAAGATGCTCCATTGAATCACATGGCTTCTGGAGAATATTTTTGGAAAGGAAAGTTCCCCTCCTGAATAACATTCTTTACTATAAAGAAAGACTAGATAATTTTCATTTTTTTCTTACACAAATAATTCTCAAGCTTTGGATATTGATCATAAATCATATGTATTTATGTTTAGATTTACAACAAATCTATATTTTTCATGAGGATACTGATGGAATTTGGCAATTATTATCCTTTGAGTGTCAGAAGGATACACAACTCTTTCTTCTGCAATGTGTTCTGTATTCCTTTGGAACTGAAAGGATTAAATAAAAACTAACAACTCCTAGTAACCCCTGCACCTCCCACACATGCACACCTTACATATTGCCAGTAATTCTTCATGGCCTCTGTGAATAGCATCTTCAGCCAGTCTATGTTAGATCTGTAGAAGCACACACGACAGTTGCTTTGTTTTTTGCAAACTGAAGAAGATAGAAAGCATCAACATCAGTGGCCTAGTCGCCTTGAGTCAAGTTTGCCTATTTGAAAACTTCATTAAATACTGTCTATGTGTCATGTTAGCCAAAAGACCAAAACTATACAGTTAACCCCTTAAGTACCAGCGATCCTAGGATGTTTCCATTGCATAAGGACTGCTTTGATCCTTGCCGACACACCAGTACACATGACCTGTTGCGTGTATCGGTGCGTCGCTTTGGGGCCTGAAAGAGATCACCCCAGTTTTGCAATGGTCAATTTTAGGCCTCATTTTTACTTACAGCGCTCCCGGTGGAGCGCTGTAAGTAAAAAGTATGTGACATACTATGGCTGTCATCGGTCCAAAAGTATTTAAGGACCATGACGGTCATAGCATGTCATGTAGTCCTTAAGGGGTTAAGGAAATATTCATATTTGGTGCCATATGCTAATGTATGCTAATTTTTGATATTGTGTAGTACCAGTGGAATGTCATATGCTAGTGAAGCATTTTCAGTGATGTTTTGTATGATAATAAAGGTTTTCAGTGATGTTTCATATGCTAATGAACCACTGTGCTAAACCAGGATACTTTCACTTTCGCTTTCCCTAGAAATAAAAATGTGAATATTTTCTAACATATACATCTACTAAACTTTTAAATAGCATGACACACGGGCAGTTCTGAATTACATCTACAAATATTATAACTTAAATCAAGGGGCTAGGTCCACTTTATGGACCAGTGTGGCGTTCAGTGCATTATAATTTCTTTTGCACACCCATTTAGACCGTAGCCCTATTAAGATTACTATGTGCAATTAGATAAATTTGAGGTTCTGGGGCCCAGCTATTAACTGCATTACATAGCATCCAGGACTGATTGAAAAGGTTATCTTTTAAACAAAGGAACAAGGGAGATATTCATATGAGACATTAGGATTTTTCACTATAATAAGGTAACTGCATGGATTGTTATAAGAAAATGTTATTTCTCCTTTAATCATTTCCAATATGTTGGCTACCTCTCTGGCATGCAAAGGATCTAAACATAAATACTTAATTGGAGCGGTCTACAAAGTGTGCTTGCAAACCAGGCATACTTTGTAGACCATTCCAATTAAGTATTTATGTTTAGATTGTGCTGAAGAGCTGCCGGCCTGTCTGCGGCCTGGGATCTCCTGCTGTAAGATAGAAGCTGACGTCAGCACGAGGGGAGGGAAGCTGGAACTTTGAAATTGTATAACTCTCAAACCATAAAGGTTTGAGAGATAAGACTGGCCTAAATTACTTTATTTTTTAATAGCTACAATATTAACCCCTTAACGACAGATGACTTACCAGGTACATCCAGCAGAAACTGTCACTTAGTGACAGAGGACGTACCTGGTAAGTCACGGAAGTCCGCGTGTCCGTGTGGCTGCACGCCGCTCGGAGACTCCGGACTTCTTTGAAAAAAAAAAAAAAAAAAATGTTCGGCGGGCGTTAAGGTGACAGCCGCGTACAAACGCGGCTGTCACTAAGGGGTTAAAGTAAATTAAAATGATACATTACTATTACTTTAAGCACAAGGGTAAAACAAGTAAACTAACATAACTTCTCAAGAAAAGGGAAAAACAAAAATCTTTCAACACAATATTTTTAAATCATCGAAATGTGTTAATATCAGGGCTTATAATTTTAAGACCTTTGCTACTAGCCAGACCTGAAAAATTACTCGCCACTGCAAGCCAAAACATACCCACCAGGGCTGAATTTCTACTCGCCAGGGCTAAATTTTCACTCACCATTGGCTAGTGGTGAGTGGAAATTTTGAGCCCTGTTAATATGATATAAACATTTCCATGCAGCACTTAACTCTATAGCGTGTCATTTTGCCTCACTTAATCATTGGAAATAATTGCTAAATTGAGTGCAAACAAAATCACTTATTTTGTTTTTGCGAATGAACAAAGACTTTTACACACAGCTAATATCACGACTTCAAGCCACAAACTAATCTGAAAAGACAACCAAAACATCTGCTTTGCTGTATTAAGTTAATTATGTTTTGATACTTCTTGTAGATGTTCTTTTGTTTTTTTCCCTGCTTGCTATCTTTTCTTGTTATCCTTCACAGACAATGCAAATAAATACCAGCTTGGGGCACACTGTCACTACATGCTCAGCGTAACCACAACCAATGTCCTTGTTGCATTACATGAAACCTGGCATCAGGGAAAATGTTCCTGGATGTTGGAAGCATTCTTTGCTATCACAGTTGTGATTGTAATACAGATGGGACTACTGTGGTTTAACAGTAGAGTTACATATTTATTTTGAGTTGGAAAGTGATTGTCTTCCTAGAAGGATTTGTTCTCTACGTTTCACTTACATATGTATATCTATTGCATAACTTGGCTTTGATAAATGCAAAATGTTATAAAACATACTGTTAGATGATAGAAAACAGAAAAAATAGTGTAAATCATACTTACAAATAATGTGAAAAACTATAACAGACTCCTTTTTTCTCTATCCCACCCTTGCTTAAATATGAAAATAACTAAAAATATGTTTGATAATTCAAGAGTTAAAGGAGCAGTAAACTTTTTTTTTATGAAAACACATATTTTATAGAGCATTTCCTGCTGAATAAAACAAGGTCACTCCTATTGCTGTCAGATGTTTTATTCAAAATGTATAGCAGTTTAAATAATCAGGAACTGAATTTACTGTGTTTACTTCCTGATAGTTCTGACAGAAAATGACAGGAAGTTTCTATCACATTCTGTGGAGAACTGTATGTCTCTGACTTTTCTGACTTTCCTCTCCATTAGAATCTAACAGGAAATCTAATTAGAATTTGACCACTAGAGGGCACTGCTATTCTAAAAAAAACATGGGTTTAAACTGTAATAACTCTGGAAATATAAATCTCTCAGCGGTGGGAGTACTCTTATTTTACTCAATATATATTTTTTCATAAAAAAAGTTTACTGCTCCTTTTAAATCGTTTCAGCATAAATCATTATCCAGCCTCTCTTAACAACTCAATATCACTTTTTAAGAGAATAACCTATGCTAGGTATGAGATTGTTAGGCCTTTTTGTTATATCTGCCCTAGAAAAATATAACAGCTATCTACTTTTTTTAGTTTTCATTTATGTATAAAATAGAAAATTCCATGCTGTGACCCTATATCCATAACAAGCACACCCAGGGGAAGCAGTAGCATGGAACTGGAGTAAATATATTCAGAGATTTGTAACCTTCATTTACTAGGATCTGCTCTATTTTCTGAAGTAAAAACAAATTACATATCCCAAGAACAATTGTTCAGAAACTTGGCTCAGTGCCTAAGTATAAAGATGCATTGTTTCAAAGTAACAGATATCCCAAATTGTTAATGGAACATCTGTGACTCAAATTACGCAGTCTAATATAGGTTATCAACATGTGACTCTCCAGCTGTTATATTTCCATTCCCATCATTCCCAACAAAAAGGGATATCATATAGATAGATAAAGAGAGACAGGTACAGGCAGACAAAGAGACAGAGAAAAATAGAAGCAGCAAAAAAAGTTCTCAGGGAGTTTGTCCAGTACTGAGTCATGTTCCTGGACTCAAAACTCTCAAACTAGCAGAGTTCTTGTGCAAAACCAAGGCCCCCTCAGGCCGTAGTAATCCAATAGCAAACATCAAGTAAAATAATCAGTTACTTAAGAGTAGTGTGATTTTGTGATTGGAGGCCAAATATTTAAATTTTGAATGGTCTGCTGCAATGTTTCCTATGATCATGAATAACCGTGCATAAGGTGAAATGAGTTAGACTGGGAACACTGACGTGTACTGCATGTATCTGAGCTATGTGAGTTTTGGATTTCTGATACGTCTCTCTGATTTTGCTTTGAATTTCAATAAAGTATATGGTTTTATATTATGCTCTCGGAACTAGACAGTTTGCTACACATAAAAATAGACACATACAAACATACAGTGAAAGAGCACATGCATAAGAGTTCATAAACAAGATAGGTAGCACATAAGGGAAAAAGCACACAAGAGAGGAAACAGCGTGCAAGAAAAAACTCACGAAAGTAAGGAGAGTGCATTCAAAAGAGCACACACACAAGAATGCAGTCATGAGAGAATGAGCACACTCAAGAGACAGTGTGCAAGTGACAGCATGAGCATATGCAAGAGAAAGTGAGCCCATGCAAGAAAGAGCATGAAAGCGAGTGTGCACACAAGACATATAATGCAGGCAAAAGAGAGAGAGAGAGAGAGAATGAGCATATGCAACAGAGAGAATGCTTGCATACAAGAGAGAATGAGAGTGCACTTGAGTGCTTGCACTCAAGAGAGACCATGTGCATGTCAGAGAGAGCAAGCGGGCTCTCTTCTGTGTATACACCCTCTGTCTCTCTTACATGTACATGACATAGTGTGCAACAGGCAGAGCACAAAGCAAGAAACCACATGAGAGATAATGCATGCAAGAGAGAGAGCATGAAAGAGAGAGCTTGAGTCCATGTGGTACAGAGCATGCAAGAGAGAGCAATAATACACAAAAGAGAGTATATACTCAAGCGAGAGCAGACACATGAGAGAGAACATGTACATAAAAGCAAGAGAGTGAACACATGCAAGATAGGAACTTTTGAAGGGAGAGCATGTAGAAGGGAGATAGAGAGAGCACACATGGAAAAAAGAGAGAGGGAAAATACAGGAAAGAGTGCAGTCAAGAAAAAGAGCATGCATGCAAGAGAGTGTGAGCATGAAAAAGACGGAGTGTGAACATACCAGAGGCAGAGTGCATGAATGTAAGATACAGATTGCACCCATGCAATAGAAAGAGTACACAGAAGCGAGAATGCCACATGTAAGAGAACTAATGTGAGGGAGAGAGAGAGAGAAAGAGAAACAGAGATGAATGGCAAGAAAAAAAGAAAGTTAGTACAAGAATGAAAGACAGAGTGCCAGAAAGACTGAGCATGTGATATCAAGGCAGGACATGTACTGTGGGGTACGTGTATAATACTGATAATACTGTGTGCTGGACTATTTATGTCGGATGAATATAAAGGGCTTTTTAGGAAGTGGATGTGGAAGAGAATGTGCTGATTCAAATACAGCTAAGGACAGTAAACCGAAGATTAGTTTTAATAATAAAACACAATTCATCAATTGCATTAAAAGTTATGTTACATCATATTGTAATGAGTACAGCCAAGCTACTGTATTGTTTGTTTTATACAAGACATTGCCTATACTTTGACAAGAGCAGAAATAACTGTGCATAACATTTCAACCTATTCTTTTAACTGTTGTAGGAAAAATGGCACTCCAAACTGGGATTTGGAAGAGAGAGAAGGCTATCTTAGCAGAGTCAGTGAGCAAGAATATACATATGCTGAGATGAGTAATTTGCAGTAACCATACTTGAGTGCTTTACTACATGTTAAACCATGTAGAATCTAGCTTGCAAACATTTTCGGTTCTTCTCTATATGTATTGGACCACCTCTCCCAAGGAAATGTTATATATATTTTAATTTCAAAGTTTTCCTCATTTTAGTTAATAAATCCTCTAAGTTTATTTGTGATTTATAATTTGGGTGCCCGTGGTTTGATCTGTTGAGCAAAGGACTGGAGAATGGTGATCATTGTGAGCTGTCCCAAATGGTGCAATGCTAGATGAGATCCCACTGTCAAGTTGACACACTTAGGATGATGTAGGAGGACGTCATGTGAGGCAGTTACACCGGACACAGGACAGAGGAGAGGACAGGGGAGGCCTTAAGGATTGTATGCCCCATGCTGAGGCCCAGTTGTTGAGCAGCCTTAGTGTAGCCTTGCTGAAGCAGAGCGGAGGAACTATGGCTTTACCCAGATGCGAAAACGAAGGTGAGCACACTCGCGGCTGCCATGGATTGAGGATAAGAAAGAGAGAAGTGGGTGGAAAGGGCCATGCATACCTGAGAGCCAATGCAGGGGAGCTGAATTGACCAGACTGGTAGTTGTTCATGAGACCAGTGGTAGTGAGTGGCACCGAAGCAAAAACACGGACGGTGGCAGTGAGCGCTGTAGGTCTGGTGGAGGCAGCACGGATTCAGCATGAGGATTTGATCCTCTGCAAGAGTGCTCATGAACGTGTTGGCCTGCCCCAGAACAAACAATCAATCCAGCAAGGAGGTTAAAAGTGGAGGTGCTCCGAAGTGTTAATAGAAAAATCCCCCAAGTGACTGCTACAGAATAAGTATACACTGTTCAATTGAATATACTTGAAGGATAACGGTTTATTAATAACAGATGTAATCAGAATTTAAGGGGATTGGAAGAAGATATAAGAGAGTAACCCTCCTATATGCCCTGGCCATATATACTTGAATAAGGATATATTTTGTGAAGGACTTACGAGGAATGGGAATACACTTAGGCTGTTTATTTATATGGTATAGAGAAAAGAGGCAAATGAAATAATGTTGAAGTGCCTTATACTTGTTTGACTTTTTGCCCTCACTTATTTTAATTAGCTGTGTAAGCGGGGGTATAGACAGGTATATCCAAAGGGGTTTTAAAAGACTTTTGATTGTGTCAGTATAGCCTGTCTCCATAGAATGCTGAAATAAGAAGGGCTATCAACTTCAAAGAAGGAATAAAGGAAAGAGAAAGAGAAGCAGGAGGAAAGAGAGAAGAAAGAGAGATCATTAAATTGCATGAGACTATATAAGCCTGTTTATAAGTCTAACTAAGGACAAAGTCGGGAAGAGGAACTGGGAAGAGGGAAAAAGAAGTGGGAAAAAAAGTGGAAACATTTTGGCTTATCTACAGGAGATTTAATCTCATCCTTTGAATCTGGGGATGGTTTGGGCCTAACTAAATCAATTTATTTCCATACATGGGTAGTAGGCTATATATAGAGAGATCTGTTACACCTACTCAGCCCCACAAGGAAGCTGGAAAATGCCCCCAAAAATTGTAATAGGGCAAAGAAGGATAAGTCTAAAAAGGATGAAAAAGGGAGGAAAGAAAGGACAGGCTTTTTTCATCAAACTTTCACATTGAAACAAATAAGTAAGATCGGGGCTGTAACAAAAATGGGACATCAGAGGAGATCTCCATAATTAGCGATGCGAGTGCTGAAAATGCAGTATTCCAAGAATTTATTAAGGAACGTTTGAATTCTCAATTAATAAATCTGAAACAAGAAATTAATAAAAGTACATCAGAAATCAAACTAGAGATTGGAGCCTTATCTCCCCAACTAGCAAAGATTGAGGAAAAGATTTCCACAATAGAGGTCCAATAACAAACTATGGAGAATATATATGATACTATGAATAAAAAGGTAGAAGATCTAGAAATAAAAATTAGTGACCTTGAAGATAGATCAATAAGATGTAACCTACGCTTCAGAAATATCCCGGAAAGTATTGATCAGAATCAAGTACAAGATTACCTCCACAATTTTTACAAGGTGTTAGGGATTGATAGTACAGTTTTGCATCTTTAACTGAGTTGTGTCTTAAAGCTGTTGTTCAGCATAGACATACATGTATAAAGTGGAATCTGAGGAAAAATTAGATTTTTTTGTTTAACTTATTTGCATATGCATACCCAGAATCCCTTGCAGTGGTAACAACACTGCAAATGTGAGATTTCTGTGGGAAAAGCAAGTCTTATGACTTGACTGGTGTGTCCAATTTTTGTTTAACATTGTATCTACCACCCACCAAAGTCAGGGTTTTCATTCACTTTTTACCCCAACATAACCTTTTCAGATAGTACAGTTTTGAATCCCACTATGGAGTAAATTCATCGGCTGAGTAAGCCTAAACATATCACGTCTGATTTACCAAGAGTCGTATTAGTAAACTTTTCGTCTTTTAGACATAAGGAAGCAATTTTAAAAGCAAAGAGATCTACTGTGATACAGGAGGGATTGTATAAAGATATTTCTATTTTTCAGGATTTGTCCTATCAAACCAGACTCAATAGAAATGCTTTTGTCTCTTTCCTCAAGATATTACAAAGAAAGAACATTAGATATAGATGGGGGTTTCCTGTTTCTGTAATTATATCCTGGGAGAGCAAGTTGAATACATTTAAGCATCAGACTGAATTGGCCTTGTGGTTAAAAACTAGAGAGACTGATTAATAAGTGCTGGGGAGGGGCTGAATCCCACCTTTCTGTCTCCCCCCGGTCTCCTCCCTCTCCCCTTTAGTTAGGGGGGTGGAGGGAGGGGTGGGGGTACATGAGTGTTTGGGTTATAAATTGATTTAATTATGGCTTATATTTGTTATGTGAAATGATGATTATTTTTTTCTTCTCTTGTCTTCTCTCCGTCTCTCCCCTTTTTATTGTCTCTCTCTCCATGATAGGGGGGCAGACGGATTACTTACGAAGTTAAGTGAAATTTAAGGCATGTGGGAGTTTATCACGGTGGATAAAAGATATTTACCAAAACATAATAATAATTTTTTAACTAGAAATTATAAAAGGTACTTGAGTAAGAAAATATAGTAAAAAATATGATGGATGTAGGTTGGTACACATAAAGTGATTAAGGATATTTTGAGATTTAGCACGGTAGACAAAAGATAAGTATTATAGTCACTAATGTGTTGTTTTTTTTTTTTTTGGTGATGGATAGGCAGAGATGTTATAAATAAAGATTAGAGCGTGTTATGGATTGAGATTTAAATAGATGTATGCGTAAGTGGGTGTAAAGTCATAAGGGGGAAAAAGTAGTTGACACAATTTTAGATTTAGTAAGTTTGTGATAGAGTGACAAGGTGTAAATCACGCTATAGTTTTTCCATAATGACAGTCACATATAGGTGTAGTTAAATAGGGTGTTTTTGTACTAGGTTTAAAGTAGTGTCTCAGTTTGGTTTTATTTAGGTGGTGATTTTTTTTTTAATTAGGTCTCTCCTATGATTTCCTTTCCTCTGTTCAAGTACGATAGCAATCCGGTTGAATGTTAGTACCAGCTGTAAGTTTATGTGAACTGAGGATCCTGTCACAACAAAAGTGGCAGGTAGGGCTAGACACTGACAGTGATGTCAGAAGAAGGCCAAAATACGATTTGTATTTTATGTTTAGCAAGTTTGTCCAATTTTGTAGTTATGATGATAATATATGTGTATGGTTGGTGGGGGTGTACGTTTTGGAGTTGAGGAGGAAAATCTATGACAACAGTGTATGGTTAAATTGGTGATGATTAACATACAGGGGTTAAATATGATGTATAAAAGATATAAAGTTCTCAAACTAATTCATATGGAAAAACGACATATAATATGTTTGCAAGAGACCCACTGGAAAAAATCAGAAAGTCTAAAATGTTGGAAAGACAGAGTAGGTCAGATTGTATATTCGTCAATGGCCCAACATAAAAAAGGGGGGGTTGCAGTAATCTTCTCTAAGGAAACCCAGGTTGAGATTGACTGCAAATTGGTGGATGATGAAGGCAGATATATTATAACGGTGTATAGAATAGAATTTACACAGTAGATAATATATATCTGCCAAATCAGGCACCAATGAGAACTTTACAATTGATTCAAGAAAAGATAGACAACATTAGGAAGGGAAGGCTTTTATTAGCTGGGGATTTTAATTGCATTTTGGATAGTGTTCTAGACAAGAGATTAAGTGGTAAAACTCAGGTTAATAACAATGTGATAAAGCAAGATAAGGTCTTTAATAAAATATTGAAAGAGATGGACGTATTTGATATCTGGCGGCTATATCATGATTATGAAAGGGATTATACCCATTATTCAAATGTCCATTCATCCTTTTCGCGAATAGATTTTTTCTTAAGGGATGTTTTACTTGTCAATTATACAGATAAAAAAGACATAAAAGATAATATTTGGTCAGATCATAGCATGATTATTCTACAGATAAAAGATGGAAAGGAAAGAGAGGTATATACAACATGGTGCCTGGACGACTCGATATTGAAAGATGAACAAAACCAGAAGTTTATAGCTGAAAGGATTAAATACTTTTTTGATCATGAGGAGATGACAAAAAGTATAATTTGGTGTGCATTTAAGTCAGTTTTGAGGGGTTTACTAATCAAACTTAAATATGATATCAATAAGGGCCAAGGTAAAACTCTGGCAGACCTGTACATCTTGGTATTTAAATTAAAAAGAGAAAATAAATTGGCTCCTACAAAAATAAAACAGGAAGAAATAAATAAGATTTCAGCAGAATTTAAAATAAAAGAAATGGATAGGTTAATTAAAAATATGGAAAAACTGCAGATAAAATATTATCATAAAGGAAATCAAGTAAATAATATTTTAACGAACAAACTATGAGGTAAAAGAGCTAAGCAAAGGATTTCTACTATTGTGGACGCAGATGAGATATTTAGGTCACCTAGAGATATCGGAATGGCTTTCATCAGATTTTATGAAGGTTTATACAATTTACCGACTGGTTTACCTGGGGACATACTGGAAAAATACTTGAGAGGAGTTTCTTTGTGAAGAATAGCCCCTGCTCAGTTGGATCAGTTAAACGCGCCAGTTGAGACAGAGGTGATATCAAATGCAAAAGTAAACTGTCTCAATTTAAAACATCAGGGCCAGACAGCTTTAGTAACCAGTTTTATAAAATATATAAAGACCTACTGAAGGACCATCTGGTAGAACTGTTCTGTGAAATAGCAGCAAAAGAGAATGTTCCTGTGGAATTTTTGCAGGCTAATATCCTCCTAATCCTGAAAAAGACAAGAATCCTGTAGATATAACCAGTTATCAACCAACATCGCTGATTAACGTTGATGCAAAGTTATATGCAGCGATCCTGGCCAAACTAATGAGTTCAATTCTTTCATTAATTATTGATGAAGACCAAATAGGTTTCATTCAAAATAGATCATCATGTAATAATCTTAGGCGACTGTTGAATATTCTGGATACTGCACGGAGATTGCATGTTCCCCTCCTGACCCTGTCTTTGGATGCTGACCTTGCAGGCATTCGGCCTGGAAGGATGGATACTGGGTGCAATTCGGGCATTTTATAGCAACCCACAGGCGAGAGTGGTTGGCTCTAATTTGTACTCGGAATGGTTCAAACTCAAAAATGGAATGAGGCAAGGATGCCTGTTATCCCAAATACTATATATAATTTCTATAGAGCCATTTGAGGCACACATTAGACAAAACAATAAGATTAAGGGGTATCAAATGGATAATGCTGTCTCTAAGTTATGTGTGTACGCTGATGATATGCTGATCACTATAACAAAGGTAGTGGGGTCATTGGGTTATCTTATTAAAGAAATAGAAACATTCAGTAAAATATCTAATTATAAATTGAATACAAATAAATGGTAGCTCAGTTTCAGAATGTCGATTGACAAACGAGATTGCAGATTAAAGAGCAATATGAGTTTGATTATAAAAAAAAAGATTATACTTATCTGGGAATAGTTATTCCAGGCAATTTTAAAAGAAAAGTAGAGGTTAACTGTCTAAAGATATTACAGACAACCAATAAAAACTTAAAGGAGTGGGGGCAAAAAGAAATATCCTGGTGGGGAAGAGTACATTTAATTAAGGCAGATGTTTTCCCGAAATGGATCTATCTTTTTAGGATGTTGCCAATGAAATTCTCTAATAGTTGGCTTGATCTCATCCAGATAGGATTTAGAAACTTTTTCTGGAGGGGAAATGTGCCAAGAATTAGTTCCAATAGACTAGCAAAAAAAGTTAAGAGAGGTGGAACCGGTTTTCCCATAATTCATAGATATCATTCTGCTAGTATGGTATCCCATGTGAGCAAACTTCAGTTAGCTGTTTCGGGTAAAGAAAAATGGTATGAATTGGAGGCTAAGATGTGTGGAATACCTGATTTAGCATGTTTGTTATGGGATATTAATCACAAGAGATGCTTGGAAAAAGTAAAAGAGAGATGTTGGATTATAGAACAGATACTGCCTGAGTGAATAAAAAAAAAAAAAAAATTAAATCTTGAGGCAAAAGATTGTGGCATTTGTTGATATTAATTGTATGACATATAATATAGAAGATTTATCGCTGAAAAGGTGGTTACTACAGGATATATCAAAAGTGGAACAGATTATAAATGTTACAGAAGTGAGGTCTTTTGCTGAGCTGGTAGAGAGTTATTGTTTACCTAAATCTGAGATCTTTTCATATTTGAGGATAAAGGGATTTCTCTCCAAACATTTGGGTTTGGGAACTGGGGAGGTACTATCATCGCTAAAGAAAATTTTAGTGAGAGAAAATTAAAAAATGCTTTTCTCATGCTGCTCCCAAATGATAGTTTTTTTTAGACGAGGAAAATGGGGATATCAATAAGATACAAAAAAAATGGATAAACAAATTAAATAAAGAGATAAACATAGAGGAATGGAATAGGGCTTGCTATAAAGTTAATAAATTTGTTCATGATCTTGCCCTGGTGGAAAACCAGTTCAAATGAACAGATGGTACTATGTTCCAACAAAGGCGGCCATACTGAACTCACATGCCTCAGACAGATGTTGGGGATGTGGAAATGCAAGAGGAACATATTATCACATATGGTGGAGTTGTCCAAAAGCTAGAGAGGCATGGGATTTAACATTTGACTTTTTGTCGAATTATTGCAATATCCCTTGCAAAAAAAAAAAAACAGAAATAGCTTTGTTGAATCTATTTTGGCCTATTTTCACTTCGAGACAGGAATACTTAGTTATACACTGCTTTGCCGTCATTAAGGTTCTCTTAGCAAGAGGCTGGAAATCAAACCAGCTGGTGACAGCAGTTCAGTTTATATCCCAACTGTTGTGAAAATGGAACAAGGAGTTTTCTGGTCTTCAGATGTATCAATGAAAATGTGGAGAATTAGTTTACAAGTATATCAAGAAGTTTTAGCTTTAGGATAAATACAGTATTCCCTGAACGCATAGGGTTGTTGTCATAGGGACCAAAGTGATCTTCCTCTCACCTAAACAAATGGTCAGTTTGTTTTTATTTGTATATGTATAGGTTTAATGTCAATTTTGTATTGCTAAAAAATCTTAATAAAAATAAAATAAAATAAAAAGTTGGCACACTTAATCCTTGTCAGGATTCAATTTCTGAAATAGCTGAAGACATTTCCAAGTACTATCTGCTCAATGAATCATATTCTGCACTAACCAAAATAAATAAATGTGATGCAAATTCTAGCTTTAAACTACCTTAATTATATTCTATTATATTTGTGTAAATAGATTTATGTTAGGAGAACATTTTTGCATAGTACACTTATTTTAAGGTTATTTACAATTCTATAACAACAATATGATCCTGTTTTCTTTAGCACATTTACTGGTTTACTAATCAAATATCTTATCATTAGTGAAAAGTTCTAGGATTGAGTATGTTAATGTTTTCTTCAATTAAGTATTCTGCATGGTTTGCAGGTGAATTTTAGGGGCCCAGACCATATGATCATGATGCTCTTATAGAACATATAGAACTGCTACATGTATCTGATGTCTATATTCTATGAATTTATTTCGTATTATTTAGAGCCTTAATTTTAGAATTATATTGGTTGGGTGATCTAGTATTCACACTTGTCTTTGCATTTCCACAAAATATGGAGCATCATGTCAGTTTCTTGGTTGCATCTACAGAATAATGGAATTAAAGTGGGATAGATAGTTGTTCCTGGGTTCTACCATTTTGTTTTAACTTTGAAGCTTAAGTTTCACTGATAATATTTTATACTATTTATGCTTATCATCCAGTTATTGGAATGTGTACTACAGTGGATGAAGCAGGAATTCACTTTGCTAGGTGTTCTTTGAGCCACACCTGACAGCACCTGACAACTGACATCAATTATCACATAATATGTTGTAGTGTGATTTAATAGCACTGGAAAAACATATTTAGAATTTGTAATGAAACAAAGGTTTGGCTAATGTACGCTTGAAATGAAACAGACAATATTTGAATATGCTGGACTTAATAAATGTTATTTTTAAGTCTTTCCCAACATCAGTTCATTTTAATGCAGAACCATGCACAAAAAACAATCCAAGAACAATTCTCAACCAAATAATCTCCAATTAATCTTCATAGTATTATGGCCATGAGTTGTAGTTCAAGAGTAATTGAATGATAAAGTATCCCCCTCCTGCCCCCTTTACTGATGTAACGCTGCTTACCTCAGAGCAGCAATACTGTCTAGATGGATCGCAGAGAGGGACAATCTTCAGTGAGCCTAAGGGAAAAACCTGAAACACCTGTTAAGGGGGCAGGGTTTTCCTTATGCTCATAGTAAGAAGATTGTCCCTCACTGTGAGCTATCTGGTCCCAGGACCAGATTCCACATCTGAGGGCAGGTGGCTTACACTAGGTAAAAGGGGCAGAAGGGGGGATACTTTATCATTCAATTACTCTTGAACTACAACTCTGATAGTATTGAAATAACACTATCCATGGTTCAAATACTATGAAGATTAATTGGAGCTGATTTTATTTTGAAATATTATTATTCCTTTCAGCATATGGGATAAATGAGTATTCCTTTTGATTTTAGTGGTGATGTTAACCCTTTGCATGCCAGAGAGGTCTCCAGTGCATTTCTTGAGCTCTCTAGCAACTCACCTCTGATCAAAGGGAATTTGGGAAATTTTACTGGTGATGTTGGTTGGTTGCAGAATTACACATCTTTTCTTTGTGCACAGACTCCATGGAGTACAGACAGATACATTACAGTTCTAAAGATTTCTTCGATTCAAAACATACAAAAACATGAATACAATTAAATGTGTATCCTAGGATCTATTGTAATTAACCCGTGAGTGGATAAGAGTTGAAACATATATGTTCTCCTGTGTTTTTTTCCCACCAAAAAATATTAAAATTCTATATGACCAGTCCAGGCAGGCATATTTGTTGTTGAATGAAAATGGATGCTCATTTCACTCCATTTTGTTGTCCTTTCACACTTGTCTGATTTTTGGCAACATTTTATAGATTTATTTTCTTGTTCTCGCCTCAGAGTTAATTATTTTCATTGCTACTTTTTCCCTATAGTGTTTTTTTTTTAACTACTCATCTGTTTTCCCATCTTTATTGGCATCATCTATTATTGGTATTTTTGTATATCGGAACAGAACCTGTGTTGCATTTTGACATTAATAAGAGTAACATACATATATATTTCCCACATATACTGCTCAGTTGTGACCTTGGATACATTTCGGCCTACTTATTCTAGAATTTCTATTTAGAAAATAAGGTTTATTATCAGATAACTATTCAGCCTCCTTATATCCACAATGCTAGACAAGTTTAAGTGTTACTATATAAACTACAAAACATTGCTGTTTGGTCATTTCCCCTTTAGCTATATAGAATAGAGTATGTACTTGTGTGTGTAAAGAAAGTAAACAGATTGTATAACAAAGTGTTCTCTTGCTGTCAGCAAGGGCTTTCAAAATAAAACACTTCCCTCCTGACTCTCAATTGGCTTACAGTCGACACATAATGAATAATAGCTCCTGGGGAAAAGCAAAAAGATGTGTGGGAAAACTTTAATTAAAAGCTTGTCAGTACAGTTTTACCTGGGTGACATCACCTGACTGTAATCCTGCTGCTTGGCTTTGTTGTGTGTAGGATGGCAGATAGAGCACTTGTTTTGCCGTCAGCTAACAATTCAGAGAGTTCTTGAAAACATTAGGGGCAGGAAGGTGTGCTGCCAGAGAAATGCAATCAGTTTTTATAGTTCAAATATTATAATAAGCAGCTGTTGGATGCATATGGCAGATAGCTGATAGTGATAGCAGATCAGAGATACTAAAGTGTAAGGTAGGACATATACAATAAATTGGCTGCATGAGATTGTGTACTTATTCTTTTGCATGCAGCATAGACAGGACAAATAAGATTTTCAAGGACAGTGATCTAGCAAGTAGCTGGAGTAATATAGGCACAAAGCTATAGATAGACAGACAAACGGATAGATAGATAGATAGATAGATAGATAGATAGATAGATACACTTTCCAGTTACTGTTATTCTATTCTAATAAATTCTTAGTTGGGGAAATCTTTAGCTCCATAGAATAACACATGAAGAATTTATCACACTTGAGAAGTCATCTCCATTTTATTATCTTCCCCCTTGTCCCAACACCATTAAAAGAGTTCCTACCAGTTTACTTTATGCACAGAAAATGTATCAATATAATGAACCAAAACATTAAAACTGGCCTGTGTCCAAATTGTTAGAACAACCACAGCTGTAATTTGCATAGACTAAGGCAGGGCTGGGAAACGTGTGGTTCTAAAGTCACTTTACTTTAACTCCTGTAGCCAATTGAAGACAATATGAGTTCACAGGTTGCTCATCTCAGTCTGATCTGTACTAATATGTACTAATATGCCAAATATCCTTGGCAGTTGTATTCAACAACATCTAGAATGCCACAAGTTAACCCTTTGAGGTTCAGAGGGGTACAGTAAAGGGTTAATGTTTATCTATTTCTATCTTTTGTAAGCCCCTCTTGGAAAATCCTGTCCATGTAGTGTGTTCTATACTGTGTATACTGCAGATGCAATATGTCTTACTAGTTTATTAAACCTGTAAATAGCTATGTTTTTAGTTGATAATATATATATAACAACCCTTGGGAGGGATGTACAAATATAATTCAATGATAAATCAGGTCTTGGATTTGACATTGTAGCTCCTCATCTGCCTAACACACTGAGCTTTCTCCCATTAATGCCACCACGGGGAGGCCAGTGGGACAGTTTTAGGGTGATTTGGGGTATTAATTTCCTCTGGGCCTTGTTTATAGCCATGTGTTAACCCTTTGAATGCCAGAGGAGTATGCAATACTTTGCTTTGCAATGTGCTGCACACCCCTCTGGCATTCAAAAGGTTAAACAAGGCACAGAGTAAATGGCATAACTTGACCCCATTTTCCTGTGTATTCTAAAGGGTAAGCATGCAGGGATTGCTGTCGTTACACATCAGTGTTATAGATTTCATCCTCTCTAGTACTGTGTTTCTCAACTCTATCCTCAGTGACCCCTAACAGGCCATTCATACAGGATTTCCCTGCTTCAGTGCAAGTAATTAACCAGTGGCTCAATTAATTGATTATTAACTTACCTATGCAAAAGTAGGGATATCCTAAAGACATGACCTATTAGGGGAACCAGAAGATAGGGTTAGGAACAGGGGCAAAATTAAGGGTTTGCAGAGGGTGCAATTGTGATGGTATCCTTTCAAAAAGTTGCAGTTGAAGTATTGTGCGGCTACACGCTGCAATCAATATGTCGCCTGGATGAAAAGGATGACATGAGAATCTCACCCTGCATATAAGTACGAGATTCTTATGTCGCCCCTTACATGCCGCGTGATTGCCAGCATACCTGAATCTGAAACCATCTACTAAAATGGCGGCAAGATACAAACAGTGTAATGTCCTCACAATGAAAAATAAACAGTTATTGGTCAGACTGAAGAATTTTTGGCAGTATGAAGTCCAACAAACCCTCTGGAAAATAACTAAAATATTTAGGTTCCCAGCAGTCTTTAAATTCCTCGGCTTACTGATGAACATACCTGGAAACTACCAATTGAGGGCTACCCGGAGGGGAGTCCTCTGTTCAGCAGGGGGTGACAATAATGACGCTAATCTCGTCAAAAAGGGGCGGGGCTTGATGTGAGTTTGGGGGGCAGGGCTTAAAGGTGACACACAGAAGGCTGGGAAAGGAGGAACAGCAGGAGAAAAAACAGATGTGGCAGAGTTTCAATAGAAACTCCCCACATCCGGAGGAATCAGCCTCCGCCCCGGAGACACGGTAAAGCTCTGTCAGTACCGGAGTCTCCGGGGCAAATCCGGAGAGTTCCCAGGTATGGTGATGTATAATCATTACAAGGGACTTTTAGATGGCTCATGGACAGCCTGTCATCTCCAGGTGCAATATAATTTTTTGTGTGGCACTCAAAGGGTTACACTACATATGGACTAAACATATGTAAGATTTTTAGTCCTAGTGTAAACCTTTGAGCGAACCAGTTGTGACAGGGCCCAACACCTAAGGGGGAAACCATCAGCCACAGGGAACAGTATGTTCTAGTTATGTTCCTGTAACAAGATTTGTGTGTTTTAGGGGGCACAAAAATGTTTATGTAGGGGCCCCCCAATGACTAGTTATGACAGGGTTGGGAACCCCTGTTTTAGTGAATACCCATGAGTGCAGCCACAGGAGTTGGAGGCTAACACCAGTGTATCTGTGCTGGCTGATTCATACACTCCCCCCCCCACACACGCTCTATTGAAACTACTTATATTAAGTGAGACCACAAATGAGAACTGTGTGTTAGCAAGCAATTACTCAATTACTTTTATTTGAAGTAATTGTTAATGCTTAGTTTCAGTCAAAAGGTCATATCTTAGTGGTAGCTGTTTCAAATCACTTTTAGCAAGACAGATCTCACGCAGAGAAAATACTGTTGGATGTGAAGGAAAGAGAATAACACAGGATGATTAAAAGGATACAAACAATTCAATATTTATTGCACTGAGTGGATGAGGAATTCATAAATGGAAAGTGAATTAGTCACTCAATACTTATCTAAGTGATTGGCAGGTCAACAAGATGTGTCTGAAGTTGAATGAAAGGAAAGGACCAATTTCTTAAATAAAGCAATGAACATTCTGTACTGATATAATGAATGAGTAATTGAAAGCTGTTTAACCCTTTAAAGTCCAGAGGAGTAATTTCAATACTTAGGTGCATTCCCACCTGTAGGGGGAGGGGTTAGACATAATCAGGGATGGGTGTGAGGCTTTCTTTCAGCATTAAACCTCAGAGTGGCTATGTAACATATCAATGTCAAAAATCAATCATGGTCAGAAATTTGGTAAATGCTGATTTAAAGAACAAGTGTGAACAGAACAACTTGCCTTACTTGTACTTGGGATACCTGTAAATATAGCAGGGAGCAGTGGTGTAACAATAGGGTTTGCAGGGGTAGCAACTGCGAGTGGGCCCGTCACTTCAGGGGCCCGTCTGCCCCCTGCAACCCCCCTGCCCACTGCCCTCAACTAGCTGAAGTCTGTGCCTTCTTTTTGCAGCTGAGTGCTCATTCTGTCTCCGGCAGTCTAGTAATGCAGAGAGCTGGGAGAAGACATCATCTTACAGTGTTCTGCATTACTGGAGAGAGGACCATGTTGGAGCTCCATCTAATAATAAAGGTCTGCAGAAGGAATCACAGACCTCTAATGTCATGCTGCTGGGCCACCAGGGAGGTAGGAGATGGACAATGGGGGCAAAGTGTGGCGTGGTAGACAGTGGGGGCAAAATGTGGAGAGGTGGACATTGGGGGCAATGTGTGGAAAGGTGGACATTTGGGGTAATGTGTGGAGAGGTGGACATTAGGGTAAATGTGTGAACAGGTGGGCATTGTGTGGAGAGGTGGACATTGGGGGCAATGTGGAGAGGTGGACATTGGGGGTAATATAGAAAGGTGGACATTGGGGGCAATGTGGACAGGTGGATATTGGGGGCAATGTGGAGAGGTAGACATTGGGGGCAATGTGATGAGATGGACATTAGGAGCAATGTGGTCGGGGGAGCATGGCAATTTTTGCACTGGGAGAAGACATCATCTTACAGTGTTCTGCATTACTAGAGAAAGGACCACGCAGGAGCTCCAGCTAGTAATAAAGGTCTGTGCAGAAGGAAGCACAGACCTCTACTGCCACGCCGCTGGCCCACCAGGGAGGTAGGAGATGGACAATGGGGCCAAAGTGTGGAGTGGTAGACAGTGGGGGCAATATGTGGAGAGGTGGACATTGGGGGCAATGTGTGAAGAGGTGGGCATTCGGGGAAATGTGTGGAGAGGTAGACATTGGGGGCAATGTGTGCAGAGGTGGGCATTGTGTGGAGAGGTGGACATTGGGGGCAATGTGGAGAGGTGGACATTGGGGGCAATGTAGACAGGTGGACATTGGTGGCAATATGGAGAGGTGGACATTCGGGGAAATGTGTGGAGAGGCGGACATTCGGGGAAATGTGTGGACAGGTGGGCATTGTGTGGAGAGGTGGACATTGGGGGCAATGTGGAGAGGTGGACATTGGGGGCAATATAGACAGGTGGACATTGGGGGCAATGTAGACAGGTGGACATTGGTGGCAATATGGAGAGGTGGACATTCGGGGAAATGTGTGGAGAGGCGGACATTCGGGGAAATGTGTGGACAGGTGGGCATTGTGTGGAGAGGTGGACATTGGGGGCAATGTGGAGAGGTGGACATTGGGGGTAATATAGAAAGGTGGACATTGGGGGCAATGTGGAGAGATGAACATTGGGGCAATGTAGACAGGTGGACGTTGGGGGCAATGTGTGGAGAGGTGGACTTTCAGGGAAATGTGTGAACAGGTGGGCATTGTGTGGAGAGATGGACATTGGGGGCAACGTGGAGAGGTGGACATTGGGGGTAATATAGAAAGGTGGACATTGGGGGCAATGTAGATAGGTGGACATTGGGGGCAATGTAGACAGGTGGACACTGAGGGCAATGTAGACAGGTGGACATTGGGGGCAATGTGGAGAGGTGGATATTGGGGGCAATGTAGACAGGTGAACATTGGAGACAATGTAGACAGGTGGACATTGGGGGCAATGTAGACAAGTGGACATTGGGGGCAATGTGGTGAGATGGATATTGGGGGCAATGTGGTCGGGGGAGCATGGCAATTTTTGCACCAGGGCCTGGTGACTTCTAGTTATGCCTCTGGAAGGGAGACTATATTTATTGATTTCTAGAAATAGTGGAAAAGAAAAGGATGTATAATGAACTGTCTTTATAAATATATATAAAATAAATAAAATGCAAACTGAATTAATTATATAAATATATGCAAAGGGTTACATTGAACCATCTGAATGTCAGAGAGGTATCCAGCTTATTGTGTTGCAATGTATTGCATACAACTCTGTCATTCAAAAGGTTTAATGAAATTAAAAAATGGATTATTGGGTTTAGGAAAAATAAAATGGGGGAGGGGGACATCATGTTTGGGAACCACTGGAACCACTGGACCAGTGGGATGTGCAACATATTGAGAAGCAATGTGTTGCACATGCCTCTGATCATTAAAGGTTTAACCCTTGAGCTCCAGAAATCTTCAATCCTATATAATAATTTGGTAAATAGTTTGTAACAATGCAGTCATGCACAGTAAAGACTGCCCCTGACGTGGCTGGTATGGAGTGGGGTGCTCTGAAGTATCAGCCATGGTGCGGGCAGTCTCTACTGTGCATGACTGGCCCGCGACCTGCTGGCACCATGGCCTGTGTACACGGGCCCTTCAACTAGTATATGATATATATATATTTTTTTTAACAAGCTTTATTTGAGTAAATAATGCAATACAGAATATCAGAACAGAAAAAGTCACACAAGTATGGTAAAAGTGTATACATTATTCAGAAGCACATAAACAAATGAGCAAAGGTAAGACTGACAGTATTGGTATTAAAAAAAGAAGTATAATGAAAGAAAGGAAAAAAAAATAAACAAACAAGTATATGCTATTTTAATTACATGAGGGAGAATGTTCTGGTATCCAGTTACATTTTGGGCTTTATTTATAAAGGGAAAAAGATGTAACACTTGGGAGTAAACCTACTGCACTATAGGATAGAAATGAAAATGTAACATATTCCCATTGATTTAAAATGGGCTTTTAATCACATTAAAGGGATAATTTTTCACAAAAACAGCAGCTCAAATTAATCTGCATAGTATTTGAGCCATGGAGAGTGTTATTTCAGTACTGTCAGAGTTGTAGTTCAAGAGTAATTGAATGATAAACTATCTACCTCCTGCCCCTTTGACCTAGTATAAGCCAGATCCCCTCAGATGTGGAATCTGGTCCTGGGACCAGACAGCTCACAACAAGGGACAATCTTCTTACTGTGAGTATAAGGAAAACCCTGCCCCCACTGACAGGTTTTTCCTTATGGTCACTGAAGATTGTCCATCTCTGCGATCCATCCGGATAGTCTTGCTTCTCTAAGGTGAGCAGTGTTACATCAGTAAAAGGAGCAGGAGGGGGATACTTTATCATTCAATTTCTCTTGAACTACAGCTCTGACAATATTGAAATAACACTCTCCATGGCCAAAATACTAAGAAAATTCATTGGAGCTGCTTTTATTGTAAAGCATTACTATCCCTTTAATGCTAAAGAGCTCACCAATACATTCAAGAGGTTAAAAGTCCCATTTAATTCAATAGTAATTTTTACCCCTAGTTAGTACAGTTAATTTCCTCTAGAATTTTACCTCATTAGCTTGATGAATAAGGCATTGCCTATAATAATTATTTTTTAGCAAACGTTTTATTAAATTAAAAAGTGTTACTTAAAAAAAAAGATCCTGCAAGGCATATATCAAGATAAAGATTCCTGTTGTGATATTTAGGATTAAAATTCAAGCGATATCTAAAATGTGTAACTGATTTATATTATACTGAGTGAGGGCATCATTCTTGGAATATAACAAGAACTTCTTCTAGATACAGAGTATTGCATAAACATTCACACATTTTGTTGATTTACAACCACTTGGAGTTAAAATGGATTTTGTTAGATTTTTTTATCACTAATCTACACAAATTAGTCCATAATGTTAAAGTGGGAAAAGTGTACATATTTTACAAAATAATTTACAAAAAAATAACCATTCATTGATTAAGGGCACAACACAAAATAAACCTGCGCTGCTCCATACAATTAATCCAAATATATAATACAATATGCTAATATTACTAATACAAAATAAAAATGAAGGTTTTAGTCGCATAGTTTTGGTCAAAATATGTTTACGCTCGCTCAACCCCCAAGGTATCCCATTTAGAGGGAGTCCTATCCTATATGTGTAGCCATTAAAAACATTTACACTTAAAATATTCTCCTAATGAAATGATGTTTATGAAAAAGCAGGCATAGTTAAACACTCAAAAATAAAAATAAAAACATCTACTATCCCCCTAGATTAGACTCACTTGATATCAAGCAGGAACCATCTGCACTGGATGAGTGAGCAAGGACCCAAAAGGACTTTAAAGGCAACATATATATATTAGGACTCACACTAAATGGGGTACCTTTGCGAAGTGAGCAAGCTTAAACAGTTTGACCAAAACTATGTAACTAAAACCCTCATTATTATTTTTATTAGTAGAAGTAGCAAATTGATATGATATATGCAGGGCTTATAATTTTAAGTCCTTTGTTACTAGCCAGACCTGAAAAGTTACTCACCACTGCAAGCCAAAACATACCCACCAGGGCTGAATTTCTACTCACCAGGACTAAATTTTCACTCGCCATTGGCTAGTGGCAAGTGGAAATTTTGAGCCCTGAATATGTGTCTTACAAAGGGTTCACATTTGGATTGTATGGAGCAGTGCAAGTTTGTTTTGTTATTTGCTCGTGTTCTAGGTTTTTCCTAAGTTGGGAGACTCAGAGAATCACCTTTATTCCTTGCAGAGGTCCATACCTTATTCACGTTTATTATTTTTGTGTATAAAATATATATTAACTAGTGTAAAAGCCAGTGTACATGGGCCAAGGTCTGGGTAATGTTAACCCTTTGAGTGCCAGAGTGGTACGCATCACACTGCATTGCATACCCCTCTGGCACTCAAAGAGTTAAGAGGCCGCTACCTCACTGCTCCACGAGATGCAGTCTTGAGTCGCCTCACTCACATGATACAATCATGCGCAGTAGAGACTGCCCGAACGTGAGCAGTCTCTACTGAGCATGACTGCATTGTGACAAACATCCTAGCAAATTATTATATGGGATTATGGTGTTATAGTGCTGTGAGTTGTTTTTTTTTTTTTCGCTTGTTTGATTTCAAAAGTATTCACTCTTTTTCCTATAACACCCTAAATTAGCTCTGGTGCAACCAACTGCTGGAGTCCACCTGTGTGACATGATTTCAGATTAAATACATGTTTCTGGAAGGCCCCAGAAATTATATCTATAAACACAGCAAGACAAAGATCAAGGAGCTATCAAAACAAGTCCATGATAAAGTTCTGGAAAAGCACCAACCAGGGTTGAGTTATAAAAAAACTGAAAACTTTGAGCATCTCCAACAGCAATTTTTAAAGATGGAAAGGATATGGCACAATCACAACTTTTCCTAGAGAAGACCATACACCAAAACTCAATGATCAGGTATGGAGGGCATTAGATAGAGAAACCTAGAAACAAATTTTGTAACGAGCATCCACTGAGAACGAATAAGATAAAATGTCTTGTTCTGAGGCACAAAGGCCCCCCAGTGATGCTAAAAATCAAATGTTTCACTCCCAAGTGCTATAGCTGAGAGGACTTTTCCATATCAGACTGGTCCTGCCCACAGACAGTCCAGCTCTGAAATGTCAGGCAAATCCTCTGTACAAAATAATCATCACAACCACAGATGCATGCCTCTGCCTATGTGAACCTGTTCTTTGTGGCACAGCTAATTTCCTCTAGGCACATGGAGACCAAGGGCCTATAGCTGGAATACTCTCTCTCTTAGGGAGACTTAGAAACAAATAATGTGACAAGCACCCATCAAGAATGAACAAGCTAAAATGTCTTGTTCTGAGGCATGGTGACCCCTCAGTGGTGCTGCAAGTCATGTTTTCACTCTCATATGCCATTATATAAATGGCACATGGTTACAGCTCTGAAATGTAACACAAATCCTCTCCACATGAAAGAATCAGCATAATCACAGACATAATTTTTGTCCTTTGTGGCCCTCGTCTATATGGTGCAGTTGATTTCCTCTAGGCACATGGAGAGCAAGTGCCCATGCCTGTGATACCGATCCACTTAGGGAGACCTAGAAACAAATACTGTGAAGAGTATGCATCAAGAATGAAAAAGATAAAGTGTCTTGTTCTTAGGCACAGTGGCCCCTCAATGGTGGTACAAGTCACATTTTTCAATCCCATGTGCCACTGTAGAGAGGAAATTTTCATATATATATCAGACTGGCCCTGCCCACAGACAGTTCAGCTCCAAAATGTCAGTGAAATCCACTCTGCACAAGAGTCATCACAACTATAGATGAATGGTTTGGCCTAGTCGGTGTGGTACAGCTGATTTTTATAGGTGCATGGAGAGCAAGGGTCCAGAGCTGTGTACCCTTCCACTTAGGGAGTCCTAGAAACAAATATTATGAAAAGCACCCATCAAGAACAAATAAGATACAGTGTCATGTTCTGTGGCATAGTGTCCCCTCTGTGGTGCTGAGAGTCACTTTTTTCACTCCTTTGTGCCATTGTAGAGAGAGAAGTTTTCCATATTAGACTGGTCCTGCCCACAGACAGCCCAACTCTGAAATGTCAGGCAAATACTCTCTGCACAAGAGAAACAGCAAAACCACAGATGTACATTTTAGCCCATATGATGCAGCTGATTCCCTCTAAACACAAGGAGAGCAAAGGCCTATGCCTGGGATACCCTTCCACTTAGGGAGATCTAGAAACAAATATTGTGATGGGCACCTATCAAGAATGATCAAGATAAAATGTCTTGTTCTGAGGCATGGTGGCCCCTCAACGGTAATACATTTCATGTTTTTCATACCCGTGTGCTATTCCAGAGAAAGAATGTCCATATCAGACTGGTCCTGCCACAGACATTGCAGCTCTGAATTGTCAGGGGAATCCTCTCAGCATGAGAGAATCAGCAGATCTACAGACGTACATTCATCCTATGTGTGCCTTTGACACAGGCAGACATTCAGCCTATATGTGAATCCTCAGTGTAGTGCATCTGATTCCCTTTAGACACATGGAGAGTAAGGGCCCCATGCCTGGCATACCTTTCCACTTAGGTAGACCTAGAAACAAATATTGTGATGAGCACCCATCCAGAACAAGTGTCTTGATCTGAGGCATGGTTGCTTCTCAATGTTGCTACTACAAGTCACATTTTCACATTTTGAAAGTCCCCCTAATATTTGGAACAATTTATTGTTACCTGTTAAAGTAGTGTGTGCACAATCTCTGGGTCTTTTTAACGTCTTGTAATGGTTATCAAATATACAATATTTTCATTGATTTCAATGCAATGAGAAAAGTGTAAAATAATAGAAAAACAATTTTCAGCAGAATTTTAGTAGAGGGTGGGAAGTGCCATTATTTGCATGCTTCTCTTGTGATGAGAAATATCTCACCCATTCCTAGTCATTAAGTTGTGATATTATCTCTATCAGATAATCACTTTAATTTATTTTTGACCTCACTCTCTTTCATTTATTATTTTTGGGTCGATTTTCAGCTTTAGTTTTCTGTTATACAAGATGTTTTTAGGACTATCCTGTGTCTTTTTTGGGTCTACTCAAGTGCTGAGTATTTTACCTGTATTTCATGCACCGGTGTCCAACCTGATGCATGACTTGTTCTCTCTTGCTGTAAATGATCTTTCTTACTATATATTGATTGATAGAATAGAATTCTTGCTGGTTTTGGGCAATTTGGGTGCTCTTCGATGCTTTCAATTTCCTTTGTAGGTGCTGGCTATTTTGCCTACTGGGAACTCCATGTTCATGTATGGGCATGTTGCACAATGTTTTCTGTTAGTGAGGTTCTATTTGGAGGAGACTCAATAAAGGTTGAAAAGGACTCAGAATGTCGATGTCCTGTCAGAACAGTGTCGAAAGCACATGAACAGTATGCACTAAAGTGTCTTCAACATCACATCCCCATCAGTCGACAAAAGTCTGCCCACATCAACATCCATCTGACATGCCTTCACCAGGTTTATGAATTTTCACTCATCACATCGACAATCGCCTATTTCCATATGGAAATTAAGCATAATGACTCATTATCATATTCAGGGGTGTGTGTTTATATGTTAACTAGTGTAAAAACCCGTGTACACTGGCTTAGGTCCGGGTGATGTAAACCCTTTGAGTGCCAGAGAGGTACGCCTCTGGCATTCAAAGGGTTAAGAGGTTGGTCCTGCTCTGTGTACAACCACCGCCTCACTTGCAGCACACGCGAGCAAATCATGCCTCATAGAGACTTCCTGAATGCACAGAATGCTCCCACCGTTTGGCCAGTCTCTACTGCGCATGACTGCATCACACACAGGGAGCTTCACATTCTAGCACTTTATATAAAGAGATGTGGCACTTCACCATATGCACTAAACACTGATAGTACCCTCGGAGTTCACAGTCTCAACTTTGTATACCTTGGCTGGTGAAGTTGGGATCTCCCTGTACTTCCCTATGCAGTAACAACCATCGATGAGAAGCAGGGAGGGTTGTGACCTGCTGTTGATGTGAAAGGGATGGTCTCCCTTTACACGTTACCAGCAGTCCGACAATCCTGAAGTCTGAGAGCATTCTCTATGCTGTACCACTTGGCCAGTAGGGGAGTGGAGAGAATCCTTACAGCACCAAGGACAGCATCACTCTCTTAACCCTTTGAGTGCGAAGTGAGCCCTGAATTCCATGATATGCTAGGGCCGTCACTGGTCCTTAAGTAATGGACAGCCGTGATGGTCCTAGCACAGAATTGGACATTAAGGGGTTAATTTTACATTTATTTGTCTCTTTCTTGTGTGGACAAAAACAGATTTGTCTTGTTTCCTATCTAGCTTGGCGTTGTGTCAGATTGGCCTAGTTAGGGTGTAGGAACAAATTTTGGTGACTGAGTACAGTTTCTTTGCTTATATTTTTTTTTCTCTAGTGCCTATGTTTAATCTTTTTTAGTATCATAGTTTTTAAAGCCCTTCTGCAAAAGGTCTTTGATTGTCTTCAACAAAGGCAACTACCCTATCGTAGTGTAAATTGAACTTGCAATTATAGTTTAATCATTGTTGTTCTTAGAATGTTTATTTAAAGAATGCCTTGACAGGCTATTGGATTTGAAGCCTGCAATTATGTTCCTATGTTAGACCATACAATGTTTTCTAATTTTATGGTAGTCCTGCCAAATTAATGTTGGCATCCACATTCCAACAGATGTACCACATAACTAAAATTGCAGTTGTTATTTGCTTTTTGGTAAATTTTGCAAGCTGAATGATGCAGCTGTAGACATTTCATAATTATAAATGTACTGCCTTGTTACCGTCAGCATCTATGCATTGTGCCTGCTTAGTTAGGACATGTTTGTTGTTTTGGATTACCTGTTTATTACTTTATTCATGTTCCTATTAGTAGAGTATGTGTTCTTTAGCATGACTTGAACATTTCTAAAAGAAATGCTAGTGTTTGTGTATGAATGTATTATTTCATGGGGCATATTATACTGGGTGTCTAAAACAACATTTTAATAGTTTGTTACTTAGATTTTATTTTATAACAGATTCTTAGACGTCATTAATTATTTGAGAATATTCTCATCAAATGTTTTCTTTAAAATAATAGTTTATGCTTCAAAATTGCTGACTTTTGCACATTTGCACAGTTTATTGTATTCTGGCCATGAGGCATATTGGATATCAATTTCAGAAATTGTCTATATTTTCCTCGGTGTTATGTATTGCTGTCAACTTGTTTAATATAGTTATGCATTAACATATAACAAGGCTTTAAATTGGAAGTCCTTTGCTACTAGCCAGACCTGAAAAGTTACTCGCCACATGCCATAACATATCAACCAGGGCTGAATTTCTACTCGCCAGGGCTAAATTTTCACTCGCCATTGGCTAGTGGCAAGTGGAAATTTTGAGCCCTGACATATAATATCAAAGTCCTGTGATGTTAAAGTAAATATTTTATATGAACCTATGACTGATCTGGTTGATGATATTATTTCACTGGTAACGTTATTGCTAAAGCAATTTGTGATGTTATCAGTAGTAGCTTTGACAATTTTACTTATGATATCATCAGCATTGTAGAGTGGGATCTAAGTTAAAATTAATACTACATTATTACAGCATTTCCAAGCCTTTGAATGCTTGCAACTTATACACAGCTTGGACTGAGATTCAGTTCCAGCCTGAACTATCTGCTGAATGGATATTTTCATATTTGGAAGATATTTCCAGCTGCTCAATTCTGCAATCACGTTCTGACCAAAGATCCAAAATTGTCCCCAAAGCCATACAATAGTCCCAACTAGTTTACTACCTGATCCATCATGTACGTGAGCATGCTTCTAGGAACCCTCACCACCCCTGCACCAAAAATGTGAACCCCCCCACAGACACACACACACTCCTCCATGAGCCATTGCTAGGCCACTGCGAGAAAGACTAGCAGGAACTGGCTTTTTCGCCTCTCTCTCATTGGCTAGGAGGCAAGGTTATTCAAGGTTCAAAACAGGCTCTGGAATAACCTACCCTCCCAGCCAATCATGAATCAAGAGAAAAGGTCAAGATTTTGTTTTGTAATGCACTAATATGGGGTATATGTACCCCCACATGAATGTATTTTGTTGTATTTTAAAATTTTAAAAAGTGGGGTGAATGTATGCAATTTTATTGTCTAATTCATTAAATGAAGAAATTAAAGTGCCCTTTTTTTAAAAAAGAAAAAAAAAGAAAGAAAAAAGAATGAATTTGGGGGTCTTAGGAGATTATTCCCCAAAAATGTTTATTTAGCCCTTTCCATGCCAGGGACTTGGGAAATAATTTGTACCCTACTGGCCAGACACATTTTTGCCATCCCTTTGTTTAGTAGGGATGGTTGAAACTTGTTACCGTGTCCCCATGGGAAATTTCACGAAAACCACGTTGTTATCTGCTTTTTCGTGAGAAAATCAGCTATAAAACTAGCTGTTAAAATTTTTGCATCTTTCTTCCATTGGCCAAAATCTTTCGTCATTTTTTCAGTGGCTAAAAAGTTTTGGCCCATTGATTTACATTGTTTTCGCACTTCCTCTATAAAAACGTGACATTTTCGCTGAAGGCAAACACAATAGAAGCAGTTACAGAGCAAGATTGATGTGATGTGCTGTTCTCTTGTGATATTTAGCAAAAATTGAGGCAGGAGAGGCTCATAGTGACTCCTATCACTATGAGCAGCAAAAAGAGGAACTGAAAGGACCCTTATTATGTGTCCACTGAGCCTGAGGAGCAGGAATAGGAAGTGACTAGCAGAACTGAACCAATGCTGTCCAGTCCCCCTAAATCACCCCAAGGGATCTTGGGGAATTTAATGAGAAGGGAGGTAGAAAAGGGAATGGGAAGGAAGGGAGAAAAGGGAATGGGAAGGGAGGGAAATAGAGTAGTACTAGTGAGAGCAGGACAGGTCAGCTTCCTGTGCCTGCTGCAAGACGTGCTGCCCCTGCTGCCAGTGCCACCATTTCAGATCCTACAGCCACTAATGTTGTACCTGTTGCCAGATGTGCTACCCTTGCTGCCAGTGCCACCATTTCTATAACTGCAGCCTGCTGCCAGTGATGACCCTGCTGCTAGTACTGAACCTGCTGCCAGTGATAAACCTGCTGCCACCAATACTTTGCCTGCTGCTAGTGTTTCTTGTAGTACTCAAGAGGGGAAGGAGAAAATGATGCCAAATGTGACAGCAGGGGACCCTCTGTCACATTGCTCGTCACCTCCTCCAAGCAGCAGTGAGATGTCTGGAACAGAGCATCAGCAACAACAGCATATAGGGACTAGTGGTGGTGGTGATGATGTTAGAGAAGCTGGGATGGAAGAGACATTGATGGCCTTTTTAGCAGAAACTGAGAAGGAATGGGAGACAGGGATGAGGATTGGCATCACCACCACCACCACTAGCAATGACATTTTGGAATTAGAGGAATTTGCAACTGCTCTAATTCCTTCTGATGCTGAGATGCAAGGGCAGCAGGATGCTGAGGAGCAGGCTAGTGTGTCACAGACCACCGTGGACACAGTGGTAATGGGGTCCACAAGTGATGCAGGACTAGGACAGGTTCCACTTGCCAGCAGTAGCAATACTCCTGATCCTAGTTGCAGCGCTGAAACTGAGGCAGTAGCAGCAACAGCAGCAACATGATCCGCTGCCACAGACAATGAAAGGCAATGTGGAGGACAGGAAGAAAGAAGCTATTCTTCTCCATCTGTTCCCTTCCCCCTGAAGTCATAATGGGTGTGGGACTATTTTTCTGTTGGGGCAGGCACAGTGCAGTCATCAGCAACTGCACTGTGTACAACTTGTGACAAGTCAGTGAGAAGAGGAAAGGAGGGAATACACTTTGGCACAAGCGCCTTGATATCACACATGAAACACAGACACCATGACATTTATGTCAAACGTGTTAAAGACAAATACCCACCACAGAAATCAAGCTGTTCCTGACTCACCACAAAGGCAGCAAGAGGCGAGGAGGAGATCAAAGAGGAGGAGGAATAGAACAACCCAGGCAGAGACTGGAAGTTCCAGGACGAGTGAAACAACTAGCTTGCCATCACCTTCTAGGGAACTACATCTTCTGCCAATCCTCCTCGTTCATTATCTCCCACACCAAATGACAGCCACTCTGTTGATGTTAGGATGTGGCAGTTCGTCTCTACCCATTGCACACTGTGTGGTGCACTGACCACACATGCCAGTGTGGTGGAGGAGAATCGCAATCAGTGCATCAAGCGGAATCTGAGGACATTCCATCCTGCAGAATATGCTAAGATGGTGGCAGGGAGGGTTCATCATTACTATTAAACTGTCATCAAGTTGTCATGTGTCCTTAGCGGGTGTGGAAAAGGGGTACAGTGACAGCGGCAGTACTTGGTTTCGGATGTCATGGTGTTTGGATACAGTTGTGCCCCCAGATGTTATTTACCACACACACACACACACATACACACACACACACACACACTTGTGCACATTGCATTTGCTGATGAGAGCCACAGTTCCTGCTCTCAAGGGAAAAAAATATATTCTAATAACAACACACCCATGATTTGAGAGGAGGGGCAGGTGGAGAAGATTTAATGGTCCACTTCTTCTTTTCTCCACATACAATGGGGGCTACTTATTCTTTTGCTACTGCTTTGGGTGCATCACTGGAGCCAGTTATGGCAAGTGGAACTTTCATCATCCATCTTCCATGTTACTGCTGTTGTTGATCCCATTCCCTTTCAGCTGCCTAATCAGCAGCAGCAGTACGAACAACAGTTGCAACTCAGGACTCAGGAGGACATTTGACAGTGGCCACTGGCCAACATGACCTGCTGGCATGTTAATAAATAAATAAATAATAAATAAATAAATAAAAAAATAAATAAATAAAAACTATTCCTACAAAAAAATAAACAATTTTTTGGCTGTTTGTTTCTAACAAGTCTAAGTCCTAAAAATCAATGTTTTCTTAGGGCTTGTGCCAAACTATCTTAAGTCCTACAAATCAATGTTTCTTCAGGGCTTGGGACTCTAATAAGTGTAAGTCCTACAAAGGCCTCTAACAACAAATCAAACAAATCATCCTCTACAAAATACTCTGACGAGTCAAGTATCCGTCCACCCCAGTGGCAGCTTATGTCAGGGGGTTCCTGTCTCTGTCACTTTAAATGCAAAATGTCTTATTTTATTTTATTGATTTATTTTTTTATTAACTGTCCCCCCAATAGCAGTCAAGAACCCCCAAAACAAATTCCCTGTTCAAATTGTTCATTCATTCATTCACCAACACAGGCACCCTCCTCAGACCCCTTTATACCATGTCTTATGGTTTCTGTTTTATTTAGAATTTTCTTTTTAAGTGCCCCCAATCCCACTAAACAACCCCACAAAAATCATCTCCTGTTCAACTGATTCTTTCCCCACACCCCACCAACACAAAAACCCTCATGCCCCTTTTATACTGTGCCTTTGGGAAATAAAATATAATTTATAATGTGTTGTGTGTAACTTCTATGTTCCCATTGATTTGAATGGGCGAAAAAGCAGAAAAAAGTGGGAGATCGGCACTTGGTTCTAGCCTTGGTTCATAAAATATGCTCCCAGTTTATTTGATCATGCTCTGCTCACAAAAGCATGTATGAGCTATAAAAGAATGGAACAACCAGTCAATGCAGTTCTCCACATGTTGGAACTCTACATTATACATGTTGGAATGAGCAGCAGATAGTTGTTATTGATTACTTTGTGGAAAAAAATAAGGCATTAGATGAAGTATTTCTGATATTCTCTCATAAGGCATATCTCTCTGTCACATTACATAAAACATGGGAATCATGGTTTACTACTTCAGAATTCTTTTCTCTGCTTTTCCACTGAACCTGAACACACGGACCTGGTCTTGTTCTTGTAAAATGAGCACTCTCCCCAGTTCCTCAAAAAAAAAAAAAACACCTACAGTGTATAAGACACACTCTTGATCCAGTGGCAGTAACAGTGGGGCTTGTACTAAAAAAATTAGAAACAAGCATTAAAGTCAATCTGTCTTTCATTTGCATTACAGCCTCCTGCTTTTCTCTCTTAAAAATTGCTTAAGCAAAGTCTAATTTCTATTAAAGAATGGGGGGCTTCAAAGTCTTTATTTTGTGACATGGACCAACCAGTGATACAGTGTAATTAAACTCTTAAAAACAAAGCAATAACAAATGGATAGATTACTCTGGTAGTTAATATCCCACTCTATATTAAGCATGTGGATCCAGAACACTTTTGTTTTACTTAAAATGTTTGTTTTATCTCCCCTTTTCACTGGAACATTAACCCTTTCTATTTTGTTACGTATGCATGAGTTATTTGATAATCTGGTAAATGTTTCTAAACCCTTTTAGGAACATCACCGCTCTATCTGTCAAACGTGGATTCTGGTCTGCAGACTGGATGGCTCGTCTGAAGAGCAAAAATAGGAGTGCAATCAAAGGAAATCTTCATGGCCACAGTCTACTGCCTCAAACCGTGTCCACTTTGTAGACTGTGGTCATGAAGATTTCCTTTGTATGTACTGCTATTTTGGCTCTCCAGATGAGATTTCTGGTCCGCAGACCAGAATCCAAGTCTAACAGATAGAGTGGTGATGTACCTATAAGGGACAGGAGGGGTAAACTTTACATTGAGATTACTGTTAACTAGGAAAGTTATTGCAAAAATACATTTATGCTTTGGTTATTTATTTAATAACTACATTATTCTAGCCTCCATAATGGAAGTATTACAATCCCTTTAAGAGCATGTTGTTCACTATGTTGTTTGTAGCATTGTGACTGTCTATAAATAGTGTTTTATTAGACATAGTCTATCATATACTCACTTTAAAGCAGACATCCACTTCTACCTTCCAGCCCCAGTGCTCAGCCCTCTTGGTGTCTCTCACTGCTACTCACTGCTCCAATATACTTAGCTCCCTGCTACTTCCGCCTCCTAAAGTGAGCTACACCTCCTAGTGATGTCATAGGTTCCTTCTTCATTGGCTGTATCCACAACTATCAGTAGGATAGGTGAGAAGTCAATGCCAATACCTCCCCAGTATCAGTGAGCATCGCAGATGTTCACTAATGCTAGTAACATTAGGAGGAATGCCACTTTTTTTTCATTATGTTATTTATAAATGGGCAAATAGGCTTGGGGAAGTTTAGCTTCTCCAATACTGAATTATTATCATCACTCATGGATAATATCCTCATTCAGGAAACTGGTTACTAAACAATATATTTCAATTCGATATTACAAGAAAACACATCATAAACCCCTCATCTGTTTCATGGGGACAGATGGACTACAGGTCAAAACTGTGGTGATATGATTTAGTCGATGTGTATAAAGCACTTCAACTTGTAAACACAAATCACCATAAGCACTAAAATTTAGGGATTCAGGGGGAGGGGGAGCACAAGTTCTCCATTAGCATACAGGGTTGTCGAACTACCGGCAATGTGGAAGTCATGCCCTCCCTTACACATCACCAACAGTAGGCAACTCTGAAGTTGGAGAGAATTCTCTCTGCTTCTCCACTTGGTCTGTAGGGGAGTTGAGAGGATCCTTTCAGAACCTTGAACAGCATCACTCCCTTAACCCTTTGAGTGCCATAGGGATGTGCATTGCACACCCCTGTGGCACTCAAAGGTTTAGAAAAGAACAGTATACCAATACACAATCATACACTCAGTACTGTATAATTTTTCATAGTCATATTTGTTGTGCACTCCCAAGAGAACAAGGCCGGGGGTTAGGAAAAGTTCATGGGGATTTGTGGTTGCCAGCTGCCCCCCAGCCTTGTTCCCTTGGGAACACATTACCAGCAGTTCGAAAACCCTCCATGCTTATGATTGAATGAGGGCTGTTAGTGCATAGGAAACTACAGGGAGATGCCAGCATCTCCATCCTCAAGTAGGCAATGTTGGGACTTTGAATCCAACAGCAGAGGCAGCTATTGTAGCTTAGTGCATGGGGTGAAAAGCCACATGAATACGATAATTGCTCATTATCCTACATTATCCTACATTACTCATTATGTTGCATTTCCATATGGAAATAGGCCATTGTCAATCTGATAACTGAAAATTCATAAACCCATCGAAGGCATGTCGGATTGATGTCAATGTGGGCAGATTTTTGTCGGATTGATGGGGATATAATATTGAAAGAACTTTAGAATATAATGTCATGTTCCTTCAACACTGATGTCACCATTACGAGCCCTCTTCGACCTTCAGTGCATCTCGGCCCTAATCTCAGAGTAATAGTAATCATAGACCATGAACTTTTAATCAGTACATATCAGTTGGATTTTAAAGATTCAATAGCACTTTTTATCTACGTTGAGATAGTGGTACATCCCCCTACATGATATGTGAGAATTATGTTAATTTCTTATCTAAAGTTTTTCTATCCCTTAATGACGCATGATGTACCAGGGCCATCACCCGTGTGGTAAATGGTTTCTGGCCATTGGTTTTGACAATTATTGGACAAGGTCTTGGACATGGCTAAACATGGTAGATGTTGACTGTGCTGTGATACTTTCATGCATTTTCTAGTATGAAAGAGACAAAACACAATTAAATTCTACCATATTTAGATATGTCCAAGCCCTTGTCCAGCAGGTATTACAAGATATAAGAGCAACAAACTCAATAATATCCTTAATACTGACCTGTTATTTTCTAATTCTGTCAAATCACTTCTATTAATGATTTATCATAAGGCTAAGACAATTGCATGTGCTCTGCTTGAAGTAAATCTTAACTAATTTAGCAAATAAAAATGATATCAAATAGATTAAGATTAGTGATGAGCGAGCACCCCAATGCTTGGGTGTTCGGGTGCTCTGACCGAGCACCCCCTGAGGCTCGAGTGCTTGGCCGAGCACCCGAGCCCCATTGAAGTCAATGGGAGGACTCGAGCATTACACCAGGCACCCCCTGCTCTGATGAGGGGAGGGTGCCTGGTCCATAGGAAAAGGGCAGAAAAGGATGGAAACACCACAGAAATGGTTCAGGGACAGCATAGGGAGGATGTCTGGATGCATCTTGGACTCCAACATCGCTGCTGGGAACGATCTTTCGCCCGTAGTACGCCATTTTTACAGACTGACCGTAAAACACACAAAAAGGAAAATAAAAACGACTTTAGGCGAAAAATTGTTACCAAACAATATTTGCTGTATATTTACTTGTATATCATCTGCAAATTCTCCCAAAAATTTCCTTGATTTTCTGAAGTGAGGCCATGATTAAGAGGGAAACGTGCGCAGAGACAAATTCTCCAAAAAATTTCCTTGATTTTCTGAAGTGAGGCCATGATTAAGAGGGAAACGTGCGCAGAGGCAAATTCTCCCAAAAATTTCCTTGATTTTCTGAAGTGAGGCCATGATTAAGAGGGAAACGTGCGCAGAGGCAAATTATCCCAAAAATTTCCTTGATTTTCTGAACTGAGGCCATGATTAAGAGGGAAACGTGCGCAGAGGCAAATTCTCCCAAAAATTTCCTTGATTTTCTGAACTGAGGCCATGATTAAGAGGGAAACGTGCGCAGAGGCAAATTCTCCCAAAAATTTCCTTGATTTTCTGAACTGAGGCCATGATTAAGAGGGAAACGTGCGCAGAGGCAAATTCTCCCAAAAATTTCCTTGATTTTATTGAACTGAGGCCATGATTAAGAGGGAAACGTGCGCTGAGCTGACCATCTAAAACATTATGGGTGAGGGTCTGCTGCAGAGCTGACCATCCTAAACATTATATGCGAAGGCCCGCTAGTGAGCTGACGCTATAAAACATTATATGCGAAGGCCCGCTAGTGAGCTGACGCTATAAAACATTATATGCGAAGGCCCGCTAGTGAGCTGACGCTATAAAACATTATATGAGAGGGCCCGCTAGAGAGCTGACCCAATAAAACATTATATGAGAAGGCCCGCTGGTGAGCTGACCTATATAAAAATTGTCAAACAGGGCCCGCTGGTGAGCTGGCCCTATATAAAAATTATATCACAGGGCCCGCTGGTGAGCTGGCCCTATATAAAAATTATAGCACAGGGCATATGGAAGAGGAGGAGGAGGATGAGAAGATTAAGAGTCAACCATATACCCGTTTTTTGGGTGGAAGGGGTGAATGGGAATACAGAGTATTCCCATCATTGTAAATAACATATATAAAGTGAGTTTATGTTCCCCCGGGGCTTTCCTCCAGTGGAGTGGAGAAGTCAGGGGAAATCCAGGCCTTGTTCATTTTTATAAGTGTCAACCTATCAGCATTGTCGGTGGAAAGGCGGATACGCTTATCTGTTATGATGCCACCAGCAGCACTAAATACCCGCTCAGACAGAACGCTGGCGGCAGGGCAGGCCAGCACCTCCAAGGCGTAGAGTGCCAGTTCATACCACGTGTCCAGCTTGGACACCCAGTAGTTGTAAGGCACAGAGGGATCATTGAGGACGCTGACACGGTCTGCTACGTACTCCTTCACCATCTTCCAAAACTTTTCCCTCCTTGTGACACTAGGCTGCGCATCAGGGTGAGGGTGCTGGCGGGGTGTCATGAAGGTGTCCCACGCCTTGGAGAGTGTTGCCCTGCCTTTCTCGGAACTGCTGTGTGCTCCCCTTTTCTCCCCTTCTCGGTTGGCCAAGGTAGCACGTACTCTGCCGCCAGCGTTGTCAGATGGAAAATTTTGGAGCAATTTTTCAACAAGAACCTTCTGGTATTGCACCATTTTGCTTGTCCTCTCCACCGGAGGAATGAGAGATGAGAAATTCTCTTTGTAGCGAGGGTCCAGAAGGGTGAACACCCAGTAATTCGTGTTGTCTAAAATGCGTACAACGCGTGGGTCACGGGAAAGGCAGCCTAACATAAAGTCAGCCATGTGTGCCAGAGTACCAACAGTCAAGATTTCGCTGTCCTCACCAGGAGGATGACTCTCAATCTCCTCATCCTCTTCCTCCTCTTCTGCCCACCCACGCTGAAGAGATGGAACTAAAGTTCCATGGCTACCCTCTGTAGCGGAGGCAACCGTGTCTTCCTCCTCCTCCTCCTCCTCCTCCTCCTCCGCCTCCTCCAATTGTCGCTGAGAAGACGAAGTGAGGGTGCTCTGGCTATCACCTTGTGTAAGCTCTTCCTCCCCCATTTCCACCTCTTCCACATGCAAAGCGTCGGTTTTAATTGTGAGCAGCGAGCGTTTCAGTAGACACAGAAGTGGGATGGTTACACTGATAATAGCGTTATCGCCGCTCACCATCTGTGTCGATTCCTCAAAATTGCGTAAAACCTCGCAGAGGTCTGACATCCATTCCCACTCCTCACTTCTGATTACAGGAAGTTGAACGGAGAGGCGACGACCGTGTAACAGCTGGTACTCCACTACTGCCCTCTGCTGCTCACAAAGCCGGGCCAACATGTGGAAGGTGGAGTTCCAGCGCGTGCTCACGTCACACAGCAGCCGGTGAGCTGGCAATTGTAAGCGCTGATGCAGCTTCAACAGGCCGGCCGAAGCTGTAGATGACTTACGGAAATGTGCACACACGCGGCGCACCTTGGTCAAGAGATCATGCACATTGGGGTAGGTTTTTAGAAATCGCTGAACCACTAAATTAAATACATGCGCTAGGCATGGTACGTGTGTGAGCTTGCCGAGCTCCAAAGCCGCCACCAAGTTACGCCCATTATCACACACAACCATGCCTGGTTGCAGGTTGAGTGGCGAGAGCCACTGCTCGGTCTGGTGACTAATCCCCTGCAACAGCTCTGAGGCCATGTGCTGTTTGTCCCCAAGGCAGATCAGCTTCAGCACGGCCTGTTGACGCTTCCCCACTGCAGTGCTACACTGCTTCCAGCTACTGGCTGATGGGGGAGTGGCGCTGCGTGTAGAGAATTCGGAGGTGGAAACGGAGGAGGAGGAGCCAATAACGTAGGTGCTGGCGGAAACCCTGATGGAGGTAGGGCCCGCAATCCTCGGCGTGGGTAGCACCCGTGCCATCCCAGGGTCCGAGTCGCTCCCAGCCTCCACG
Source organism: Rhinophrynus dorsalis (assembly GCA_037306005.1). Lineage (NCBI taxonomy): Eukaryota > Metazoa > Chordata > Amphibia > Anura > Rhinophrynidae > Rhinophrynus > Rhinophrynus dorsalis. The sequence continues at coordinate 262,724,954 of CM074723.1, read as the reverse complement.
ACATTCACCCAGTGTGCCGTCAGGGAAATGTAGCGTCCCTGGCCACAAGCACTTGTCCATGTGTCAGTCGTTAAGTGGACCTTCCCAGTAACTGCGTTGGTCAGGGCACGGGTGATGTTACGGGACACATGGTGGTGTAATGCGGGGATGGGACACCGGGAAAAGTAGTGGCGGCTGGGGACCGCGTACCGAGGGACAGCTGCTACCATCAGGCTGCGGAAGGACTCAGTGTCCACAAGCCTAAATGGCAGCATTTCGATGGCCAGTAATTTGGAAAGGTGTGAGGTTAGTGCTATGGCCTGTGGGTGGGTGGCTGGGTATTTTCGCTTGCGCTCAAATGCCTGGGGTAACGACATTTGGACGCTGTGCTGGGACAGGGAAGTGGATGTGGTCGCTGATGGTGCTTCAGATGCTACAGGTGCAGGGCGGGAGGTATGCGGGCCTGCGCCTTCGACAGGCGATTGGCCGGCACCGAAAACAGGGGAAGAGGAGGCAGTGGTGTGGCCTGCAGACACAGATGGGCGATCCAGGCGTTCCTCCCACTTATTACGGTGCTTGGATGCCATGTGTCGGATCATGCTGGTGGTGGTGAGGTTTCTAGTGTTCATGCCTCGGCTCATTCTGGTGTGGCACAGGTTGCAAACTACAATTCTTTTGTCGTCCGCACTTTCCTTAAAAAAACGCCATACCGCGGAACACCTACCCTTTGGCAAGGTAGATTTACGCAAGGGGGTGCTCCGTGGAACATTTGCGGGCCGGTTTGGTGCGGTCCGCCTTCTTTCTCTAGCCACACCACTGCCTCTTCCAGCCTGTTGCGGTGCTGCAGATGGCTCACCCTCAGGACTGCTGTCATCGCTCGGCTCTACACCTTCCCAGGTGGGGTCAGTCACCTCATCGTCCACCAAGTCCTCCTCCACTTCCTCACTCTGATCATCCTCCTCATGTCTTGATCCCACCACATACTCAGTCATTGACAACTGTATAACATTCTCCTCAACAAGGTCTTGAGACGGAAATAGTGGTTGATTTAATGGCAACTGTGTCTCATCATCATCATCATCATCCACTACTTCCTTAGACCTTAAATGCCGTTCACATCTGTCATCTTCTTGTGATTGGGTACCCTCTAGAGGTTGTGAATCAGGGCACAAGATGTCATGTTCCTCTGCAAGCGTGCTTGGAGAGAGGGTCAAATGAAGGATTGGTGATGAGACGAGCTCCTCACTATATCCCAGTGTGGGATCACTTCTTTGACCAGACCGTGTATGGTGGGAGGAAGGATGATCAGAGTGAGGATTATGTTGACCAGACTCTTGGCTACTGAGAGTGGACTTGGTGGAAGACAGGGTGGTGCTTAACCGACTGGAAGCAGTATCAGCTGACATCCAACCGACCACCTGTTCGCAGTGGTCGGACCTCGAGAGTGATGTCCTGCGACGCCCTGTAAAATTACACATGAAGCTAGGTATGGTGGATGTCTTTCTTTCTTGTGCTCTGGCACCAGGCACTGTTTCTCCGCGTCCTGACCCGCGCCCTGAACTATCAGGATCACGTCCACTTCCCCGTCCCTTTTTACCCGCCTTCTTCATCTTACACGGAATATGTGACTTTAATATTTGAGTTTGAAAACTTAACAGTATTTCTTCCTATTCTGCAACTGTGCAGAGTACACAGAATAGGCTGCTAAACTGCGGTGACACACACTGAATGGAATATGTGACTTTAATATTTGAGTTTGAAAACTTAACAGTATTTCTTCCTATTCTGCAACTGTGCAGAGTACACAGAATAGGCTGCTAAACTGCGGTGACGAACACAGAATGGAATATGTGACTTTAATATTTGAGTTTGAAAACTTAACAGTATTTCTTCCTATTCTGCAACTGTGCAGAGTACACAGAATAGGCTGCTAAACTGCGGTGACACACACTGAATGGAATATGTGACTTTAATATTTGAGTTTGAAAACTTAACAGTATTTCTTCCTATTCTGCAACTGTGCAGAGTACACAGAATAGGCTGCTAAACTGCGGTGACGAACACAGAATGGAATATGTGACTTTAATATTTGAGTTTGAAAACTTAACAGTATTTCTTCCTATTCTGCAACTGTGCAGAGTACACAGAATAGGCTGCTAAACTGCGGTGACACACACTGAATGGAATATGTGACTTTAATATTTGAGTTTGAAAACTTAACAGTATTTCTTCCTATTCTGCAACTGTGCAGAGTACACAGAATAGACTGCTAAACTGCGGTGACACACACTGAATGGAATATGTGACTTTAATATTTGAGTTTGAAAACTTAACAGTATTTCTTCCTATTCTGCAACTGTGCAGAGTACACAGAATAGGCTGCTAAACTGCGGTGACACACACTGAATGGAATATGTGACTTTAATATTTGAGTTTGAAAACTTAACAGTATTTCTTCCTATTCTGCAACTGTGCAGAGTACACAGAATAGGCTGCTAAACTGCGGTGACACACACTGAATGGAATATGTGACTTTAATATTTGAGTTTGAAAACTTAACAGTATTTCTTCCTATTCTGCAACTGTGCAGAGTACACAGAATAGGCTGCTAAACTGCGGTGACACACACTGAATGGAATATGTGACTTTAATATTTGAGTTTGAAAACTTAACAGTATTTCTTCCTATTCTGCAACTGTGCAGAGTACACAGAATAGGCTGCTAAACTGCGGTGACGAACACAGAATGGAATATGTGACTTTAATATTTGAGTTTGAAAACTTAACAGTATTTCTTCCTATTCTGCAACCGTGCAGAGTACACAGAATAGGCTGCTAAACTGCGGTGACACACACTGAATGGAATATGTGACTTTAATATTTGAGTTTGAAAACTTAACAGTATTTCTTCCTATTCTGCAACTGTGCAGAGTACACAGAATAGGCTGCTAAACTGCGGTGACACACACTGAATGGAATATGTGACTTTAATATTTGAGTTTGAAAACTTAACAGTATTTCTTCCTATTCTGCAACTGTGCAGAGTACACAGAATAGGCTGCTAAACTGCGGTGACGAACACAGAATGGAATATGTGACTTTAATATTTGAGTTTGAAAACTTAACAGTATTTCTTCCTATTCTGCAACTGTGCAGAGTACACAGAATAGGCTGCTAAACTGCGGTGACACACACTGAATGGAATATGTGACTTTAATATTTGAGTTTGAAAACTTAACAGTATTTCTTCCTATTCTGCAACTGTGCAGAGTACACAGAATAGGCTGCTAAACTGCGGTGACACACACTGAATGGAATATGTGACTTTAATATTTGAGTTTGAAAACTTAACAGTATTTCTTCCTATTCTGCAACTGTGCAGAGTACACAGAATAGGCTGCTAAACTGCGGTGACGAACACAGAATGGAATATGTGACTTTAATATTTGAGTTTGAAAACTTAACAGTATTTCTTCCTATTCTGCAACTGTGCAGAGTACACAGAATAGGCTGCTAAACTGCGGTGACACACACTGAATGGAATATGTGACTTTAATATTTGAGTTTGAAAACTTAACAGTATTTCTTCCTATTCTGCAACTGTGCAGAGTACACAGAATAGGCTGCTAAACTGCGGTGACACACACTGAATGGAATATGTGACTTTAATATTTGAGTTTGAAAACTTAACAGTATTTCTTCCTATTCTGCAACTGTGCAGAGTACACAGAATAGGCTGCTAAACTGCGGTGACACACACTGAATGGAATATGTGACTTTAATATTTGAGTTTGAAAACTTAACAGTATTTCTTCCTATTCTGCAACTGTGCAGAGTACACAGAATAGGCTGCTAAACTGCGGTGACGAACACAGAATGGAATATGTGACTTTAATATTTGAGTTTGAAAACTTAACAGTATTTCTTCCTATTCTGCAACCGTGCAGAGTACACAGAATAGGCTGCTAAACTGCGGTGACACACACTGAATGGAATATGTGACTTTAATATTTGAGTTTGAAAACTTAACAGTATTTCTTCCTATTCTGCAACTGTGCAGAGTACACAGAATAGGCTGCTAAACTGCGGTGACGAACACAGAATGGAATATGTGACTTTAATATTTGAGTTTGAAAACTTAACAGTATTTCTTCCTATTCTGCAACTGTGCAGAGTACACAGAATAGGCTGCTAAACTTCGGTGACGAACACAGAATGGAATATGTGACTTTAATATTTGAGTTTGAAAACTTAACAGTATTTCTTCCTATTCTGCAACTGTGCAGAGTACACAGAATAGGCTGCTAAACTGCGGTGACACACACTGAATGGAATATGTGACTTTAATATTTGAGTTTGAAAACTTAACAGTATTTCTTCCTATTCTGCAACTGTGCAGAGTACACAGAATAGGCTGCTAAACTGCGGTGACGAACACAGAATGGAATATGTGACTTTAATATTTGAGTTTGAAAACTTAACAGTATTTCTTCCTATTCTGCAACTGTGCAGAGTACACAGAATAGGCTGCTAAACTGCGGTGACACACACTGAATGGAATATGTGACTTTAATATTTGAGTTTGAAAACTTAACAGTATTTCTTCCTATTCTGCAACTGTGCAGAGTACACAGAATAGGCTGCTAAACTGCGGTGACGAACACAGAATGGAATATGTGACTTTAATATTTGAGTTTGAAAACTTAACAGTATTTCTTCCTATTCTGCAACTGTGCAGAGTACACAGAATAGGCTGCTAAACTGCGGTGACGAACACAGAATGGAATATGTGACTTTAATATTTGAGTTTGAAAACTTAACAGTATTTCTTCCTATTCTGCAACTGTGCAGAGTACACAGAATAGGCTGCTAAACTGCGGTGACGAACACAGAATTGAATATGTGACTTTAATATTTGAGTTTGAAAACTTAACAGTATTTCTTCCTATTCTGCAACTGTGCAGAGTACACAGAATAGGCTGCTAAACTGCGGTGACGAACACAGAATGGAATATGTGACTTTAATATTTGAGTTTGAAAACTTAACAGTATTTCTTCCTATTCTGCAACTCTGCACAGTACACAGAATGTGCTGCTACACTGCGGCGAAGCACACTGAATGGAATATGTGACTTTGATATTTTAGTTTGAAGACTTAACAGTATTTCTTCCTATTCTGCAACTCTGCACAGTACACAGAATGTGCTGCTAAACTGCGGCGAAGCACACTGAATGGAATATGTGACTTTAATATTTTAGTTTGAAGACTTAACAGTATTTCTTCCTATTCTGCAACTCTGCACAGTACACAGAATGTGCTGCTACACTGCGGCGAAGCAGACTGAATGGAATATGTGACTTTGATATTTTAGTTTGAAGACTTAACAGTATTTCTTCCTATTCTGCAACTCTGCACAGTACACAGAATGTGCTGCTACACTGCGGCGAAGCACACTGAATGGAATATGTGACTTTGATATTTTAGTTTGAAGACTTAACAGTATTTCTTCCTATTTTGCAACTCTGCACAGTACACAGAATGTGCTGCTAAACTGCGGCGAAGCACACTGAATGGAATATGTGACTTTGATATTTTAGTTTGAAGACTTAACAGTATTTCTTCCTATTCTGCAACTCTGCACAGTACACAGAATGTGCTGCTAAACTGCGGCGACGCACACTGAATGGAATATGTGACTTTGATATTTTAGTTTGAAGACTTAACAGAATGTGCTCTAATCTGCAACTTTGCACACTAAACAGAATGTGCTCTAATCTGCAACTTTGCACACTAAACAGAATGTGCTCTAATCTGCAACTTTGCACACTAAACAGAATGTGCTCTAATCTGCAACTGTGCACACTAAACAGAATGTGCTCTAATCTGCAACTTTGCACACTAAACAGAATATTTTTTTTTTTTTTTTTCCCCCCCACACAAAATAACCTGCTGCCCCCACACACAGTAGTCCTAAAAAGGACTTTTGGTTCTTTTTTTTCACAATTTTGCTTTTTTTCCTCCCTACACTGACTTTCCCTTCCTATCCTCAGCTCTCCCTGGCTAAGACTGAGCCGAACTCGCTGGTCAGGTGCTATACAGCACCCGACCACGGGTTCTGGCCAGCCAATCAGTGTAATGCCAGCAGCCAACATGGCTACTGGCATTACACCGATGTCAGAGCCTCCCTGCACATTTATTGGCTGCGCAGCAGCCGCAAAACGTGCGGGGAGGAGACCCGAACATGGCGGGCGAGCACATGCGGTACTCGTACGAGTACCGCCATGTGCCGAGCAGAGCGATGCTCGAGCCGATCCGAGCATCGGCCGAGCATGCTCGCTCAACACTAATTAAGATATTTTATATCTCAGTTTTCAGCATTATACAGGGCAATTACTTTGTATACACTAACAGTAGTAGGAGGCACAAAATAAGGAATTGTTATAATTGCAATTCAATTTTGTGCAAACATATAGAAATGTTTTTGTAGGCTGCTTTATATTGTCAATACAGATTTCGAAACATAATAGACTGATCATAAGTGTAAAATGCTTTTCATTTGGTTAAGAAATAGTAAGTGACCATATTAGCTCAACAGTCTCCCCACCTTTTTACAGTAATAATCATTGATCAAGGGTTTATTTGATCCACTTCACTATGGGAGTAATTATTGCAAATCTCTAGTACAGAGCAAGACATATTAGATCCACACCTTTAGAATATTATCTTTGAGGTGTGTGAGTATCAGGTTATCTTCAGTTAGTATTGTATGCCTTTAGGCCTTCAACCTCCCAATTAAGTCTTCATAAAGGGATAGTAAAGCTTCACAAAAACAGAAGCTCCAATTAATCTTCATAGTATTTGGGCCATGGAGAGTGTTATTTCAGTACTGTTGAGTTGTAGTTCAAGAGTAATTGAATGATAAAGTATCCCCCCTTTTGCCCCTTTTACCTAGTGTAAGCCAACTGCCCTCAGATGTGGAATCTGGTCCTGGGACCAGATAGCTCACAGTGAGGGACAATCTTCTTACTATGAACATAAGGAAAACCCTGCCCCACTTAATAGGTGTTTCAGGTTTTTACCTTAGGCTCACTGAAGATTGTCCCTCTCTGCGATCCATCTAGACAGTATTAACGTTCAGAGGTGAGCAGTGTTACATCAGTAAAAGGGGGGGGGACTTTATAATTCTATTCAAGCTTCTTTTATTGTGAAACATTATTCTCCCTTTAAGAAGAAAATCTTCACTGAGAGGAGTACTGAGTCCTGGGGTCTAGCAACAAATAATCATGTCAGCACCAGTGGACATGATATCCAGTACTAACAACCCTTAATTTTGAGGAACAAATGCATGCAGAATGAATTTTTTGTGGCCACTAGGATTTTCTGCCCAGATTAACTGCAGTAGGGTTTAGTATTACATGCTGGTGTTCCTTTAAAGTCATAGTAAAATTAATATATAAAAAATATGTTTTTATATATATATATATATATATATATCTATATATATAAAGTATATATATATATATATATATATATATATATATATATATATATATATATATATATATATATATATATGTATATATATATATATATCACATTTTAAAATAATAATCCACTTAAGTAAATTCCATAGAGTAGAGTAGCAAAATGGTACTAAATAATGCATACTTTCTGCATTACACCAACAGGAATCAAATTAGCTGAACCTAGCTATGTTCTTTACAATTTTCACACGTCTTGTGTTTATATCAGTCATAATAACATCTATTTAAATTACTGCTTTTTTTAACAAGAGATGCAAATATTAATGTTATGTAATTAGTGGTGTTAATATGTTCATATTAAAATGCACTCAATTCAAACTTTACTTGTTAAGTTGATAAATAACACAAAATGCTATTTTGCTCAACATGATTTGTAAGTGATAAATGACTTTCATCCATACCATCAGCCATAGCTGCAGGGTTTTAATCATAGTTACAAGATCTTATTTTGTTCATAATTAAAAAAGTTAAATGTCTTGCTTTTTAATATACTCTGCATATTTTATTAGCATTGAAAATGCTTTGTGAAGAAACAATAGAAGAATGTAGACTCATCAAAGTCCCAGTACTTTATTAATAATAATGATATATACATTATATATGTGTATGTATGTGTATACCCATATTGTTCCTCTTAACTGCCCTGATGCTGTATCTCTTTTCCTCAGTCACTGAAGATGAGATTTAAAATGTACCCTCTCCCTTATACCAAACAATCTACCCTTTTGGTGCCAAATCTTCACATCTCTACTACCCATCTTTCACTTCTCAGTATTTACTTCTTCAAATTTTCACTGCATACAGATACACATCTGCCTTCAAACATCTATTTGTCAAATTGTCATACCATACTCACTGTTAAAAATCCCACTCTTGATCCTAGCACTCTCTCAAAATACTGCCCTGTCTTTGCCCTGTCTTTGTGGAGGAGTACTGAGTCCTGGGGTTTAGCAACAAATAAACATGTCTTCTCTAAACCTCTTGAAAAGATTGTGTTCAGCTGCTTAACCCCTTGAGTATCTAAGGAAAATCCTAAACATTTCTTTGCAATATGTTTATTATGGATCCCAAAGGATAGATAATAGGAAGACTAGAACTCAGTTACAAGGCTCTTCGTAGAGGCCACAATGCAAAGAATATAAATCAAAAGGGGTAAATGTAAGAGCAGTCACATAATCCAAGGGTCGATGCATGCGGCCAAGGTTCAAATGCAGAAGTCAGGCCAACAATTCAAAAGCATAGGACAGGCAATGGTCAATGATCTGGCGAGACAAGACATAAAAACACCAAGTGTGTACTGAGGAAGCTAAGATAACTGAGCACTGACTAACCAGAAACCTGGATATATAAAGGAAAGATGCACCAATGTCACCATATTGACACTGAGCATGAGCATGTAACACGAGACAGAAGATAAGAAGAATGGCCACAAAAGCGTCAGGAAGCCTAATGCAGTAGAAAAGAAACAGCAGTAACCCATGGCTCCAAATGTTGCCCCCAAAGGGAAGAGTCATAAACCTGGCATGAGAGTTACCCTATCCCCCCGAGCAGTGACATCCGGCTGTAATTAGGGCCCCAGCAATTCAGTTTGGAAAAATGAAAGGCTTTAAGCATGCAGGGGTATGAATATGGACGAGTAGCTCCCAGGATTCCTCTTCCAGTCCATACACCTTGCAAAGAATCTAATGCTCCAAATGTCCCCTGTGAATACATGAATCCAAAATGTCCTGAACCTCATACTCCTCTGATCCATTCACAAGATGACAAAATGGTTGATGAATACGTGGAAGGGCTTCAGTTGAGAGACTTTAGTTGAGAGACAGGAAAAATGGGATGTATCTTCCCTGTAGGAGGTAAGGTCAGACAATAGGCCACTGGATTTTTTACATGAGTAATCTGGAAGAGTCCGACGAACCCAGGACCCAACATTTTGGTTGGACAGGAAAGTCTGAGACGATAGGTAGAGTGTCATACCTTATCTCCAACCTGAAACTGAGTGGCTGAAGAATGATGTTTTTCTGCTTGCTTTTTATGGACAGACTTGGATTGAATTAATGTCCAGTGAAGATATCTGTGGCAGGATTGAAGACAATGAATCTATGGAGCCACATGAAGAATAGATGCCTCAGGTGATTGATTGGGTAAAAATTGTGAGTGATGCCCATGGATATCAAAGAACTGAGATATCTTGATAGACTGGTGGATATGATTGTTGTAAGTAAACTCTGTCATAGGTAGTAGAGAGAACCTGTTATCCTGTAAATGGGTAGCGTAATAAAGTAAATATTGTTCAGATGTTTTTTAGTGCGCTTGGTCTGTCTGTTAGTTTCTGGATGATATCCTGAAGAAAGATTATAGTCAATATGTAGATTGGCACAAAAGGATTTCCAAAAAGTAGATGTAAATTGAGACCCTCAATCAGAGATAACAGAACTAGGTAACACTTTCAGGCGAAATATCTCTTTCACTAACAAGGTGGCTGTGAGAAATCTCTTTATGGGAATGAAGTTGTTTAGATTGTTTTGAATATCAGTATTTATCCGTGATACCTTATTTATTTATTTTTTTAAATAAAAATATTTGGTTATATAATATATAACATAATGCTTCTGCACACAGTTTGACACAGTATTCAATACATTACCATATATATTGGTTTTGATACACCATTCCAAGAGTACAAGAGTCGTCCTTTAAAGAGATAAATCCAATATACACACTCATTCCAATTTATGATGTTCATAACAGTTTACAAGCTAACTTATTTGAAGTTAGCAAAAGTTTTAGGCAGGTATGAAAAAATGCTGTAAAGTAAGAATGCTTTAAAAAATAGACATTTTGATTTGAGTTTTTTTTAATCAATTAACTAAATGCATTGTGAGTGAACAGAAGAAAAATCTAAATCAAATCAATATTTGGCTTGACCACCACATTTAAAATAGCATAAATTCTTCAAGGTACACTTGCATAAAGTCAAGGATTTTGTAGGCATATAGGACTCGATCCAAATGTTGGAGACTGCTGTTTTTTTCTGCCAATAGCATTTTTTCAAGCACAGTAAGCTATTCAAATGCCTGTGCTGTGAAAAAATACCAGCAAAAAAAAAAAAAAAGAGTTGTGTGATAAAGTTAAGAAGTGTTTTCACCCATAGAAAGTGATGAAAACACTGTAATTATCAATTCAAATGTCTGCGTTAGCCATGAAAAGCCAATAAGGAACTCAAGTTATTGCTGGAAAGTTAAGACCCAGTTTTTTTTTTTAACTTGTGTCCCTTATCGGCTTTTCAAACAGCTGACGCAGACACTTGAATGGCTAAAAAGTTAAAATAATCAATACATCCAAAGTATGAAAAAACGTGTCAAAAGTTAGTAGAATTAACCCCTATGAGTGCCAGTGGGGTATAATTATCCAAATGGCATTCATAGGGTTAACACAACTAAATTAAAAAAAAAAAAAAAATCCCATTAGAAGTAACACCATTAATCCTGATGTCCAGCAGAGTCCTCCGCTTCCTGGTCGTTTTCTGTCCTTCTTCAGTCTTCTCTTATCTTCTGTCCTTCTCTTCATTTTTCTCTTCTATCTTCTGCCTTCTCTTCAGTCTTCTTTGCTGTAAAAATAAAAAAGTATTAACAAAAGGAATAAACTATACATCATTTAACCCTTTGAGTGGCAGAGGGGAACGAAACGCACTGCAAAGCAATGCATTGCGGACCTCTCTAGTTTCAAAGGGTTCAACAATGTATTAAGTGCCCAGGAATAAATTAATATAAAATATGTATAGCTTATTCTTTCTATTAATACTTTTTTATTTTTAAAGCAAAGAAGAAAGAAGACTGAAGAGAAGGCAGAAGATAGAAGAGAAGACTGAAATGAAGACGGAATGAGAAGGACAGTGGATGACAGGCAAGTTTGACACAAATTAGTTAACAATCGGTGCTTGGCAGTATGTCAGGCACCGATCCTTAGCTACGTTCCCAATACTGCCATTATTTAGCGGCGTTTTGGGAACTTAATGAACAAAATGGACATTGACCACAATGTCGGTCGGTATCCATTTTGCTCTACCGGCATTTTCATCTCCAACATTTGGATCGAGCCCATAGTCAGGTATATGACTAAACAATTGTACCAAGCATGTGCTAATGATCATCGATTTAATATGTAGGTTGAAACACAATCATTAACTGAAACAGGAGGAATAAAACTGGTTGAGGAACAGTCAAAAAGCAGCTAAGAAGATGAGGTTGCTAAAGATAGTTAAACATCAAAAGTCATACACCATGGCAAGACTGAGAACAGCAACAAGACACAAGGTAGTTATACTGCATCAGCAACATCACTCCCAGGCAGAAATTTCAAGGCAGACAGACTTTCTAGATGTGCTGTCGAAGTTCTTTTGAAGAAGCACAAAGAAACAGGCAATGTTGAGGACTGTAGATGCAGTGGTCAGTCAAGGAAACTTAGTGCAGCAGATGAAAGACACACCATGCTTACTTCCCTTCTTAATCGGAAGATGTCCAGCAGTACCATCATCACAGAATTGGCAGAAAACAGTGGGACCCTTGTACACCCATCTACTGCCCTGCAAAGCTTGGTCAGAAGTGGTCTTCATGGAAGACTTGCAGCCCAAAGCCATAACTCCAACGTGGAAACAAGGCCAAGCGACACAACTATGCATGAAAACACAGGAACTGGGGTGCAGAAAAATGGTAGCTGGTGATGTGGACTGATAAGTCAACATTTGAAATATTTGGCTGTAGCAGAAGGCAGTTTGTTCACAGAAGGGCTGGCAAGCAGTACAAGAATGAGTGTCTACAGGCAACAGTGTATCATGGTGAAAGTTCCTTGCATGTTTGGGGCTGCATTTCTGCAAATGGAGTTGAGGATTTGGTCAGAATTAATGGTATCCTCAATGCTGAGAAACACAGGCAGATACTTATCCATCATTCAATACCATCAAGGAGGCTTCTGATTGGCCCCAAATTTATTCTGCAGCATGACAACGACACAAAACATACAGTCAAAGTCATTAAGAACTATCTTCAGTGTAAAGAACAAGGAGTCCTGGAAGTGATGGTATGGACCCCACAGAGGCCTGATTTCAAAATCATTGAGTCTGTCTGTTATTACATGAAGAGAGAGAAGCAACTGGGGCCTAAATCCACAGATAGCTCTCAATGATGTTTGGAACAATCTACCTGCCGAGTTCCATAAATCCTGTGTGCAAGTGTACCTAGAAGAATTTATGCTGTTTTGAAGGCAAAGGGTGGTCACACCAAATATTGATTCAATTTAGATTTTTCTTCTGTTCACTCACAATGCATTTTGGTTATTGATAAAATAAATTATTAACATGTCTATTTTTGAAAGCATTCTTACTTTACAACATTTTTTCACACCTGCCTAAAACTTTTGCATATAACTGTCTATCTATCTATCTGTCTATCTATCTATCTATCTATCTATCTGTATATCTAATCATAATCAGACATTGTCAGCCCACTGCAGTATGAAGTCCTCCTCAACAAGCCTCCAACAACTTTGGTCCAGTGCCTTTTGCTGCCACTGTGTACCAACAAATTTGGTAATTTCATTTACTCTTGTCTTAGATCTTCTTCTTGGATGTTTAGTATTAAATGGAATCCATTCCAAAATTTGTTTGGTCCATCTACCGTCAGGTCTTCTTGCTATGTGGCCTGCCCATTTCCAGTTCAGGTACTTTACTCTTTCATTGATGTCATAGATCTTTTATTGCTGATGAATACAAGCACATGTTTTTCAGTTTCTTTTTTGTTATGTTTAGAATTCACCTCTCTGCATAACCTTATATTTTTGTATGACTTTGGCATTCAGTGTCCATGTTTCACAGCTATATGTAAGAACTGGCAGGACACATTCACTTGAGGGAGAGTGGTAAATTTGTCTTAAAGACCCTACTGCTTCCAAATGTTTATCATCCCATTTTTATTCATCACTCAGTTTCCATCATGATGTTTCCATCTTTTGACATTTCCTGTCCAAGGTAAACATATTTTTCCACATCTTCTAGTTTTTGTCAATCTACTGTGATTTTCCTTGGTATGGTAAATTTGTTAACCCCTTAAGTATCCTTGACAGACCTGGCACGTCATGTATTGGGGAGCCATAAGGACCCATGACATGCCAGGACTGTCATGGAATTCAGGGATCCCCGCATGGCTGCACCCCAGCACTGGGCAATCGGTGAATATCATTTTACTATTTGGAATTTTGAAGTCGAATTCACTTGAATTACCATTAGAACTTTCCATGTTTGTTTTCTCTGAGCCATTTTCCTATAGAATTAATTCATGATGTATAAATGTTGTTCGTCTGCAAATCTGATCAGTTGGTTCCTCTATTGTCTCTTTTTCCAGTTCCATGTTGTTCAATCAAATTTTCATCATTTTGGATCTTACCAATTCTTGCATTGTAATACCCCATTATACATTTGTAGTGTCTGTTTGTTTGTTTGTAGAGGTGTTATAAATCATCATAAAATCTTCAACTTCGTTATCACTGTGGACACTTGTAGGGAAACGAACTTGAATGGTATGAAGAACATTATGACTATTTAGTTTGATAGCACAGGAAGCAATTCTTTTATAAATACTTTCTACTTCTGCAGCTGAGTCTATCAGTCTTTGGTTAATCAAGAATCCAATTCCTCCACATCATTCATCATTGGTTCCTTTATAGTATAGCCAGTGTCCATCTTCTAATTTGACTAAATCGTCATCTTTTTTATGACTCCAGCATATGCCAGTAATGTACCAATTGAAGTTATTTAGTTTTTGTATTGGTTCCTCTAAAAGTGAAACTGTATTCATTGATTGAATGTTAAGTGTTTCAACATCTGAAGACCAAAGGCAGCCTGGTAGAACCCAGTGATTATTAGTACCCTCTGCCATTGAGCTGGTCTTCTCACTGCCATAGGAAGTAGCTTGCAAGCCTCCAGGGAATGAGGGCCATTGTTTTTGTTGTAAAGCCATGCTGAAGAAATGGACCATAATCTGCTGTGTTGGTCCAGTGTGGGTTGGCAGATATTGGATCAATTTAGTCTGGTGTCTTAGCTTTGATCTGTCCACTTTTGGGTGACTCTGCCAGGACTATATGCTCCAGATGGCATAGTTCTCAGCTTCATTGACTCATGCAAACATTCCCTCCACAATAAGGGATTGACCCATATATATGACCACTACACTACTCTCCTCTTGGTGTAAGCAGCATTAAAGTGATAGTAATACATGAAATTACATGCATTTAATTCAGTAGAGATTTAAAAAATAAATTAATTGTTCCATTTCTGATCTCCCAAACCTTTATGGTTTGGGAGATATCAGTCTGCAAAGTTCCCCCTTCCCTCACCTTGTGCTGACGTCAGCTTTCTAACTTAGAGACGGAGATCCCAGTTCATAGACCATCCTGCGGTTCTTCAGCAGAGCAGTGATCATGGTAGTTACAAAGTAATACCTCATTTGAACGGTCTACAACATGTGCCTGGTTTGCAAGCACAAGTTGTAGACCATTCAAATTTATTTCTTTGTAACTACCATGATCACGACTCTGCTGAAGAGCCGCAGGACAGTACATGGACTGGGATCTCCATCTCTAAGTTAGAAAGCTCACGTCAGCACAAGGGGAGGGAAGGGGGAGCTTTGCAGACTGATATCTCCCAAACCATAAAGATTTGGGAGATCAGAAACTGCACAATTAATTTATTTTTTAAGTATCTACCGAATTAAATGCATGTAATTTCATGTATTACTATCACTTTAAAGGACAATAAGGGGAGAGCTGTAGGAGGAACTACCTTAGCAAGCTGGTGTGAAGCTGTCTTAACGCTCAGAAACCAGTTCCAGTTCCTGGTTTGATGCGTAACCATTTCAGTACATGTCTATACGTTTACCACATAATACATTATTTATTTTATATTATTTTGGGCTTTTTGTAAAAAGAAAGAAGAGCAATTATTGGACAGAATACCATCACTATTTGGGACAAATCAAAACACTCATTCATGCAAATTAGATTTTTAACCCCTTAACGTTCACTGCCGTGCCAGGACCATCACGGCTGTCTGGCACTTAAAGACTAATGACAGTCCTGACATGTCATGGAATTCAGGGATCCCCACGTGGCTGCACGCCACATGGGGAGCCCTGAATCGGATCATTAAAAAAAAAAAAAAAATGCCCCGTGGTCCTTAAGTGCCGGTCGTTTGCTCGTGTGCCAGTCCTTAAGGGGTTAACCTCTTGAATGCTAGAGAGAACTTCAACACATTGGCAAACAATGCATTAGAGTTCTTTAACACTTTGAGTGTCAAAGAGGTATCCAATATACTGCATTGCGATGTGTCTGATGCCTCTTTGTCAAAAGGGGTTAATGGATTCATAAGTTAAAAACTTTATTTATATCGATTGGACTTTGGAAATGATTTTAATTTGTTTTTTATGTTGCAGTTGCTCCTTTTTATACTTTCTGTATGCAGCCCTTAGAGCCTTGTGTATGATTGCCGTGATGGAGCTATACTTGGCTAAACTGACTCCTGTTTTTCCAGTCGCATTTCTCAGTGCTGACTGAGTAGGGCTTCTCAGACATCCTCTGCTGCTGTCCAGCACTATCTGATATCACATCTGCAGACTTATTTTCCACTCTGTTCTCCTTAGTGATAGATTTCTCTTATTCTCTGTCACAAAGCAGGTGATAGAAACATGTTACGCAGCCAGAGAACCCAGCTGCTATGTAATGAGCAGATAGCAACTGTTACATATAACTTAGTCAGCAAACACTGGTGCTATTCCTCAAATAATTTTCTTAGAACACATTCCCATATTTTAATTATTTGTACAGAAAATATGTAGCCAATGCATTGGCAGATTACAATATTTTATTTATATAGGATCAAATTGTTGAAACGATACCAAAGTTGTATCATATTCTCAAACTGAAAAGTCATATAAATATTTAGAAAGCATATTTAAATTATTTTTAGCATGTTATAAATTGTTGAACTGGTAGAACTGCATTTGCATATTAATCTTGGAGTACTAGTGTATTGTCCAATCACAATGCATTGGGAACCCCTGGCCCTCACTCAGACGGTGAACCTGTCAGCATTAGATAAGTTTAGTTCATTTTAAAGAGTTAAAAATACGTTTTATGTTTATTAGCCATTTGTCTGTAATATACATATGTTTTGAGCATTTAATCTTTATTTTTTAGTGGTACAATTTAGCACATTTTCATAATTAATTTGTGCTTTGCCAAAATTACCACACCCTGTTCTATGAATGAACATACTTGGGAAATGTATCTTGTGTTGCCACTGGGGGAGATAAATCATGTGATTACAGTCTGAAAGGGTGAGGGGCTTATTAGTGAGTGGGAGGAGCTTAACAGACATATGGAAAAAGTACAAGAAACAGGGTGGGTTTGGAAGACAAGTGGGTGGGGAGTGGGAGAAGCAGTATGGAAATGAGCAGAAGTGGTCAGAATTTAATTAGAAACTCCCCACATCCACAGAATTGGCAATCAACAGCAAAACTCGGAATCTCCGTGGCAAATCCGGAGAACTCCCTGCTATGTGAATGAATGTAGTCAGAGACCACAAACTGGGGGCATTACTAATGGCATAATGAACAATAAATTTGGCTTGGAACAAATCAATTTAGCATCCTTTACAGGCAGTTAGCAAAAAGGGCAATGCTGGGTTCCCAAAATATTAAAGTTACTATAAAATCTCAGGTATAATATGCACCTGTGTATAATACTCAGGTGTATATTATACCCAAGATTTTAGGGGAAAACAAGAGTGCCTAATGCACACCCTTGTTTTCCCCCTTACCAAAAAAAAATTAAAGCTGGCAGCTACCTTCCCTCCCTCCCCCATCGCAATCGGATGTGAAAATAAGACTTACTTGCTGATAGAACTTAACCCATTCAATTACAGCATGAAAAAAGCTACCTCTGTCCCATCTTCCCTGCAGGTGGCACACTTGCATTTGCCACCCACTTCCTTCAATGGGCTTTCAGGACCTTCTGCCTATGGTATTGCCCTGTGAGGACCTTGAGATCCTCACAAGCCATTACCATTGGCTGGAGGCGTAAGGTTCTAAAAGCCGATTGAATGAAGAGGACAGCAAATGCAAGCGTGCTGTCCGCAGAGAAGATGGGACAGAAGTAGCTTTTTTACATGCTGTAATTGAATGGGTTAAGCTCTATCAGCAAGTAAGTCTTATTTTCACATCCAGTTGCACTGGGGGAGGGAGGGAAGATAGCTGGTAGCGTTAATTCTTTTTTTTTTTTTTTAAATAAGGCAAAAATCTCTTAGGTATAATAAGCACCCTCCACTTCACATAAGGTGAAGAGGTGTAAAATTGTACGTATTAGAAACAAGATTTTACTGTACATATTTTACATAAAAAACAGTTAGTGCAGGATATAGGTAGATTTGAATTATCTGTAAAACAATCTACATTTCACTTAACCCTTTGCTTTGCATACTCCTCTGGCATTTAAAAGGGTTAAGATAACATAACAGGTTCACTTGAAGGCTCCTTGGCCCTTATTTATAAAAACTGGAGTTATTCTGGAGCAAACCAACTGCACCATAGGGGACAAATAAAAGATCCTAAATTCCCATGCACTTGAATAGAGCTTTTTTAATCCCTTGAATTCCAGAGAGGGCTCCAATGCATTGTGAAGCAATGCATTGGAGACCTCTTTAACCCTGAAGAGGTTAATATCCCAGCTTAATTTAATAGGAATTTTTATTTGTTGCCTCTGGTGCAGCTGGTTTACCTCAGAATAACTCATGTTTGCATTTATATATTTGGGCCAATGAGCCTTATGTCACATGAAAGAAGATGAACCCTTCGAGTGCCAAAGAGGTAAGCAACGCATTGCAAAAGCAATGCGTTGCCTACCCCTCTGGGCTTCAAAAGGTTAATTCTGGGGCAACCCTACTGCATTATACAGAAAAAACAAACATTCAAATTGATTTAAAAGTTGTGTAAAAATCCTCGAATGCTAGATGTCTTCAGTGCATTGCACAGCAAAAAATCAAGACATTAAAGGGATAGCAAAGTCTAGTGATAACACAAGCTAATATTATAGATATTAAAATAATAAACTAAGCAATATTAGTCCTATCTCTCAAACCTTTATGGTTTGAGAGATATACAAAGATAA
This sequence comes from Rhinophrynus dorsalis, assembly GCA_037306005.1. NCBI lineage: Eukaryota > Metazoa > Chordata > Amphibia > Anura > Rhinophrynidae > Rhinophrynus > Rhinophrynus dorsalis. The sequence continues at coordinate 262,706,220 of CM074723.1, read as the reverse complement.
AGTTCCCCCCTCCCTCCCCCTTCCGTGAGGTGACCTGTAAATCTGTCAGCCCTTGATTCCAGTCACGAAACTAGACAAGACTCTTCAGCAGAGCCAAAATAGCTCGATCGTGACACAAATACTTAATTGGAAAGGTCTATAAAGTGTGCCTGCAAATCAGGCACACTTTGTAGACCATTCCAATGAAGAATTTTTTTTCACAGTCACGCTATTTCAGCACTGCTGAAGAGCCTCCATCTGGTCCTGGGACAAGGATAGCCTGCTGACAGCTTTACAGGTCACCTCACAGAAGGGGGAGGGAAGGGGCAACTTTATCTTCATATATCTCTCAAACCATAAAGGTTTAAGAGATAGGACTAGCATTGCTTAGTTTATTATTTTAATAGCTACAATATTAGCTTTTATTATCACTAGACATTACTATTCCTTTAAAATGTTCGTAAATTCCTTTTGATCTAAATTGGGCTTTTATTTGTCCCCTATGACACAATTGTTTTGCCCCAGAATGGTTTCTCATTTCTTTTTTGTGCAAAATTCCCATTTTGAAAAATGAAAAGTATTAACCTTTTTAAGGGATAGTAATGTTTCACAAAAACAGCAGCTCCAATTACTCTTCATAGTATTTGATCCACAGAGAGTGTTATTTCAATACTGTTAGAGTTGTAATTCAAGAGTAATTGAATGATAAAGTATCCCCCTCCCGCCCCTTTTACCTAGTGTAAGCCACCTCCCCTCAGATGTGGAATCTGGTCCTGGAACCAGACAGTATTGTGAGAACAATGAAAGCCCTGCCCGCTTTGACAGGTTTTTCAGCTTTTCCCCTTATCTTAATTGAAGATTGTCCCTCTCTGCAATCTACCTGGGCACCTCCCTGCTGCTCTAAGCTGAGCAGTGTTACATCAGTAAAAGGGATGGGAGGGGGATATTTTATCATTCAATTACTCTTGAACTACAACTCTGACAGAATTGAAATAACACTCTCCATGTCCCAAATACTATGATGATTAATTAGAGCTGCTTTTATTATGAAACATTACTATCCCAGATGAGTGTAAAGGAACTGTTGGACAGCTTTCCGGCACTCAAAGGGTTAAGTATGTAGAGAACATGTACATTATAGCATATATATATAAGTGTCATCATGATATTTAGGTAACATTTGGTTTAGAAATGAAAAGGGAGACAAGTATCATATTTACCATGACTCATTTGCCTTGCTTTGTCATTCTGCATATAACATTACACATCTCTTTCAATACACATCTCATTGTTATGGTCATATTGTTCTGGAGAAAGATCAAGAACTCTATGATCTCACTTGGTATATATTGCCAGCTGTCTTACTGGCTTTGTGACTACTGTAAGAACAAAAAAGGATTTTAAAAATGAACTACAAATAGACAAATCCAACATAAAAAATACTCAGTATTTAATGTGAGAAACAGTAGTAAGTAATCCTTTTATAAGGCACCCTAGTTGCCCTCAGCCCTGCACAATGACCACACCCACACTCCTCACATGACTCACATCCAATGTTTCCAGACAACAGAAATCCCCCTACCCCAATGGTTCTCAGCCAGGGCACAGTGGAATGCCGTGAGTTCCAGCACATGGAGACTGACAAAATGTGAATAGTACTTTCTAAATGTACATTTAAAGAAATAGTTATGTGCTTGAGAATAATTGTACATTTATGTGTTTTTCTTTTTCGTCACTCCCTTGACAAATACCTATGATAGAGTTCCATGAAAATTCCAGACTAATGTTAGGGTTTCCTCAATGAAAAAAATATTTAAATTGATAGTAATGTGTACAATAAAGTAGATATCAGAGTCTACTGTATTGTAAACCTACCACACTGTGTTCTGTTTAATAATTTACTTTTATATAGTGCAAAAGATATTAAATGTAGAAAGATCCCCCTCCCACCCCTTCTGGCCTCCTCCGTTAGAGCTGCAGTCCAGTCCTGGGACAAATTTAAGTCAGTAAGTATAAGGAAAACCTTGCCCCCTTGACAAATGAGGCAGGATTTTACTTTGCTTGATGAAGTTTGTCCCTCACTGCTCTCCATTCAGACACAGTTGGAGGAAGCATGACATGGGCAGAAGGGGCGGGAGGCAGATCTTTCTACGCTTGATATCTTTTGAACTACAGAAAAGGAAGTTATTAAACATAACGCAATACAGAAGACTCGGAGATCTACTTTATTGTACACATTACTATCCCTTTAAAGCAACTGTCCTGCCCTATAACAGACATACATATAAAAACTTGTTTAACCCCTTGGTTTCTATAGAGGCCTCCATCAAGCTTTTGTTCTGTTTTGCAGGTCTCTCTATCATCCAAGGGCTTAATTAATAGGCAGTAAAATAAATTTTAAACAGGTACATCCAAAAGCAACATAGAACCAGGAGTGGGTGTCTGGTGCAATGAGATTTGGAAAATAATAGCTCATACCACTCACATGAACCTGAATACAGATTAATACTGACTCGAGGAGAATTATGAATGGAGATGACTGTATGACAACTAGATGGTAAGAAATGGCACAATTGTAATCCAAATGATTTCAGTCTCTCAGAGAAAATCCAGATGCGTGCACACACACAGGCGTTCACACACACACACACACACAAAGAAAGAATGCATAGGGTCATCTGTAAAAAAATAAGCAGCCAAGTGGTATTTCCATCATCAGCTTTTAAAAATTGTCAAATTGACATAAAGTCCTATAAGTCTATAAGGTAATGATCTATCTTGATAGTAAATCATCAACTGCATAATGGAATATTCTTGTTTCAGCAGAGACACTTATCAGTATATGCCTGTGCACAATTAGCAGATAGACTCATAGCATATGGAGAGATTTTGCAGCGTTCACTCTCCATTTGCCTGGAAAAGCCTGTATAAATCCATCTTGGTTAACTCAACAGTCTGTATAATTCACTGTGTTGCTTTGTCTAGGGATGGATGGAAATTTTCACCTCAAACCAAAATCAGCGAATAATGGAACTTCCGATAATAATTTCAAAGGGAGAGTGTGATTTTTCTGATTTTTTCATGTAGCTCATTGCATTGTAATCAGTGGGAACATTGAATTTACACACAACACATAGCAAATGTTATTTTATTTCACAAAAGCATAGTATAAAAGGGGTATAAGGATACCTGTGTTGGTGGAGTCTGTGAAAAGAATTAGATGAAGTACAGGGAATTTTTGGAGAATTTGTTGACTGGGATTGGGGAGATAGTTAATAAATAAATAAATAAATAAATAAATAAAAAAAGACATGCTATAAAAGGGGTCTGAGGAGGGTGTATGTGTTGGTGGGTGGACTATGGAAAAAGAATCAATTGAACAGGGAGGTCGTTGACTGGGATTGGGGGGAGTTTGTTGACTGGCACTGGGGGGACAGTTAATTAAAAATAAATAAATTCATTAAATAAATAAAATAAGAAATTGGCAAATAACATGACAAAGATAGAGACTCCCTGACATATTCTGTGTCTGAGGCAGACGGATACTTGACAGGACAGAGTAATTTATAGAAGATGATTTATAGGGCTGTTGTTAGAGGCCCAAGTCCCAAAGGAAACATTGATTTGTAGGACCTAGACTTATTAAAGGACCAAGCTCTAAGGAAAAACTGATTTGTAGGAGTTAGAAATTTTAGGGCCAAACCTGAGGACTTTGGCTTGTTAGCATCACAAACCCTAAGGAATCAGAGATAATTTTTATCAATTTGCATTGTTAATGTCACAAAACCTGAGGAATCAGTGATTTGTAGGACTTAGTCTTGTTAGAAACAAGTCCCCCCCCCATTTGGTTTTCGTGAAAAAAAATGCTCTACTGGCCTAGTGCCCTCTAGGTCATGTTATGGTGGCCAGTGGAGAATAGCCATTGTCAAATGCCCCAGTGTCATTGTGTAATTTGAAACTGCTGAGAGCAGGAACTGTGCCTGCCTCTCATCAGCAACTGCAATGTGCACAGTGTGTGTGTGTGTATGGTAAGTAAGGGAAGGATTGGGAACAATGGGCACATCTGCACTCACCATAAACATCTGGCGTATCTGTAACCAAAGACCATGATGCTTGGGCCCCAGAGTGAAAACATTCCACCAGAAACCAAGTACTGGTGCCGTCACTATGTCCCTTGTCCAGTCCCCGCTAAGAACATATGACAACTTGCAGTTTAATAATAATGATGAACCCTCCCTGCCACCAGCTTAGCGTATTCTGTGGGATGGAATCTCCACAGATTCTGCTTGATGTCCTGCTTGCAATTATCCTCCACCACACTGCCATCAGTGGCCAGTCCACATACAGTGTGCAATGGGTGGACATAAACTGCCACATCCTGACATCTACTGAATGGCTATCAGGTAGTGGGGAAGGTAAAGATGAACAAGATGGATCTCTAGAAAATGTAGTTACATGATCTTCCCATGCACAGACCCTAGAACAAGATGTGATGTCGAGCCAGGTGTTTCACTCACCGTCTAACTTTCAGCCTCTGCCTGGGTTTCTCTATTCTTCCTCCTCTTTGATCTCCACCTCACCTCTTGTTGCCTTTTTGGGAGAGTCAGGGGGTACAACAATAGCAGTGCCTGATTTCTTTGGTGGGGGTTTGGCTTTAAAATGCTTCACATAAATGTCAGGGTGTCTGTGTTTCATGTGTGTTATCAGGACGGTTGGGTCAAAGTGCAAGGTCCCTCCTTTCCCCTTTTCACTCTTTTATCACACATTGTGCGCAGTGCCATTGCTGATGACTATACTATGCTTACCCAAGGGAACAATAGCCCCACACCCAGATCTTATTAGGGGATGGGAAAGGTGGAGAAGAATGGCCTCTTTCTTCTTCTCCTCAACATTCCTCTTCATTGGCTGGGGCAGAGGATGATGTTGCTGCTGCTGCCTCAGAATCAGCACTGCAACTAGTACCAGGAGCATTGCTCCTGGCAAGTGGAACCTCTCCTAGTCCTACATCACTGGACCCCATTTCCATTGTGTCCACCATGGTCTGTAGTACACTAGCCTTCTCCTCAGCTTCCTGATTCCCTTGCAACCCAGCCACAGAAAACTTCAAATTCCAAAATCTCACTGCTGATAGTAGTGGTCCAGTGGAAATTCCCATCCCCATATCTGTCTCCCATTCCTTTTCAGTTTGGGCTAAACAGGCCATTAATGTCTCTTTCTCCCCAGCCTCTCCACAATCATCATTATCACCACCAGAATCTCTTTGCAGCTGCTGCTCTATTACAGATGCCTCACCAGTTGGAGGTGATGAGAATTGTGAGAGGGTCCCCGACTGTCACACTTGCCATCTCTTGTTGAGCTGAAGAAAGCAGACTAGCAGCACTAGAAGCAGGCACAGGCAGTTGATCTATGCTCATGGTGGATGTGGTGGTATTATTGCTGTCAAGTAAAAATTCTGCCTTCTTCAGGATCATGTTCCATCTGGACAATGCCGTGGGGGTAAGGGGACTCCCAGGGTCAAGTGAATGTTGTGGGCTCTCTTGACCACTAGTCTGGCCACTATGCATTACTTTCCCTACTACCTCAGCATCAGTAGGAGGATCTACTGTGGTAACGATAGTCCCATCAGCTGCTTCACCATCACCAATACTACTAACACGAACCACGTAAAATTCAGTCCTTGAGTCTTCCTTCTCACTAGTAGTATGATCATCTCCTCTCTCACTCCTAACACTCTGAGTCTGTAGTACTAGTAGTAGTAATAGTGGCTGGACTGCTTGGGAATGGCAAGTGTGACTTAGGGTTCCCTGCTGTCACACTTGAGATCAACTTCTCCCTCCACCATCCTGAGAATCACAAGATACCCTGGCAGGTGCAGCACTGGCAGCAGGGGCGGCACAGGTAGCTGTGCTATCCTCCTTTTCCTATGCCCATGACACAAATGTCCCCAAGGTGATGCAGGGGGACTGGCCATCACTGGGATTGGGGAATCAGGGCATCCAGACCTTTTAATATTGGTAGTGGTCACTTCCTCCTCAGACTTACTCGATACACAAAGGTCTTTCAGTCTCCTCCTTTTATTAATATTCCAGCTGCTCATAGTGATAGCAGTCAATATGAGCCTCTCCTGCCTTAGTTTAACTCACAGCACAACAGCCTAGCACCCTTTCTCACTCTTTGTAGCTGCTTGTATTGTGTTTCACTATCTGGAAAACATCACATTTTTTATAGTGAAAAGGCAAAAACTTAAGTAAAGGAGTGAAACGTTTGTAGCCATAGAAAAAATAATGAACATTTTTTGCAATTGGTGAAAAAGTTGAAAACTGTAACCTCTGCTCTACTGCTAACAACTCACTGGGTATTCAACAGAACAAAGAAAGAAGCCAGTCAATCTGCCTTCTACTTCAAAGCTCTGAAAGCCAATAATAACCTACCCCAAAAATTGGATCTTCTCCCAGTCTAAAATCCCTAAAATTAACTGCTTCATTGTATCTAAAAACAGTATGTAACTGTGTATTTTTATAATATTGTGTCTCTATTTTGTGTAAATATTTCACTTCTTACTGTAAAAGCTCTCCAGGACATACTTGAAAATGAGAGAAATCTCAATGTATTCTTCCAGGTAAAATATTTTCTAAATAAATATAGTGGTCAGGTGTATCTATCAATAGATTTTTTGCATTACATCTGCTGTTTTCTGCATGCATTTATATCTGTTGAACACTGTCTCTAGATCAGAGGTTCTCAACCCATGTCCTCAGTGGCCATTAACAGACCAGGACTTAGGAATTTCCCTGCTAGAACACAAGTGTGTTGATCAGAGGTTCAGTCGTATTGATTAACTCACCTGTGCTCTTAACCCTTTGATTGCCAGAGTGGTAGGGAATGCATTGCAAAGCAAAGCATTCCGTACCACTCTGGCACTCAAAGGGTTAAAAGGAAATTCCCAAATCCTGGCCTATTAGTAGCAACTGAGGACATGGGTTGAGAACCACTGCCCTAGATCATATCTCCTCATAACAGACAATAGGCTTCAATAGATCTGAATGACTCATAAGGGACAGTATTCTGTATCAGATTGTAAACTGAAACAATTAGCAGTAGACTAAAACAGTGCTCAAAGTAAACTAAAAAAAATCCTATATTATAATTCGATAAGTATGTTTGTCAGAAGCCATCATGCACAGTAGAGATGGCTGCACACACTGCAGTTTTGCCCAGTACAGACTGCTCGCACCACGACTGATACGGAGCAAGGTGCTCCAAATTCAGACGGAGAGGACTACTGCCCACTGCCTTAAATTCACATACTACCTATATAATTTTTAAGATAAACAAAGTAAGAGCCGCTTACTCTTTGGCTATCTTTTCCTTGAAAGTCTTCTTCTGCATTAAGTTATTTTTTGGTAATTTTTTCAAATTTTTTTTTCACATTTTTTTTTTCAGAAATGGAATCAGGGATCCCTGAATGGTGTTCAGACACTCAGGGACCCGTAAATTCCATGATGTGAATGCTGTTTGGAGACCCCTGAATTCCATCATGTACATATAGGTAATGGGGCCTTAATCCTTTGAGTGCCAGAGGAGTATGAAACACATTGCTTTGCAATACTTTGTATACCCCTCTGACACTCAAAAGGTTAAAAGGGTTTGAATTTAAATGTATTTAATATTGTAGGTTGTAAGTCTTATCTCTCATACTTTTATGGTTTGAGAGAGAGAACTGGCTAAAGTTTCCCCTCCAGGCTGTTTCAGCGCAATATGGGACAGCAGCCGATTCCGGTCATTTGACCAGACGACGGCTCTTCAGCAGAGCTGAAATCATACTATTTCAAAATAAATACTTCATTGGAACGGTCTACAAAGTGCGCCTGGTTTGCAAGCACACTTTGTAAACCGTTCCAATTATGAATTTATTTCTAAACTGAATGATTTCTGCGCTGCTGAAGAGCCACAGACTGGTCCCAGGACCGGAATCTCCTGATATCCACTAGATGGCAGACTTCTCTGAAACAGCCTAGAGGGGGCAACTTTAGCAAGTTATACCTCTCAAACCATAAAGGTTTGAGAGATAAGACTTACATCATTGTACTTATTTTTTAGTACCAACAATATTAAATAAATTTAAACATTACTAACCCTTTAAGTTTTCCCATGATGTATACGTACATTGTAGGTTCTTAAGGGGTTTAATAAATGTGCATTCAGTCATGCATTATTTTGAAGCTGTCTTGTCTCAAAGGTCCTTCAGTATTACTGCTTGATACAGTATTTTAAATTATATTGTTATAAATGTTTATATCCATACAGTAACTTATATGCAAAGTAATTACAAAGATTTTTAATTAATTGAAGCATTCACAATACATAATGTTTAAATTTGAGACGAGGCATTTGGTTGTTGTATAGTTTAATTTTAGTGGAGAGCAGGTGTTAAGAGTATTCTTTAAATTCCCCAACAGCCTGTCAAGCAATAATTTTGGCTGTTAGCACTAGCCATGGGCTTTGAGAAGTTAATGCAACAATCACAGCAAGAATTTCTACACATTTTGTTTCTTTAAGAATAAAGAGATGGCTAGAATAAAGTTAGAGAATCACACTAAATATAATTGCTTGTATTAATTGTGATTATTGCTTGATATTTTGGTGAGGAGCTCAGTTCACATAACCATAGTGTATTGTCTTTTATTTGCCACCAAATAGTGAGGCAAGCACTAACTTTGTTGCATGGGTAAATATTGTATTGCCAAACATACCCAGGGGCAGTAGGAGGTTGGAGCTAATGAATTCTGGGATTTGTAGTCCAGGTTTTGTCAGCTCTTGAGATAAAAACAAAACCCAGCAAAACTGCAAGAAAATTTCTGTCATTTGTAACAAAATCTGTTTTTATAGGTATATGATATTCTGCTTGGCAGAGTTCAGAGTATAATATATCTGTTTCTACAATAAACACATTGCAAATCAGGGGTGGGGACAGCTGTCATTGAGCTTCAATTTCCTTCATCTTAAGAGAGAGAGTTAGAGAGTTACACATATGGATTGACAGATGGCAAGAGAGAGACAGTGAGAGAAGGACAGACTGAAAGAAGCATACTAAGGGCTTCAGTCATAGAAAAGGACATGTGACCAAACATCCGTTTTGTGTGTTAAGTTCCAAAAATGTATGCTAAATAGCGTGAATAATGGGAACATCAAAGGAAAAGAGCTAACAATCAGTGCCTGACACACTGTCAAGCATCGACTGTTAGCTCAAACACAGAGTCACCCTCCTAAAACACTACCCCTTACAGTAAAGTACAACAATACTACCCCTAACACTAGCCTAAAACCCAGATCTGTGTAACACTTACTTGTCATCCACTGTCCGTCTTCTCCTTCAGTCTTCTGTGTTCTTTTTTCTATAATCTTCTGTCTTATCACTAGTATGCTACCATTCCGGTTTAAAGAAGAAGCCAGTCCTTTGTCTAATAAAGAAAAGCTCTTCCAATGGTTAACCATTTCTCCACTGCCTCCACTGGCTCTGCTGGTGGCAGCAGCAATGCATAGTGTCACAGACACCCCCTCCATACACCTTTTGGGCCTTTGCTCGAGTCCAAATGACCAGTCTTTTTTCCAATGCTTACACATCTCCCAGCCGATCAGCTTCTAGCAGGTTTTGTCATCTCTTCCCTAGAAGCTGATTGGCTGGAATGTGTGTAAGCATACATACCAGCCAGTTGTAGGCTGGAATCCATTTTGAACAGAGTCTGGCCATATAAAAAGCCAATCTCTGTTCAAAATGCACTCATTCGGACTTGCACAATGACCTGAATTATGGGGGGAGATCTGTGGCACTATGCATTCCTGCCACCATCAGCAGAGCCAGCAGACATGATAGCGATGGAGACATTGCTAACCATTTGGAAGGGCTTTTCTTTATCAGACAAAGGATTAATTTGTTCTTGTTTTTAACTGGAATGGCAGCATATTTGTTTTAAGAGATATGTCAGGCAGCATTTATCCATTTACCCCTCCAGCACTCAAAGGATTAACTCAGGCATATCTTGGAGACATTTTTTTAACAACAAATCTTTCACTGCAGTTTTATTTTCTTTTACAGGACATATTTGAATGAAGATAAGAAGAAAGTAGATGGAAGATTACACAAAAAAAGAAGAAGGAAGATTGAAGAAGATGGACAATAGCTGGTCAGGGTCCTGAAGACTCCGCTGGACATCAGGTTTGCTGACTGAAAAAGAGAAAGATTGAAAGAGAGTTACAGACTGATTGAAAGAGAGATATACACATTTTTCCATAGACATAGTAATGACAGATTTGAGTACCCAGTCTATAAGCGAAGGTGGGTTCTCAACCTTTCATTTAAAAAGAATACATAGTTTTGTCAACTTTAGAAGAGTGTAGTACAGCTGTATTTTTTGTCTGTCTGTCTCCAGAGCAGGATGGGGACTGTTAAGTAAAATACAAAGGAGCGTCCTCTGAAGTTGGACCCCAAGAATGAGATTTATCTTGGTCAGAACATAGAACTAAAGTTCCACCAGACATGCATAAGGATAACGCCACCGGAAATGCATCTCCAGGTTAGAGGTTGGATTTCTGGGTAGAGAGAATGCAGAAAAGCTGGTGTGCGGTACCAGTGAGTGTAAACCTTGTAATTCATTTCAAATGCTGTACTTTTCTTCACATATCTGATAGAAGCCGACATAAGGGACAACCAGGTCTAGTGGAGTATGGGAGTCTAAAGAGTGGCTTCTCATTTAGCTTTTTTCTCACCAAAGGGATTTCCAGTGGGAAGTGACAAGAATACTATAGATGGCAGTTAGACTACATTTGGGCAGGTAGGGTGTAGGGTGTAGGTGGACAGGACAGATTGTGAAACTCTGAATTAGAAGTAATGTAACTATGAATCTTCCTGTAGTGCCAGTGATCCCTAGATTGAAGGGGGAGTCTGGTGTTGGAGGACATCAGCCCTCCATCATACATACAGTGAGCAATCAGAAGCTTCCCTTCAGTTAGCCAGTGAAAAAATTCTCACAGGTGTATTCCAGATGGAAAATTACTGTTATCAATGAGATCAGTGAGTGGTGAGATGTCCGTGGATAGATTAGCAGATTGTTTGCAGTGTTCCCAACTAGACAGGGGGCCAGGAGACGTGAGTAATACTACATATTAAGAGTAATCCAGTCCCTGGGGGACCAGGGCATGGAGTACACAGGGTGGGATATCTCTCAGGAAAGATTGTTGAAGGATAACCCAACTCTTTGAAGAGCCAGAGGGGAACCAGTGCAGCAAGGCAGACAGTTGGGTGTCATGATAGTAATAAGATACATTAGTGAGGCTCAATACCCCCTAAGATCTCAACTTCATGAGAAGGGAAAGCTGGAGCCTGGATGGTTTGCCCTGTTTGATGAATCTGTTAAGTCTGCTCTGAAGCAGCTTCAAAAAGGTTAGGGGCAAATTAATGGGGAGTGTTTGGAACAAAAGCAACATTTTAGGAAGCATGACCATCTTAAGTAAATTAATCCTACCCACACAGGAGATGTGCAAGAAGAAACATTTGTTAAGATTACCCGAGATCTTACCCAGTAGGGGGAAGAAGTTCCTGGAGAAGAGAAACTCAGTGGAGGAAGTGATAGAAATGACTAAATATCTAATGTCGGAAGAGATAGCAGTATGGGAGACATTCAAGGCTTCAGACGCAAGGAAATTAGGTTTAAGTCTAGAGACAGAACCAAAAAGTGACAGTTCATCTGTAATCGAGGAAAGAGAACACTCAGGATTAGTAACCAAAAGCAGCAGATCACCTGCAAACAAGGAAAGCTAACACTATGTGGACCCCACTTGAACACCAGATATCTGCATATTGTTCCTGCTCCTGTTGGCCATAATTTCCATGAGTTTGATAAAAATAATAGAAGAAAGAGAATCTCCTCCTTAAGGAGGAAGGCATCTGACAATGAGCTGTTCACTCGTACTCTAGCTGAAGGGTTCTTATATAGGGTAAAAATATGCTGAATGAAATTTGAACCAAGGCCATAGTAATGAAGTGCTGAATTCATGAAACCAGTCCACCCAATCAAAGGCCATTTCCACGTTAGGATTGTCATTGAAGTCCAGGAACTTTCCCCAGACTTCCCAAGCACAGAGACCTTAAAAGCAAAATTATCAAGCCAATTGAATCCCAGCTTCCTGTGTCTTGCCAGTCAAGTCACAATGAATAGTGAAGTATTTGGGGTCAACCTCCTTCCTCCCTTCTTCTCCACCAGAGTGCTCCCAGAATCTCCTAATACAGAGAACAAATGTCCTACCTAAAAGACTCCCTAAACTAAGCTTCAATTCCCCTTTATTTGCCTATCTTCTTTAGCTCAGAAACAGGCTGCTTTCTCCTCTCACAAACACAGAATGGCAGTACAGTGGTAAATCCCTCACTCTTCCTTTCAAAAACAAACTGTATCTAGGGGTGTCCGGAATGGAGATCTCTAGAACAAATGGCACATTCCTCTGAATGAGGACCCTGATACCTCTCTTCTTAGCAGCAGATGAGGAAAAATAGACAGTAAATAAAACTTGGAGAGGAAGTTATGCTCAGAATGTAAATGAGTTTCATGAACCAGTACAATGTGAGCATTCTGACCTTGGCATTCTTCTAGCAGAATTCTATATTTGGGAGCAGAATCCAGAAATTAATAGAAAGATCTTGAAATTATAGGAATTCTGTATGGTGTAAGAGAGCAAGATTAATAGGGAATGTGGAAGGGAGGTAAAAGGTGTTGAAGGAGTCAACTAAAGGAAACAAGAGGCAGGGGAAAATGGTATGGGGAATGAAGGACAGTGAGCTTGCATTCCAAATAAAATTGACCTAGTATTGCAAAACCACAAGCAAGGATTGCGATAAGAATGGTAATTATAGGGGGTGGTTTAAAGGAGTATTTTGAAGAGGTGAGCTTAATAGAGTTGAATCGGGAGGAAGTCAGAGGCTGGTTAGCATGACTTAGTGCTGGGACAAGAGACTCCAGTGGCTCCAATAACCAAACATACTAACAGAACTAGCATTAGGCATTTAGGTGCTTGGAACCCAGCAGGGCAAAGGATGCAGGATGAAGGGTATGGGAGGGAGACTGGGAGAGAAGGGGAGAGAGGAAGAGGGAAGAGAGAGGTAAAGAACAAAGAAAGGTATGCCAGTGTCCACCACACCAATGCCCAGTCATGAACAGGTCTAACAAATAAAAAATCTGCAACAGGTTAAATCAGGGACCTTTACTGTCATGGACCAGAGTCATCATCCACAGTGTCCATATGCCTCTTTGGTGCAAAGGACTGAATCTGAGGTCAGTGGCTCTAGTAATCAAGCATAGAAATGGAGACTAACAGAAGGCTCTTGGGTGCTCAGGACCTGGCAAGGTAAAATATACACTGGGGAAAAATAGAGGAGGGAAAGGGTAGAGAAAGGCAGAAGGAGAGGGAACAGAGAGGAAAAGGACAAAGAAAAGAAATTCCGAGGTCCGTCACAAGCAGTGCTCAAACATAAACGGACACAACAATCAAAAAAGTCTGAACCAGGTTACAACTTCAACAGGGACCTTTACTAGTGTGGACCAGAATCATCATCCACAATAGGCAGATGCTTCCTCGGAGTGAGGGGCTGGTTCTTGGGTTCTTGAGGAGAGCCATAAGGCAAATATGTAGGGCAGCAAAGCCCAACATCTCGCAGAGCAGTGGGACCTCCTTGACAGTGCAGATGGTGTGTGATCTGTTCTCGTGGGTGACAATGAGAGTGGTGGGAAGCCCCATCTATAGACAATGTTGTCATGAAGCACATTCATTAGTGGCTTAAATAGGAGAAGAAGCTTTGGAGTGAAGGCCGACAGGTCATTGTAGATCTGAAAAGTGGAACCCCCATTGGAGAGTTGATGCAGTTGCCTGGCCCCACTGGATTATCTATTCTTTCTCCTTTTTCAATTGCAGCATTTGGTCCTCATGAATGGCCAGTTGTTGCAGCATAAGATCCTGGTCCTTAATGATATGTTCTTGGGATTACTCCAGATCCATGAACCTATGTCCCACTTGCACCATCTCTCTGAGTGAGGTAGAAATATCGGCCTTTAGTGAATTGGGATAATAATTCCTCCAAGTTGTGTTTAGAGGATAATGTCTTAAGAATATCCATGGGTCATAGCTTCTTTATATTAACCCAAACCTGCCATGACTTATTCGGACTTTGACTCCGTTCATGAGTCTGGTCTGCGTGGTTTAGATTCAGCAAAATAAGAGGTAATTTGGTGTTCCTATTTGCCTCTGTTCATGCCAGTACTCGCAAGGAACAATGGGGCACTACCTGGATGCCTTACTAGGCAAAGGAACCAGTCTCAGGCAGCATTTTAGGTCCTACTCTAGAAAAAAGCTCACTATGCATCCATCTTTTAACAAGCTACAACATGCCCCCCCTCCCCCCAGATTTGCTTTTACAACCCTTTTTTTTAGCATTAACATGGTTTGAATGCTCAAGGTGTGGACAACACATCAATAAGAAATATGTTGTACATTGCTTTTGTACTGAATAGTGCATTACACAATTTATGCACAACCACCCATGCTTCCAGATCACTAGACATGATGGACCACTAAATAAAGGTTGGGGATGGGGGGATCTTTGAGCCTCCCTCAACCAATAACCTCACAAATTTTGTAATTGGAAGTCTTAGGTCAAAGACTCCTTTGTTATTTTGTTTTCTTTAATGAAGTAGAAGGAGAGTTCATGGGCTTTGATTGTACAATTTGCACAAATATGGGCCCTGAATATTGTTTTATACACCTCTTCCACCTGTTCTCATTTCATCAACATAATTAAACATGTGGACATATGGCCCCAATACTTTTTTATTCCTCCATCACCACAAATTAAAGGGGTAATTTAGCCCTTCCTTGCTGCAAAATTATCACATATGGAGTCATATGGACTCCATGCTATTTTTGTTCCACTCTCATACAACTCTAAATTTATGATTTAGGCTAATGGCTCCTGCATAGTGTTTTTGACTTTCTTCCCAGATGGTGGAAAGAAGGTGAAGGGATCCTTCCACAGTAAAAGGACTCAGATGGTCTAATGACCTGGATTTGTTTCATGGTGTGTGACTTTTATTGAAGTTGGGGAAGTAGGGAGGAGTACTATTGACATGATGTTTATGTCAATTCCATGGTTTTTCCATTTGAATAAATGAGATCTAACTTGAGATGGATGATGAAAAAATGTGACAGTTTGTACCACATGTTATGGGGGATTTAATTTTTTTAATGCTGCATATTTCACATTTTTAAATAAATTGTCTCAATCCCTTGTTTAACCCTATTATCTCTCCATGATCTTGCTGGCATAACGGACAGAATTTTGAACAAAAATAAGATTCAATCAGTACATACATGTTTCTCATTTTGATTACTAATCTAATTTCTGCATACATACCTCTTCACCTCAACTGGTCTCATCTGAGGCCAACTTTTTATTTTGCCTAGCCTATCAATCTAAGCTGGGTGAACTTAGCCTTCTTATAAATCCCTTTCCTTTATATGAACTCAGCTCCCAGTAGTTAATGGAACAGCACTTGTGCAGTTGTTTTTAGATTTTCATATGGGGGAACCTTAGAGTATTTGTGTGACAAACACATTTTTTCAGACATTCAGACATATATGAAAAATGAGAGTATTTTAGTGCTCTAAAACTGTAAAAGGGTCAATACCATGCATTTTTATCACATAATAAAAAGGTGTTTGGCTACTGAAATGCCAGATACATTGTGTAAAAAATACACAAAGAAGACTTCAATTTTTTAAACCTGGCCAAAGTAAAAAAAAAAAAAATCTCACAAAGGGAATACAAGGCAAACATTCAGCAGTGATTGTGTCTTATGTAGATTTAGTATTTTGTTAAAGAGATTTTTATAATATTTATTGAATAATTTAATTTTACTTTTACATTTGGAGTATAAGATTTTCTATCTTTTCTTCTCCCAGCTTTCATGATCTTTCCTTGGTTTTCAAATCTTTTCTTCCCTGTTTCTCCCTGTCTAACCTCTGTCTTAGGCCGCTTTCATACATGCAACACAAACTCAGTGATGCAGCTTATTTATGGTGAAAGGTAATCTGCTAAACAATGGGGCCTTCCACATGGGCTACTATCACCTTGCATGAACTCACCAAATTCCAGAAATCTGCATCTTCACTGTGTTCATGCCTGTTGTCTTCCGTGTCTTTCTGCGTAATGATTTCTGGGATAATGCAGGAGAAAGTTGAGATCTTAACACAGGTATCAGAACTGTAGAATGTAAAGTTCCTTTTGGCACATTTGGTTTATACTGATGGTTTATTTCATAATTATCTTATTTAGCAAAACAAGCAATACAGAAAACTGTATATGGTTTTAAGGACTCAGCCCTCAAAATTAACTGTGATTAATATGCTCATATTTATATGCAATAATATTTTAACCTTGCAGATGAAAATGTGGCAGGTACGGATAAAGACAACCTATTCATTTGCTTTTTTCTGCCTTGACTGCAAAAATTGTCTTAATTTTATATAGACAGATAGATAGAGATGATAGATAGATAGATAGATAGATAGATAGATAGATAGATAGATAGATAGATAGATAGATGTTGTTTCAGAAAAAATACTTTTCTAAAAATGATTCCAGATTTTTTATTTTTTAAGCAACTGTCAAAATGTCAGGAAAATTGTAGTGAATAGAGAAATAAACGTTCCCTTTTTTGTTCATGTTTAACAGCAAGTTATGTTCACCCACAGGCAGTCACAGCAAGCCAAAAAAATCTCTACAATGTGTAAGAAAAATCACTCCTGCCAATTCATTTACTTATAAGATTACTTTGAAGAAGTCTTAATGTCAACGTGATATTCTTGTAATTTCAAAATAACTTCAGCAGGAGAAAATGAAAAATGAATAGTATGGCATTAGAAGCAGCACTAAAGTCCCCAGCACATAAATGTGCAGCTTTCTTGTCCCTGCAGATTATTCACTCAATCAGCACTTTTCAACAATGCTGCTTAATGTGAGATAAATGGAGAAGTCTAAAGAGAGGAAACAAGAGCACATGTCGTCAGTCTATGGTTAATTCCATTACCTTTTGTTTTTATCCAGTAATACCATGGATGTCTATAGTCTATCACTAGGAAGGATGTAATCAAAACATTAATGTGTTTCTATGAACTTCAGAGACGTTTTCTTCTTTGATTAGTATGTCAATCTTTTATGGACATACTTGTCTGAACTTTTTAAATCTTTTTCTTGAGAACTTTCACATAATCTTCTTATGAAGATAAGGGTATTATAGTGTTTACACTGCACAACTTTGTAAACAGGTTAAGTGTAACAGTGATATTAATAACTTATCAGTAATCTGAGACAACAAGTGGATGGGATCAAGAAATTGTAGTTTAAATCAAATTATATAGCATGCGAATGTAAGACACAATAAATAAGTGATCAGTACTTCAACCAATGATAAAATACATACATTTGGGACATAATATTGATGTCTTATTTATATTTGTATTTCCATATTAGAGAAACATTAGCTAGTGACAAACATCACTTTCCGCTAATAAAGGCATAGTATTTTATTTTAATTAAATGCTAAAGTCTTAGGCATTTTTATGCTCCCATTTAGATATGTTTGCAACAATTACTTGTACAAAACATGCCATTTTGAAAGCATGTATTTTATTTTATATTCTTTTTTCCCTTTTTAACCAGTTAGATAATGGCCACCTTCTCTCAACCCACCCATAGTCTCTCACTTCGCCACACTTTGGAGCATGGAAGGTAGATCCATGTTCTTCACTGTTGCCTACTTTCAGGGTCTCTACTCCCACATCTTCTTTCTGACATGCTACCTACTTAAATTCCTCCCATCTTCTCACATGTGCCGTCGTAGCTCCAATGCCACTGATATTCTCAGGAAGCCCCATGTCACTAATCCTCTCTCTCTACTGCCTCTATGATCCATTTATAATTTATATAGAATGACCCTACATTTTCTCCTGTTCCTCCAAGTTGATCCTCAAAATAAATAAAAGACATGTAACGAATCTCTACTTAAAGGCAGGGCAGTATCAAGATCTTCTAAGACTATTGATATCATTTTTAAAAGACTCCATGGATATAAGATTACATTTTATAGCACAGTTATAGGTGCTAATGTAGGGGTAAATGAAAAAAAATATTGTTTTGCTAGAACCACAAAGCTTTCAGTTTTAAAACATTTGATCCACATAGATTGTATTAAATAGAATAACTGATATACAAAACTTTTAAAAGAAAAAATAAATACCAAAGCTTACAATTTATAGAGGAATTAACACACATAAATTGAAACAAAAAAGGGACATGCCCTTTGGGGTTTGAATTAATTAACAAAACTATACAGCTTGAAATAAACAGGGAAACAGACCTATACACTATGTGGCTCTTGATTTAAACAGAATGAGTTACCTTAGTAGATGTCATTAAAACAGCAGTCAGTTACTTGTATACATTTTTTTTTTTTGCTTTTGAACTGTGTTTAAGTCTACTGCTAGTTTGTTTATGTTTACAAATTAATATAGACACTTGACCCATACAAATCATCCAGTACTACTGAATTTTTGTTTTTTTGTTATGAGGAGTTGTGAACTGAAAACAGGCTTACAAAGAGGTCATTCTGTACTGGGAAGACAACTGCAGATCTATAACAAGTAGAATGCCTTGCACTCATGCTAAATTATAAATTATTATTAAATTTCATCGGTACCTTGAATATATAACAGATCTGGCACACACAAATACATACAGTGTGTATTCATTTATTAAAATGTGAAATATACAAATGTGACGAGCACTCATAAGCACAAACTAGATAAAGTGTCTTGTTCTTAAGCATGGTGGCCTCTCAGTGGTGCTACAAGTCATGTCTTAACTCCTATGTACCATTGCAGAGAGAAAATTTCCATATCCATATCAGACTGGTCCTGCCAACAGACAGTCAACCTCTGAAATGACAGGGAAATCCTCTCTGCACGAGAGCAACAGCAACACCACATACAAACGTTTCGGCCTATGTGAGCCTCGTTGGTGTGTTACAGCTGAATCCCTCTAGGCACAGGGATGCAAAGACCCAAGCCTGGGATACTCTTATACTTAGGAAGACATACAAATGTGACAAGCACCCATCAAGCACAAAAAAGATAAAGGTCTTGTTGATACGCATGCTGGCCTCTCAGTGCTGCTATGAGTGATCTTTATCACTTCCATGTGCCACTGCAGAGAGGACATTTCCATATCCATACTTGGCTTGTCCTGCCCACAGACAGTCCAACTCTGAAATGTCAGGCAAATACTCTCCACACAAGAGTGAGAGCAAAACCAAATATGTATATTTCAGCTATGTGGACCTCATCGCTGTGGTGCAGCAGAATCCCTCTCTGAATCCCTCTGAGCACATGGAAGCAAGGGCCCATGCCTGGGATTCCCTTATACCTAGGGAGACATACAAATGTAATGAGCACCCATCAAGCACGAACAAGATAAAGTGTCTTCTTCTTATGGAAAGGTGGCCCTCAATAGTGCTACAGGTCTTGTTTTTCACTTCTATGTACCATTGCAGAGAGAAAATTTCTATATCCATATCAGACTGGTCTGGCCACAGCCAGTCCAGCTCTGAAATGTCAGGCAAAACCACAGATATACATCTCAGCCTATGTGGGCCTCATTGGTGTGGTGCAACTGAATGCCTCTAGGCACACCGAAACAAGGGCCCATGGCTGGATTACCCTTATACTTAGGGAGACATACAAATGTGACGAGTACCCACCAAGCACAAACACGATAAAGTGTCTTGTTCTTAGGCATGGTGGCCTCTCAAAGGTGCTACAAGTCACATTTTTCACTCCCTTGTGCCATTGCAGAGAGGAAATTTCCATATTTGTATTAGGCTGGTCCTGCCCACAGCCAGTTCAACTCTGAAATGTCAGGCAAATTTTCTCCACGCTGAGAGACACAGCAAAACCACAGGTATACATTTCAGCTTATGTGGGCCTCATCAGTGTGGTATAGGCGAATTCCTCTAGGTACATGGAAGCAAGGACCCATGCCTGGAATGTCCTTATATTTAGAGAGACATACAAATGTGACAAGAACCCACCAAGCATGATCAAGATAAAGTGTTTTGTTCTTAGCCATGGGGACCTCTCAAAGGTACTACAAGTCACATTTTTTACTCCCATGTGCCATTGCATATTAGGCTGGTCCTGTCCACACCCAGTCCAGCTCCAAAATTTCAGGCAAATCTTTTCCGCACAAGAAACATAGCAAAACCACAGATGTACATTTCAGTCTATGGGGGCCTCATTGGTGTGGTACAGCTGAATCCCTCCAGCCACATAGAAGCAAGGGCCCATGCCTGGGATGCACTTATACATAGGGAGACAAACAATTGTGAGGAGTACCCATCAAGTGAGAACAAGGTAAAGTGTCTTGTTCTTAGGCATGGTAGGCTCTCAATGGTGCTATAAGTCACGTTTTTCACTCTCATGTGCCATTGCCTTCTCTCATGCATAGAGATTTGCCTGACATTTCGGAGCTGGATTGTCTGAGGGTGGGACCAGTCTGATGTGGACATGGAAATTTCCACTCTGCAATTGCACATAGGAGCAAAAAATGTGATTTGTAGTGTCTCTGAGAGGCCACCATGACTTAGAACAAAACACTCTATTTTGTTTGTCTTCAGTGATTGCTCATGCTCATCACAAAATTTCTCTGTTTGTCTCCCTAAGTTGGAAAGGTTTCCCTGGCATGGGCCCTTGCCCTCTATGTGCCTACAGTTAAAGGAATAGTAATACTTATTTTTTAAGTGTATTCCACATTGTAGACCTAAAAAAACAGAGAAAAACAATGTAAGGATTATCATTCATACCTTTATGGTTTGAGAGATATGCCTCACTAAAGTTACCTTTCCTTGTCTGTTTAAGAGAAGTCAGCTACTTAGCTGACAGCTGCAGAATCCTGCCATTTGACCGGATGGAGGCTTTTCAGCAGAGACAAAAATTTGCAATCTGATCATTAATACTTCATTGGAATGGTCTACACTTTGTAGACCATTCCAATGAAGTATTTCTTTTTAGATTGCGGTATTTCAGCTCTGTTGAAGAGCCGCCTTGAGTCAGCTGACACAAATCTCCTTCTGTTAACTTTACAGCTGACATCAGGGAAAGGGAACTTTTAAAACGGTATACCTCTCAAACCATAAAGTTTTGAGAGATCGGACTGCCATAGATGGGTTTATTTTTTCATTATCTACAATAATAAATGTTATGTATAAATGCAATTACTAACCCTTTAAGCTAAAATTAATCAACCTTTGAATGGCTTAGTGTGCAAAGAAGAGGATGTCCTTGTGCGTTAGCCATTCACCTACTGAGAAGTGTCCAGATCTTATATGGCCATTTCTTATTCATCAATAAGCAATGGTCAGATAGATCCAACAATTTCACCTGCCAGCATCAAGCCAGAGTATACCGTTATAATCAGTAGGGAATAACATTTGCATACACATACGCTGTATATGTATTAGTGTATATCATAAAAATAGAGGCATTACCCCAGATTGTCATCATATCTCCCTTTTATATGCAAGGAAGGGAAATATGATAACTAACTGAAGATGCACTGAATGCTTTCAGCTGCTTTCCCTCTCAGCTTGATACATTTCAGCTTATATTTGTTTGTTTTACATATATTTAGGCAATTATGGTGATCAAATGAAAAAGTGTGTGTGTATGACACTTTACATAAGGGCCAATCATTATTATTTATTTCACTGACAGATAGCTTCGTTCACTAGGCACTTGCACAGGAGTGAGCTGTCACAAATGATAATGTGCCTTCTGCGGTCTCCATTGTGATAATTGTTGTCAGTGATAGCAATGGTTAAAAAAAACCTTGACAACTGCTAGAAGCCAAATCTATCAGCTCCCACAAACATCTGAGTTGTTCTGTAGTCTTGTCAGCTGGAGTTCACTGTGAACAGATCCCTGTTGAATAAAAGGGCCACTCCATTTATAATCAACTCCCATGGTGCAGGTATCAGAAAGAGGAGCTGTTTATAAATGAATCAATAAAGCTAGTTTAGGAAGGACTAAAAAAATACTTATTTACACATTACTTATCATCCTTGACCTTGAGCTGGTTCACTTCTGAATGGTCACACGTAGAAGAGCGTGAGACCATTTAACTCTTTCACCATGTTGCTTGGATAAAAATAGCGACTTGACAATTTCACAGTGCATGATAGTGAGAGATTGTCATGAGTCCTAGTCAATGGTCGCGTTTAATAGTTATACAGTCCGTGATTGTCTTCACCTCTGTTTCAGATTTCACTGTTTGGCTCATTTTTTGTTACCTTTAGGGATGGGTGAAAATTTTCACCTCAAATTGAAATCGGCGAAGAATGGCACTTTCCGCTTGGTGAAAAATATCCTGCGAAATGTGCAGTTTTTCCACTTTTTTCAGCCTTTTCCGCCCATTGAAATCAATGGGAAGAAAACTATTTCTATACCACATGAAAGTTTTCTACAGCCATATAAAAGGCTGTCAGGGTCTCACAGCAGGCATTCTGTGTTTGTGAGAGGAGAGAACAGCATGTTTTTGAGCTACAGGAGATAGGCAAATACAGGGGAATTGAAGCTTAGTTTAGGGTGTCATTTAGGTAGGACATTTGTTCTCTGTATTAGGGGAGTCTGGGGGCAATCTAGAGGGTAAGAAGGGGGGAAGGAGGTTGACCCCCAAATACTCCAAAATTCCATGTGACTGACTGATCTTGCTTGCTGATCTTGCTGTTATTGTCTCAGTGCTGGGTGGGGAAGTCTGGGAAAAGATGTTGTTGATTTAGTTTTTCAGTTATAATTTTTTATGGACAGACTGTGATTAGACAACAGGGTGGACAACTTAAAAAAAAAAAAAAATAAAAAAGAATGAAAAACTAAATATCTTAGGTGACAGTGACAGACAGCTGACTGGGATTAGGCAAGGCATCATACAGCTGCATCAGTTGTGTTGTGCACTGCACAGTAAAAAACCACAGTGTAGTTGTGTAATGTCCAGCAAATGCACAAGGAGGAAGGCGAGGGGTGGAGCAGTGCAGGCACATGAAAGTAAAGTAGTAGTTCAAAAACTGACTGCAGCAATGGTTGCTGCAGCATGTACAATCAATGGTGATGATCCCTCTACTCCAAGGGAAGATGCAGTTTGCCAAGGTCCCAGCAAAACTAGTTCCAGCACCACCAGTGCCAGC
The DNA here is from genome assembly GCA_037306005.1 of Rhinophrynus dorsalis. Taxonomy (NCBI): domain Eukaryota; kingdom Metazoa; phylum Chordata; class Amphibia; order Anura; family Rhinophrynidae; genus Rhinophrynus; species Rhinophrynus dorsalis. The sequence goes on along the minus strand of CM074723.1, from coordinate 262,682,908 downwards.
AGAAATAAAGAACCATATAAGAAGAACACTGAAGATGACAACAAGTCACATTTAAGTTCGCAGTAGCATAATAGAGGAAGGTGTAGCAGCTGAACCACCTGCTGCATCATATAGTGAGACAAACAAGCACCAAAACACCCATCCTCAAAGTAGTATGGAACTTTGTTACAGTAAAAGTAAAAAGAAATTATTTGAGACCTCCAAAAGTTTAGAGGAATAGTGAGCAGGAATTGTCAGGTGATGCTGATGCTGATGCTGCTGAGGATGACCTAATGATGACTGATGATGATACAGTTCTAGAATATATCCCTCCAGCACCCTTCTCTTGTTCAGATACAGATGAAGTTGAGAGTGAGCATGGTGACAGGGCTATAAGATTAACAGAAAATCAAAGGCTGTATCTTCTACCACTTTTTAGGAAAGCCATTGTAAAGTCTGACCCTGGACAAGCACAGATGTCAAAAAGCACACAGTCACCCTATCAGTCATCATCAGCATCATCGCCAAGTCCCACTCAGCCACACACACCTGTTTTGAGTACCCAGCAACAGCAACACAGGTTAACATCCACAGTGTTAGATATGATGAGTACCTCTGGTGCTGCTGCAGTAAGTGCTGCACCTTTGACACCTAGTAGTAGTGGCAGTAGAATTACATCAAAATCTAGCTCCAGTAGTAGTAGGAGTAGCAGAAACCACACATGACAGACAAAGCCAGGCAAATATATTAATAGCAACACAGATGAGGAGGTGGAGGACAGATGGGACCACTGCTATGACGGATAAGTAATTTGTGTCAATAATCTGAGAAGGAGGATAGAGTATGACAATGGTAAAAATACATACACAAATCAGACCATGCCAGTCACCCACCACCACCGCTACAACACATATCTGCCACATGGTAGGTTGTGCTTTATTTTTTTTTTATTACTTGATATCATCATGAATATGTGCCAGTGTCACTTAAGCAAGAAAGTGTTGTGGGCAAAGAACAAATGCACCCTGCATGCTAACACATTTTTCAAGCCATATTTTGATGTAGGACTCAAAACTTTGACTTTCAACCACTTATTTCTAAACTTCAGCCCTCATAAGAAGTAATAAAATAGTGGGAAATGTAGTACCTATAGGAAATATAGGTGAAAAATGTGTTAAAACAGGCGGAAAATGTGTTAACATAGGTGAAAATTTTTTGCAGGAAAAGCGAAGAATCGGCACATTTTCATGGGAAATTTTTCACACTTTTCGCCCACCCCTAGTTACCTTTGTGCTGGGGCAGCCTTCTTCTGCAGCTTTATGAAGAGGCTAACAAAACCACTACACAATCAGTATGTGAGCCGATCCTTCCTCTCCCCTTCACTGTGTGCTCCGCTTCTCCCTGTCATTCTGCACGCAGAGAAGGTACAAAGGTAACAACAGCAAAAAGAGACAAACTGTGAAAGCTGAAATGGAAGGTGACTGAAGACAATCATCAGCTGTATAACTATTGAACACGACCATTGAATAGACAACGTGACAATCTCACGCTGTCATGCACTGCGAGATTGTCACTATTTTTATACAGATGACATGGTGAAAGAGAGAAATGGCCGCACGATCTTCTGTGAGCGACCTTTCAAAAGGATACCCCTTGAGCCTTATGTTTAAGAGACTGTAGAAAGATTGGAAGAAGACTCATAAGACTTAGATGATAACTAGCCACTCTGGATAAGCCTGCACAGCAGGATTCATTAATTCAGACTATTGATTTTCAACTAGGGTGATGTGAAGTCCACTTAGGGTGCCCCTAGTTTTTTATAAAGATTTTGATACAAATGTGAATGTTAAAGTTTTAAATGTATACTATACTTATGGTCAATATAATTCTTTTTGTTACCCTGATTGTGAGTCCTAAAAATAACAATATATTTTAATTCATATCCTTCATAACAGACTTGACAAATGACATAACATTTTAGGGGTACCCCAAAAAAATCTAGATTGCATGTTAGGGCTGTCCTGAATAAACAAAAGATTGAGAATCACTGATTTAGGTAGAAAGTGAAAGAAGTGCAAGCACAAACCACTGAGTATGAATAACTAACAGAAATTCCAGATCAATCAAACTTCCAAAATGGACAAAAGGGAAACAATTACCCATAATTACCTCACAAATACAAACATGCACACTTACCTTACATGGGTTGAAATGTGTTGGATATCTCTCTGACAGGAAAAGGGTTAATCTGCACAAAAAATCCTAATGAACACCATAAATTGATAATGTCTATATTAGTTCCCAAAAATTAATATTGATACCTTGGGCTTGATACTATGAACTGTGCTAAAAGCATCATTAGGGGCCAAAGGAGTTCCATGCAGCACACACAAAGTTGTACCATCAGAATCCTATGGCTTGGTTAGGGTATCCTTTTGAAAGGTTGCATGCAAAAGAGTGTGCAACCATTTCACACTTTAACCATGTCGCCTGGATAAAAATAGTTACATGACACTCTCGCAGTGCATGACAGTGCGATATTGCCATGTCGTCTAGTCAATGGTTGTGTACAATATTCCGGTGATTGTCTTCACATTACGTTTGAGCCTTAAGAGTATTTGTCTATTTTTTGTTACCTTTCTGCGGGGGCAGCCTCCTTCTGCAGCTTTAGGAACAGGATATTATACGAAAACTCCTACTCAAATATGTATGTGAGATGATTCTGCCTGTCTCCCCCCTTCTCTGCATGCAGAATAACAGGGGGGAGTGAAAAGAAGGAGACTGTCCTGGCAGAAAGGTAACAAAAAATAGACAAAAACTCTTAAGGCTCAGACAGACGGTAAAGATAATCACCAGAGTATTGTATGCGACCATTAACTAGGTGACATGGCTATCTAACACTGTCATGCACTGAGAGATTGTCATGTCACTATTTTTATCCAGCCGAAAGTGTGAAATGGTCGCACACTCTTTTGCATGTGACCTTTCAAAAGTTAACACTTGGTCAGCATCCACTGCAAAGAGCGTTGGTGGCCAAAACCCGTTGCGGCCAAATGCTTGTCTCGGCTTTTTGTTCCCACAAGGAATGCTAAATAGCATGAGTTGTAGGAACATCAATCAAAGGAAACTAGCTAACTCTTGATGTTTGACACAGTGTCAAATAACGAGAGTGAGCTAAAAACACAGTCACTCTCCCAAACACTAACCATACACTACCCCTAAAAATATCAAGAAAGGGAAACAATACTAAGCCTAAAATTGTCCTATCACCTATACCCATAGCTTAAACACTTGCCTGTCATCCATTGTAAGTCTTCTTCTGTAATCTTATTTCTTCCTCTTCATCTTCTTATCCTCATATCTTCATTCTTCTTCTGTAATATCATGACACTATCATTAAAGAAAAACACATGCCCAAATTAATAATGCCCCCAAAGGTATGTTGTCCCTTAAAAAATGCTGTTGCCGACTGGTGACAGTGGCAGGAAAGCAGAGCAAAAATCCCCTCCCCAGATACCTCTCGGACTGTTGCCCAAGTCATACTGAGGGAAATTTGAACAGAGACTGGCTTTTATATGGCCAGTCCCTGTTCACACTGGTTCCCAGGCATCCATTGGCTGGGATAAGGGGTTCTGCACCTTCCAACCAATAAGCTTCTAGCATTTTTTGTCATCCCTCCCACTAGAAGTGGATTGACTGAGAGGTGCGTAACTCCACATCACAGGCAATGGAAGCCTGGGAACCATTTTGAACAGGGACTGGCCATATAAAAGTCAGTCTCTGTTCAAATTGCCCTCAGTATGGCTCAGGCAATGGCCTGAGAGGTATCTGAGGGGGAATCTTTGCTCTGCTCTACTCCTGCCACCATCAACAGCTGTAGCATTTTTTAAGGACAGCACATCACTGGGGGAATTATTAATTTGAGCACTTTTTTTTATAATATTGTGATTATACAGAAGAAGAACAAAGATATGAAGATAAAATGAATATAAGAGGAAGAATGAAGCTAAGAAGAAAGAAAAAGACGGAAGACCGAAGATTACAGGTGAAGACTTACAGTGGATGACCAGGGTGCTGAAGACCCCGCTGGAGATCAGACTTACAGGTATGTGTTTATTTTAATGCAAAGGTGTTAGATTTAGGGGGATTAACACTGTGAGTGCCAGTGGGGGGTGCAGTGCTCATCAATGCATTGCATACCCCACTGGCACTCATAGGGTTCATTTTCTTTTCACTCATGTTATTAGATTTGTGGATGTATTGATATGGGGGTTAGGGGCCTCCTAGCGATACATTTACAGGTCACTAGTGTAAAGATCCCTAGTTGTGCATGCATGTCTGTGTTAGAAACCATTGTTCAAGTACACGTTGGTGGCTTTTAACACACGTTAGGGACTCAACGGCTAGGTTTGCTAGAGCATATTTTTACGCAAAAATTGAGTCCCTTAACATGTGTGACAAGCCGCCACATGTAACAGAATACAAAACTCAGCTATTTTTCACTATTTTCAATGGGCACAAATTTAGCGCTCATTATGCATGTTTAACTGTCGGTAGTTTATCACAGCAAAGGTCATAGACTACCTCACTGTGCTTTAAACTACCATCAACACCTTTTGGTGGTCATAGAATTGAGCCCCTTTTCCACAGAGGCAAACAGGATTCTTTTTGCAGGATTCCAAGACTCTTCCCACCGGAATATTTTTAGGAAGCCAGTAGTAGGAATCTAATGAAAATGAATTCATAGTAGCCATTGGCATTTTATGTTCAGATGAAGGTAAGTGAGGAGTTACAATTAGGGCACGCTAGTGCTTCTTTAAGGTATTGAAGACGCTTCTAGAATTCAAGGGGTTAACCCTTTGATGCCAAAAGGGTGTCCAGCGCGATACCACTCTGACACTGACAGGGTTAAAAGCCTCAATTAAAATCAATGGAAATAGCAGTTTGTTTCCTAAGGGGCCCCTGGTTTACCCAGAAATCACTGCACTGTTTGCTTTGAGCAAATGAGCGATACACTGCAATCTCAGATATCTGTACATGAACCCCAATTTCTCTAGTGAAGAACAGTAGGTAAATTATAAACAAATTAGAAACAAAAATTAGCCATTTTGAGGCAAAACAATTATTCTTTACGGAAGAAATAAGATTCCAATTGACTTAAACAGGACATTTAACCCTTTGCTAGTGGTCTCTATACATTGCAAAATTGGATACCTTTCTAGCAATCAAGAGATTAAAGGGGATGTATCAACCCTATACAAGTAGCCTGAATAGTTACATTATATAGCGTGTATGTGTAAAAGTTTAGTAATTTCTTTTTTAAAGCTCTAGCTGGTTGAAAATGAAGGAATAAATACTGCCTTGCACCTACTTCCGCATAGACTGCGGTTACCTGCTCTGTAACCACATTACATCACACTGCCTCTGCTCCCCTCCCTCTCTCCAGCCTCTTCCGATGACGGAGGCTTTCTGCCTGTAAGCTGGAGCAGTCTCATTGGCAGAGATCGAAATCTAGCCAATGAGAGAGCTCCAGTTTACAGGAAGAAAGCCTCTGTCATCGGAGGACACTGGATAGAGGAAGAGGAGCAGAGGCAGTGTGAAGGACTGCGGTTACAGAGCAGGTAACCACAGTCTATGCAGGGCAGTGTTTATTCCTTCATTTTCGACCAACTAGAGCTTTTAAAAAAGAAATTAATAAACACATATTCTCTATATAATGTAACTATTCACGCTACTTGTATAGGGGTGATACATACAGCCATAGTACATATAAACCACATGTATCTGATAGAGTTGCCAGGCACCATCTCCCATTATGACTGAACTAACAAATTCAGTGAGATCTGACACCCTTGGAATTGCTCCTCAAAGGTGATAAAGGTACAGTTCTCCAGAATACCCTAGCATCATATCAAGGGAACATGAAACAGGAACACCTTTCTCTCTTTCACTAGTCCCCCTCTATTTAAACAATTCATTGGGGGAGATTAACTAAGGGCCGTATGTTCAAAGGGATAACAACAAAAAATTGTTGTATGAAAGACAAAAAGGAGTAATTGAATGCATGAACGACATATTTTCTATAGAGTATACAACAAAAAATCTAGTAAAGTCCATTGTGTACGACTCAACTCCAGAATTGACGGGCAAAGGGGCGGGACAAGGGCGGGGCTAAACTATTCTCCAGTGTCGTATAGAGGAAAATAATATTTGTCGTAACTAACGTCAAAAAAATCTCTTTCAAAAGACAAAATTTGTATGTTAAGAAAAAAGTGGAGGGAATGTGTTCTGAATGTGAGAATTTTTGCCTTTAGTTAAGACGTTTTTGTCGTTAGGTAAGACATTTTAAAAAACATTTTTGTCGTTAGTTATGACATTTTTTAATGTCAGTAGTTAAGACATTTTTTTGTCCTTACATAAGACAATTTCAATTTGGACAAACAATATATTTCCAATCACAACCGACACTCTCTGAAAATATTAATGATCCCAATTACACTGTACTTTGAAAAGTCGTTACAAACGACAAAAGCTATTTTGCCACTTCTTTGAACATATGGCCCTTAGTGAATTTCCCCCCCATTGTCTCTGTAAACTATAACTGCAGAAAAGCCCAATTTCAGTGGTAATTCTGGAATTTGTATTTGTCTCTTATGATGCAGATGAGTTATCCTAGAATTGCTCCACATTACTTTGTGCATAAGGCCCTAAACTTTTTCTATAATGGGTAAACAAGGCAAAATCAAGTAATAAGAATAGCGTTTTGTGGTAAAGAAAGGGTAAATGCTGAGTGTTATGGGTGTGTAAGAAGAGATGTTATCAGCTGCATTCTTCACTGTAGTTCTACATCTCCTTCCCCAAGAAGTGATTCATTACAGTACAAATTACCATACTGGACAAACCTTATTCCGACATGGCAGATTTATTGCTAAAGCTTTGTACATGTGCCTCAGGTGTTAAAGAATTAGGTGTAAAACATTTAAAGAAAACGACCCATTTAGGTCACGTATTGTAAATATCACTTTCAGGTGTCAAAGAGGTATCTTTGCATATTTAGAAAAAAATGTTTTACAAAACATTCTTCAAAAACCATTTCCAAATCACAGACAAATGAGGTGTTAACCCTCTGAGGGCCAGAAGGGTATGCAATGCATTGCTTTGCAATGATTTGCATACCCCTCTGGCACTCGAAGGGTTAAATGTTAGTGAGAAAGTATGCACTTTTGTGTCATTGCCTGACAGTGAAAATTAGAGAGATGAATCTGGTACTCTGTTTAACCCCTTGAATTCTAGAAAGGTCTCTAATACATTGCTTTACACTTTTATTTTTCTGTACCTTTCAGTACCAGAAGGTCTGCAAACTAATTGCAAAAAAATGCTTTGATAGAACACGTCACATTAAAATGTTTAAAGGGATAGTAATGTTTCACAAAAAATAAAGCAGCTCCAATTAATCTTCATAGTATTTGGGCCATGGAGAGTGTTATTTCAGTACTGTTAGAGTTGTAGTTGAAGAGTAATTGAATGATAAATTATCCCCCTCCTGACCCTTTTACCTAGTGTAAGTCACCTCTCCTCAGATGTGGAATCTAGTCCCTTGACCAGACAGAACACAGCAAGGGACAATCTTCTTACTGTGATAACAATGAAAACCCTGTCCCCCTTGACATGTTTTTCAGGTTTTTCCTTATGCTTACTGAAGATTGTCCCTCTCTGCGATCCATCTGGATCCAACTGGTCTTGCTGCTCTGAGGTGATCATTGTTACATCCGTAAAAAGGGCAGGCGGGAGATACTTTATCATTCAACTACTCTTGAACTACAACTCTGACAGTAGTGAAATAACACTCTTCATGGCCAAAATACTATGAAGAGTAATTGGAGCTGATTTTATTGTGAAACATTACTATCCCTTTAACTGCAGCTCTAGCCACAGAGAAAGAATCCAGTCCATGGTTATAAATGTCCATCTTAACACTGCCAAAATGGCAGGGTGGCTGTAGGTTTTTAAGGGTCCTAAGTGAAAAATTCACATGGGGACCCCTTTTCTCCCATGGTGGTGTTTCTAATGTGACATTGCCATCTGACATCTGATTCTGTTTACATGCAGCGGCAGAACTGCATAAGCACTGGAGGGCCCTCTGACCATGTTGGGCCCCTACGCAGCCTCTTATTTTGCATACATTGTAATTAGTGTTGAGCGAGCATGCTCGGCCGATGCTCGGATCGGCTCGAGCATCGCTCTGCTCGGCACATGTCGGTACTCGTACGAGTACCGCCATGTGCTCGCCCGGCATGTTCGGGTGGCGGGGATCTGTGCCGAAGGAGGCACAGATCTGAAGACGCTCCGCTGGACCACCAGGGACTGGAGGTAGGGGGCATTGCGGAGATGAAGGGGGCATAGCGGAGATGAAGGGGGACATTGCTGAGATGAAGGGGGCATAGCGGAGATGAAGGGGGACATTGCTGAGATGAAGGGGGCATAGTGGAGATGAAGGGGGCATAGCGGAGATGAAGGGGGCATAGCGGAGATGAAGGGGGACATTGCTGAGATGAAGGGGGCATAGCGGAGATGAAGGGGGACATTGCGGAGATGAAGGGGGACATTGTGGAAGAGGGGCATTGTGGAGATGAAGGGGGGCATTGACCAGGCACCCTCCCCTCATCAGAGCAGGGGGTGCCTGGTGTAATGCTCGTGTCGCCCCATTCAATTCAATGGGGCTCGGGTGCTCGGCCGAGCACTCGAGCCTCAGGGGGTGCTCGGTCAGAGCACCCGAGCACCCGAGCATCGGGGTGCTCGCTCAACACTAATTGTAATGCCACCACTGCAAGATGGTAAAATGTTGCCGTTCGGTTATAGACTATAGTACAGTTCAAATGCAAACAACAGAAAATAGCTATATCTGATTGTTGTATGTATGACAACTGCTTTGGTTAAGCCTTCTGTTAACCCCTTAAAGACTGACTGTGCAGCCGGGTGTCCATCAGTTAAGGATCATGGGGCATTTTTTTCCCCTAATGGATTCAGGGGTCTGCAAATGATGTGCAGCCGCAAGGAGATCCCTGAATTCCATGACGTGCCAGGACCGTCATGGGTCCTTAAAGCAAGTTTTACCTGGCACGTTATGAGTCCTTACAGGGTTAAACAAAGTAAAAGTTAGCTTTTTAACCCTTTGAGTGCCAGATTAGTGTTCAATACATTGCCATACCTGGGAACTTTGTTTTGTGGACTCCCCGGGGGGGAAGGAGGGGAGTCCTGTGGTGTCGCTGGGGGATATAATTGATGCAATTTGTGTCAAAAAGGGGTGAGGCTTGCCTGAGAGTGGGGGATGGACCCATGAACACATGACCAGTAGTGGGAGGAACAGGGTGGGGAAGGAGAAGATGTGGGAGTGAAATGGAAGGAACAGATTGGGAAGGAGCAGAAGTGGGCAGATTTTCATTACAAACTTCCAACATCCAGAGAATCAGCCTCTGTCTTGGAAACCCAGCAATCTGCAACAATAAACCGAGTCTCTGGGGCAAATCTGGAGAGTTTCAAGCGATGCACATTGCTCTGCAATGCATTACACACCCCCTGGCACTCAAAGGGTTAAAGGATTTAGTTACGCTTTATCTCTTCAGTTCGCAAACCCTTGATAGAAGCAAGTTCAAGTGATAGTAACCCTTTATTTTCGCTTTACATTTTTTGCACAGGGGATAATATGTAGTCAGTTTGTGCATAAGAAGAACAGGCACTCACTAGCAGAAGCAAAAGGCAGAAGTTTCTGACCTGAAAACTTTGCCTTTTGCTTATACTCTAAGGGCAGTATGTTCAAAAGAAAAGTGGAGGAATTCTGGGGCAAACCATTTGCACTATAGGGGAGAACTAAAACTGCCAAAAATTCCCTTTATTTAAAAGAGTATTTTAACCCCTTGAATGCTTGAGAGGTCTGCAATGCATTGCAAAGCAATGCATTGAAGACCTCTCTAGCATTCAAGGGGGTTAAAAGCCCCATTTAAATGGTTTGCCCCAGAACTCCTCCACTTTTCTTTTGAACATAATGCCCTTTAAAGGGATAGTAATACTTAAAATGTAAAAAATATATATATATATATGTTGTAGGGTTTATCCACCTGAGTTAAACAAGAGTACTCCACCTGCTGAAAGGTGTTTTATTCAAAAGTTATTACAGTTCAAAGTTGAATTTTCTAGGTGCAATATCACAGTGGCCTGAAATTGTACAGTGGCGCTGTTGCTACACCATTCTATGGAGATTTATGGTCTACGGACCAGAGCTCTCCATAGGATGGTGTAACAACAGCGCCACTGTACAATTTCAGGCCACTGTGATATTGCACCTAAAAAATTCAACTTTGAGCTGTAATAAATTTTGTATAAAACAACTTTCAGCAGTGATAGTACCCTTTTTTACTCCAGTGGATAAACACTACAAACAAGAATCATCACTATCACAATATACACTTGGTGATTAGCAGTCATTGGGGAGTGCCTCTCTTGTTCTTCTTATGCATATGTATTATTCACCTTGGAAGCAGGTAGATAGAGGGAGGACACCATTGTCAAGTTAATGAGCACTTGTCTGTGATATTGAAGTTTATTCTGCTATTCAGTGCTGTCAGAACTATTGCTGTATGTAATCAAATTGCTTATATAGCTCATTGTTATTTTATCTTAACTTTTTTAAATTTCCATTATAAATTATTATTATTTTCTGATCTGTCTACCATGAAAGCAGGACAGTGAAACAATGTAACAAGGGCCAGATTTACATCCCAGGCACCTCTAGGCAAGGCACTCTAGGTACGCTTAGCTCCACCCATGGTCACACCCCCAGTCGATCCACTATTTCCTGGCACAGAAAATACCAATAGCCTATAACAAAAAAAAGCCCCAAAAACTACTTAAAACCCTTGGTCGCTACAGAGATCTCCAGCTCATTGCTCTGCAGTACATAAGAGATCTCTTTAGCATCCAAAGGGTTAAATAATAACTTGTAAATGAGTATAACACTGCTGCAGGGACATTGAGCTTTCTCTGGCCACACCCACAATACAGAATGAGGGTGTTGCCAACACAACTGAGGCATTCCTCAAAATCTGGAGCTCTGGGAGTTTACCTGCTCTGTCTATTGGGAAATCCTGCCTTGAATGTAACATTGCCCCTGCCCCTGCTCTGTACACTGCATGATATCTTCTTCATATATTATATATTATAGTAATCTACCTTCTTTAACAGTCTCTGATAGAAAGTTCTCTGGAAACAGATCCAGGGAGGTAAAAGTCAGGGATATAAAGTGCAAAAAAAAATCAGGAAGTTGAACAAAAAAGTATTAAAAAGTAAAGGCAATTCCACTTTACAAAGCTTATGTAGAGTCAAACTGAAGAACTACTATCCCTTTCACTGACTGTATGTTCAAGGATCTAGACAGAGTACTACTATACACACTAAGGGCCGTACGTTCAAAATAAAAGTGGAGGAGTTCTGGGGCAAACCAATTGCAATACAAGACATAACAATTCCAAAAATTCCAATTAAATTAAATAGAGATTTAACTCCTTGAGAGGTCTCCTCTCCAATGCATTGCAAATTTTTAGTTCTCCCCTACAGAGCAAATGGTTTGCCCCAGAACTCTTCCACTTTTTTTTTTGCGCATACGTTGATTAATCCTATGAGTGTCAGAGGGGTACGCCTTGCATTGCGGGGATCACGAGTAACATTATCAACGTGAAACGCGTGGATCAACCTGAGATGTTTCATTGTTACATCTGAGTGCATGGACTGATCGCTCACCAGTCTGTCCATTATCTCTCCAGTTTAACTGTTATTTTTGTGAAGGTAAGCCTTTCAGTGACTAATAAAATTGATTTTACATTTGGACTGATTTGAATATTTGGTGTTAGTGCATGAGTTCTACATTGTATTTTATGTTACTTTAGAGCCCAAAGGAGGCTCCTTCACAGCACCCACCATTTCAATGGTCCTTTTATCTTACCTGGCGTGTCCACTTTTATATGAGGATGAAATCTGACTTGAAGATTGGTGTATATATTTAGCAAGGAGATCTACTAAAATAGAAGTAAGAGCTGCTGAATTTTACATGTAATAAACTGAAAGGGTTAAGCCAGTGATTCTCAACAAGGTTGCTGTGGCACAGGCATTCACATGGCTGACTGATGATGATGGGATTTACAATGCCCCAACAAGCTGGAGTGACAACGTTTGCCTACCGATTCTCTTTAGGAAGCTTTTTCATTGATATTAAGCCTTCATTGCAATGACTGAAATTGGTCTGAAATCTTCTTTTGCAAACTGTTATCATTGACAATGGAAGACAGCAATAAAATAGACTAACAACAGCGTTTACCTGTAGGCTCATGGTTTTATTCTCTCCACTTGTCAACCTGCACTTATTTATTGTGTAGCGTCTTTTCTTCCTTTAGTGGATATTTATTGCCTGTCAAGGTTCACCCCACCCCACCCCTCCAATAACTTACAGCTGCCTATAACTGTACCCTGTTATTATGTCAATTCTGAAGCATTGACTAATTGGCTCTTGAACAAAATTCCATTATATTATTATAAAGCACTCAAAATACAAGACAAATTGTACCAAAATGCACTATGTCCATCAAAATGTATTGATAATTAAATAGGTGTAGATTAATTTAACAAACCTTAAACAATGCTGGTATTTCTCAATATAGTTGTACAGTGATTCTGTAATCAGTATCTTGCAACTTGGGGAGTACTGTCAAAACTGTAAATCCCTAAAACATGTTCATAGAGATGAGCAAATTCTTTAGTCGAAGAACTATTACATCATAAATACCCAACCCAAATACACATACCTGTGTATTTTTTATAATTTTAATAAATTATATTGGATCTTGGAACATTTGGAGCCTCCGCCTGTGATTTGATCTGCTGACGAGCTGTGTACCCGAACGGAGACGGGAATATTCTCTGTAGGCAAGCTAAGCCAGCATGACCTGGCCAAACCTTAATGTGAGTATAAATGAGATCTGTTAATTGATTGTTACTTTAATAACAATATTGCACTATTGGCACTCCTTTGTCTTTTGGGATTGACAAATACACATACGTAACTATGGTCAAGATAATCCAATGTTTCCAATAGGTTTTGTGCTTGTAATTTTGTTCAAGAGATAACATTTTAGTCATTTCTGGACTTCATGTCAGTAAAGGCAGAAACTGAAAGAGATATAAAACAAATAAAAAATGTATTGCCTTTTTTATTTTTGTTTTTTGAATACACATATACAGTACATTTTACACCTTTAATGTAGGGTGTCCTTCTGTAAGAGTTACACACACTGAGGTTTCACACTCAACACATTACAGTGTTGTGCTATGAGATGGAAGCACCATGTGGGATCGGAGTAGCTGGGGCCTCTACAGAAAGAGTTTCATAGGAGAGGGATTACAAATGTGGAACAGGAGGAGCAAAGAGCTGAGAAGGAAGGGGTACTCAGGAGTGATTGATACTCTGCTTATCAGTGCTCACTCTCAAGAATTATTCCGATAAGCAAATGTGTATACAGGGAACCAGAATTGGATATTGAAGTACAGTGGAGCAAGACTTTATCCTGTAAACACATCGCTGTGTGTGTGAGGGGAGTGTGTATCAGGCTCTCTAGTCTTGGCTCTTTTGTCCCTTCCTCCCTTTACTCTGGGTGCAGATCAATCTGTTGTCAGGCAATGATAAGGCCTGTCCTTAAAGACGGTCCCTTCATTTTAGTCTCTGCCAGTTAGCTCCTCTCTTCTACTCATTTCTATCATTATATTTCCCCACTAATAGTGGATATCCCATCATTTCTAGCTGTTTAAAGTAGAACTTTCAACTATTAATAAGTCGCCATGCATTCATTAAACATATAGGGACTAGCTTTAAAATACATGTCTTACCTATTAAAAGTGCCACATCCTAAAGAAATCTTTATTCTTTGGAAACTGACGGGCAGGTTAGTGCAGTCTGCACTCCTGTGCCGTCAGTCCCTTCCAGTTACTATGTGGCACGCTGCAATGTTTTACAGGAGACCGGGACTGTCTGAGCAGGCACACAGACAAGATGTCTGTGCTGTTACCTTCCAGTCTCCAAAGTGTAAAGATTTTTTTAGAATGTGGTACTTTTTATAGTTAAAATGGAACTACCACCGCTAACAAACTTGCCCCCCAATAATTCCCCATCTGGCAACTAGCTGCTCAGTAGCGCTAGTCGCCAGAATTATTACTGCATTAATGAAAATGATCCATTGCTCCCGGGTTGACAGGCAGGAAGGAGCGCAGACATCTTTCAATAGTGACGTCTGCGCGCCTGCTCTGTCAGTCCCACCCTGCTCTAGGAGGCATTGCTAGGAGCCATTCAGCTCCAAAAGGGACTGACAGCACAGGCGCGCAGACGTCACTATTGAAAGATGTCTGCTCTCCTTCCTGCCTGTCAACCCGGGAGCAATGGATAATTCTCGTTAACACTGTAATAATTCTGGTGACTAGCGCTACTGAGCAGCTAATCGCCAGATGGGGAATTATTGGGGGGCAAGTTTGTTAGTGATGGTAGTTCCGCTTTAAGACATGTATTTTTAAGCTATTCTCCATGTGCTTAATGAATGCATGGCAACTTATTAATAGGTGAAAGTTCTGCTTTAATGTGTCACTTTATATATTCTAACACTGCCTCTGAATAACACAATTCCACCAATTTTCCTGGTACCACCCTAGTCACTGTTTTTATATATCTGTTGTCTATTTTTTACTGTATTTATACTTCCAGTAACCTTGCTACCACATTTAGCTATTTTTCTTTACCTGAATCAGCTGATCCACAGATTACAAGCTCAGCTGGTTCAATGAGTACAGAAGGGCAGAGAAGCAGAGATATATAGCTTATCTCTCATTCTCCCATTTTGGAACCCTTTCAGTGCCACTGGTGTGTGCAATCCACATTTCTATGGCACTAAAGCAGTTAAGGATGGACATTTGCTCTTTAGTAGAGACATCAAACATTCCTCTGGCTCCATAGAGTGCTATAGGAAAATCCCAACATTGCCAAGCTCAGGTAGGCGCTGTTGGGACTGTGAACTCTGACAGCATAGCCAGCTATCGGAGCTTAATGCATGAGGGGGACAGCCATATTAACATTTGAACACACCCACATAAATAGGACAGTGGCTCATTAACCTGCATTTCTATATGCAAATGAATCATTGTCAAGCCAAATTATAAACCTGTCAAAAATACGGCAAATTCATGGTGATGTTGGAGGATTGTGGCAGTTTGGTGTGGATTCACAGGTATATGATGGTAAAGACATCTCAGTGTATAATGCTGATATGCAATTAACAGAAATTCTTCACCATATTGCCATCCTCACCCTTATCACCCTTTAGTGTATCTCCCCCCAAGTGCAGTGAGTTAGAGGTTCGGTGGTCCTATTAGAAACTGTCTTATGTTCCACCATGGACAAGATATTCAGGACTATTTTAAAATGTTGGCATATACAGGGAATGGATTGGTGAAGGAAGTAGTAGCAGTAGTAGTAGTAGTAGTAGCAGTAATAGTAGTAGTAGTAGTAGTAGTATAGTATAAGCTGACCATAGCCTCCTGATAGCCCCAAATTTAAGTGTATCTACATTACTCTCTCCTCTCCAGAGTCCAGCAGTCAGGGAAGACTGAAGCCAACACTTTCTTAAACTGACTGCCTTTGCTGAAATATAAAAGCTGCCAAAGCAGTTGTATAGCCAGGGATGTTACCCACCTGCTCAGAGGTGGTGTGAGGCGACCGTGGCAGCTCAATGCCAAGCTCTTCCTCTTCAGTGAAGCCAAGGTGGTATGTTGCCACAGTCATTAAAGCAGCCCAACCTCCCCTGAGACAGAGAGACATGGGATTACAGTCCACAGTGGCCCATGTTTTATTACGGATTGGGCCTCATGTGGTGGACTGCATTTTAGCCTGGGACAGGCCATATGTGGCCAGTGGGGCATGGGTTGGGCACCCCTGCTCTAAGACATAGCTTAGCTTTTGTGGGCAAAGGTGTCTCTGAATAAATGACGGTGGGCAGTTCATATAAAGTTTACATCTATAATAATTTTTAATCTCTACTTCATGCTGCAGCAACATGTTGAAACAAAGTCTATCCCATGGGCTAAATCTAAAAAGGCTATCTGAGTGAAAGATAAAAAAATATTAATATCCTTATGCAATCAATTAAAAAGTATTATTTTTGTTTGTATGCAATGCTATATTGGACTGTATCCTATGTTTTATTCTCAATAAAAAATGTAAATACTAAAAAATATATATATTATTTTTGTTTGTAATAATTAGTGTCTTATGAATAATGATTTATTATTTGAATGTTTATCATTGTTTAATATAATTATTGATATTAAAATAGTACATATTTTTAATCAGTAAGAAATACTTAGAATATGTTAAGCACTTTTATTTTATGCAAATATTATATTTTTTATGTTACATGTTTATTTAATTATTCTTTCATTTGGGGGGATTGGAGGATAAGAATCTCTCTCTAGTACTGTAAAGGATTACCCATTTTGTTTCAATGTGTTCATTTTATGAGGTGGTCCATTTTATAACGAATTGCACATGTACAGTAAACGATACAGAATGTCAATGTCAGTTTATTTTGAATGATTCTAAAGAAAAATAATCCTTAAACCGTTTCATTGTATAGCTTCTTGAAAGGAACAGAGGTTTTGGCTCATCTCTATTCCTAGACCCTAAAATTATACAGTTTTAAACTTCTGTGTAAAAGAATAGTAACATGGATTTTCCTCTTCAGTGACACATTTTCAAAAGCAAACTATTGTAATTATGGGGAAACTCGATATCACTATAGGGGTGAACTAAAAATTCTGATTTATTTAAATGGAGCTTTTAACCTCTTGAATACTGGCTAGGTCTCCAACACATTCTTTGGAGACCTCACTAAGATTCAGAATTTTTACTTAGCAGGTGTTAGGTCTCCCAGTTCCCTCACCACCTTCTTACCAGTTTGATGAAACATGGCTAATTCCACCAGAAATTATATCACCCTCTACATTTGCCTTTCCTTTACATACACTTGAGAAAAAACAACTGTACCATAGGGAAGAAATAAACTTCTCATTATTCCAATTTATGTAAATTAGGCTCTTAACCCCTTAAGGACCAGATGACGTGCTATGACCATCACAGGCCTTATACTCTTAAGGACCGTGAAGGTCATAGCACGTCACATACTTTTTACTTACAGTGCTCTACCGGGAGCACTGTGAGTAAAAACGGTGTCTAAAATTGACTGCTCCAAGACTGAAGCGATCTCTTGTAGGCCCCAAAGTGGTGCACTGGTACACGTAACAGGTCACATGTACTGGCATGTCGGCAAGGATCAAAGCAGTCCTTAAGGGAAGGTAACTTCCCTGGACTGCTGGTTCTTAAGGGGTTAAACACTTGAATGTTAGAGACCTCTCTAATGCATTGGCAAGCAAAGTTTTGGAGACCTTTCTGTAGCATTCAGAGGAGTTAAAATCTACCTCACTAAGATTCAGACGGATAAAAGTCCCTTTTAAATATAAAGATAATTTTAAGAATGTTTATTTGTCATCCTGTGGTGCAGTTGGTTTGGTCCAGAGTTATTCTACTTTTCTTTTGAAAAATACAGTTCTTGGAGGACATTTTCAAAAGGAAGTAACTATGACTGGGGTGTTTTTGTTTAAATATAATTTGGTCATATTGAGGCTGATTCACTAAGAGGAGCTGGATCATTTTGGGGCAAACTGCACCACAGGGCACAAATCAAAATTCCTGAAAGGCCCATTAATTAAAATAGAACTTTTAATCCTTTGAATGTTTGAGTGAGACAATTGAAAGTTTTCAAATATCTCCCGTGATGCAGTTTTTTTGCACTGTAATAATGAAATCTGAGAGTTTATATTCTAAGGTTTGATAAAGAGGTGATCATCAGGAGATAGCGTCTCCAGAGTGTGAGTTTCTTCAGTTTCCATGTTATTTTATGGAGCCTATGTCCTAAGATCGTTTAAATCCGAGGGAAGGGATGGACCGTATGGGTTTGAAACAATACAGCTAACACCTTGGGAACAAGGGCTTTGATTAGAAATGTGTTAACAGTTAATAATGTGGTTATTAATAAGAATAGTAGGATTGTAACTAGTCTAGCATAGCTGTCACTTAGGACAATATTTTCAAAATAAAACAAGAATAATTCTGAAGAAAATCTGTTGCACCATGGGGGAGAAATAAACTTACTATGCATTTAAATGTAGATTTTAACTCCTTTGAATGCTACAGAGAGGTCTCCAAAACTTTGCTTGCCAATGCATTAGAGAGGTCTGTAACATTCAAGTGTATAACCCCTTAAAAACCAGCGGTCCAGGGAAGTTACCTTCCCTTAAGGACCACTTTGATCCTTGCTGACGTGCCAGTACACGTGACCTATTACGTGTACCGGTGCACCACTTTGGGGCCTAAGAGAGATCGCTCCAGTCTTAGAGCAGTCAGTTTTAGGCCCCATTTTAACTTACAGTGCTCCCGGTAGAGCGCATCGACCATTTTACGACAGTAGGAGCAGGAATATACTCTTTGCCAGTTTTGGCCACATGCTTCTAGTCCCGGGTATGGTCGCAGCTGCAGAGTATAACGGGATATTCTGGGATTGCTCCCACAGTTCCTTTGTGGGGGGGTGGGGGTCTCCCCATCTGCAGGCATTGGATTTTGGTCCAGTCTGGGCTAGGTTTGGTGTTACTGAATTGGGTCAACTTTATGGGGGATCCACACTTAAATACTTTGGACAACTTCATGGGGAATTTGGCATCCCTCACAGATTTTTTTACACATATCTGAGGTTGTGGCATGCGTTGGCCGCACTACACTCTGAGAGACCTTTTGAGATAATGGAATTTTCACTATTGAAACTGGCAAAAAGCCGACCTTTGCATAAACCGATTTCTCTCATTTACTCGTGGCTGAGCGGGACTTTACACACAGATCTCACCTCCCTTAGAAACAGGTGGGTGGCAGACGTGGGTGGACTTGAGGACTGAGAGTGGGACATAGCCCTTAAAAGTCCTAGATTGGTGTCTGCTACAGCTAGACACCAACTCATACATCTGAAAAATCTTACACTGGGTCTATTATACACCCGTACACTTTTTTAAAATGGGCAAACTACCTCACAGCAAGTGTGTTAAGTGTCACGGGGAAGATACCAACTTCATCCATATTATTTGGCAATGCCCCCCTGTCCAAAATTTTTGGAAGGACGTAACTGATATCCTGGCCCAGCTGGTAGGTTGGAAACTCCGTTTTGTGCCTAAGACATACTTACTTTCTATTTTGCCTGACCAATTATATGTAACTAATGACCATACATTTATAAGGGAACTGTTGATCATGGCGAGAAGGGTGGTGGCATTGGAGTGGATGGCTATAGGCCCACCCACCAAGATGTGATGGATTAACTTAGTTAACTCCAATCTTCGACATTATCAGGGTATATAATTGCACTGGGGTAACCCGAATAAATTCAGAATGATCTGGGGAAGTTGGGTGACCAGGTTCCTCTTGTGGAATGAGTATAGTAGTTCACAGTAGGGGCTGTTGGACCTCTTTCACTGCTCGTATTCTATATTGGCCTTATACGGTCATTAGGCAAATCTTTGCTGAATGAACAAAGTCATTGCTTTGAATTAGACATAGAAGTGCTCAATGGTTATATCATTTGGGTCTACCTCACCTGTAGTGTATGACCTTATTATTTCATCCTACGCAACTGGATATATACTTGCAGCTTTCTTGTATGGGTTTGGTCCCTGGTCAGGGGAGGGGGGGGTTCGCTTGTCCTCATGGGTACGGGGTCGGGGCTTGGGGTGTCAAATGGGAGTTTTTGTTCTGAAAATGGAAAATTCAAGTGGAGGGAGACATGCATACACATATCTTGTATCACTGTGTTCCTCTAGATTCGACACTGTGATTTATATAAAATGCCAATACTTTTGACTGTTTACTGCAAGGTATATTGTCTTGTTTCCTTAATGTTATTGCTGTACGATTCATGTGCCTGTGTGTTTCCAATAAAAACAGTTTAAAAAAAAAAAAATTTCCAAAAAGTTATAAGAAATGTACTTGAATTACTTTACATCATCTCATGAACGCTTAATTGAAGAAGCAAAAGATTACAAAATATGAATGTCGTATTTCTCCCAACTACACTGATGTCGCTCCCTGAGATTTTCAAATTGGAAAAAATATGTTAGAATTTCAGCTTGTATTTTCACAGAGATAAAGAAAATGGATTAAAACATAATTTTAATGCATAATTAACCATAATATAAAAATACCCCACAAAGTGTACATTTTTCTTATCATTAAACTGGTCATAACCATTAGAGATATGAAGGAAAGGTATGCATTCACCCAAATAAAAAGAGGGATTGTTTCTCGTTCTAATGCAAGGCTGGTGTGCACAAATATTTTAATCAAATGGCTCTTTAGAAAACAAAATATACTTTTAACATTTCCACCTCTTGAAAAACAGCAAAATATTTTAAACTTATTGAATTTTCTGCTGTATTCCGTACTTGCTAACACCCAAAGGAAAATGGTGCCTATTTCTATAGGTTGACGTGCTATATGGGGTGAAGAAATACTAAACTACACTTGCCATTTATCTTTTTGAAATTACCTGACTGCAATAAAATGGTACATTCACTTGATCAAAGTAGCCACTTGCCTTGTTACCCCTAGGTTGCTGTGTGCAAATGTTTCCAGAATGAGTCATTAATGGAAAAAAATAGCTATTTTATATTTCTATCCTGTCAGAGATACTGATAGATTTGAAAACCATGGAATTTCTTACTGTATTCATGATCTAATGCTCATCTGAGAGAAATGGCACTTCGTTGGTCTGAGCTGACACACTATAGGGGTTCCAAAATCTTAAAACTACACCAGTTGCAATCTATAATTCTTAAAATCTAAAATTTTAACTTGTGTTAAAATTGTTATAACAACTACATAAATTAGGAAAATGTATACAAACCATGCCATTTTGAAAACAGAAAACCAGCTGTGTCACATGTGAGGCCACTTGCCTTTCTAACCCTAATCTAGTGTGTACAACTATTTCTAGAATTTCGTGCTATAGGGAAAAAACTGTTTTACACTTCAATCACTTCAAAGATACAAAATTCTTTAAACACCATGAATATGATTCTTTATTCAGCATCTAGTGTCATTATGAACCTTATTGTTCATTCATACAGTGGGGGTGCCATGAAAAAGGCTACCAGTGGAACAAGGCCTAGGAATTAAAAAATATATGTATAATTCTATGGCTAGCACTAAAACTAGGTTAGAGTATCAAACAATGTATGTGTGGTTGTGTGGCTACCAGTGGGTTAAAGCTGAGATGTCACACAGTGTATATGCAGTTATGTGACACTGTAACAAGGCTTTGGAAGCAGGAAGTATATGTATGTCTGTATGTATGTATGCCAGAGGTGTGTCCAATGCTTTGCAAAGGACACACAGGATTTTTCTATGTTCAGACCTCCCTGGGTGGACATCAGGACCCTTTCTGATGCCTCTCTCTGGTACTACAGTTTGCATGGAAGTTCAGGGAACAGCGGTTTTAGGAGGTGCATGAGAAGGAAGTGCCCTCCTGCCACCATTATTTATCTCTTACAAAGTCGAGGGTTCCTGATGCCTCCCGCACATTGAGGTCTGAATAAAAAAAAATAACATCAGGAGGGTTCCTGATTTCCCCCATTGAAATATGAAGAAGAAATAAATTAAAAGATGAAGTTGATAAGCTTAACTGCTATGAGCTTTTCAGTGTGGGGATATATAGCTAAACCATTAGTTGCTACTGGCTTGAAACTCTAACAGTTAAATGAGGGTTTTAGCCTCTTTATGATGTGTTAGAGACCTCTTTAGCACTGAAGTGGTTAAAATCTATGAAGATTTTGGCAATTTGCATTAGTCCCCTATGGTGCATCTGGCTTCCACAAGAATTACTCTAGTTTGATTGTGTGCACAAGGCCCTTAGTATCAATTCTATTCTACCATTTAGCTTTTCAATTTACCAAATCCTCATAAAAATAATTTATGTTGCTCTAGCTCTGACTTTCTGAGTCTGGGAACCATAGAGAAAAATCTAAATTTATGCTGCTGGAAAAGAAGCATTCTCTTGTGTAGACTTGCTAATGACTAGAGTAGTTACACAATCCTAATCACTTGTAACTTATTTTAAAAGATTGTAAATTTGGCCCATGCTTGCAAAAGGTAATATAGCCCAGGTGTGATTTGCAGGTACAGGCTATCAGACAGACTCTTACTTTCTTCTTTGTGACAGGTTGGTTAAAGTATTCATATTTACAATCTTGACAAATTGTTACCGCACCTGGGCTGTAATTTATCAGATTTATGGAAAATGCCTTTGAGGTTTTTTCATCTTGTTGCTATTTAGATTGACTTTTTTACCTTATGCAGACTAGATTTTATCAGATTTGCAGTGTTCAGGAGTGTAGCTCATGTGGACAAGTGGTTGCTACAAGCATTTGTTAACTTTTACTAAATGTATAGTGACCTTTTACACCTTACAAACATTGTTCCTGCAAATAAAACAATTATGCTTAATTGAAGGTTTAGTGATTTGTGAAATTAAATACAAATATTTACACTGGGTCTTATTTATAAAGGTAAAGTGGAACAATTCTGGTAAAAAGTAACCACACCAAACAAGAGAAATAAAATTCCCAGAATTCCTGTTGGTCAAAATGGTGCTTCTAACCCTGTGACTGCTAATGTTGTCTCCAATGGATTGCAAAGCATTCAAGGGGGTCAAAGCTACATTTAAAACAAGGACATTTTATTTTTCCCACAATGTGCAGCTGGTTTGGTCCATAATAGCTTCATTTTGCCCTTATGCAGAAGGCCCGTTGCCTCTAAATTTTGCAGACACAAAATATTACAGACTGGTTCATGCTCTATAAAGTGCATCCCTCTGCATTTTATTGGTTGTTATATAGAATTCTAGTTACCAAACTGGCAGTAAGAGCAGCACATTTGATATGCTGTCTTTTACTGCAATCACTGACAGATACCTTTGGATACTTGTCAATGATCAATCGTATTTTCCTGTCCTGCAGGGAACTGACAAAATACAATACAAATATTGACTAAATGAAGCCATTCCAGTGATGCATACATATGCATACAGCTATATATTTCTGTGGGTTCTGCCAACCTGGAGCTGGAAGATGATATTAGAGAATATCTTTCACTTGATCATTGATAAATAAGCTAGTGGCAGAAGAGCTCTGGCTGTTGTTGAATTGGAGAATGGCTAATGCACAAAGTATTGCAGAGGATTTCCTTGTACGTTCATCCATCCTCTGCTTGATGAATTCCCCTCTGATTGTTGTCAACCACCAGGTTTGTATCCAGTTAAAACAAATTACCTTGTGACAAATAAAAAATAGATTTAATAGGTATCAATGTACATGTAGTGATATTAGAGAAAAAAATTCCAATTTGAAAAATTAAAAAAAACCCACTCTTATGCTAATATACTAAGAAGAACGGCAGTAATTCTTGAGCAAACCAAATGTACCATAGAAAGACAAATACCATTCCCTAATTCGCTGTGATTAAACTGGGGCTTTTAATGAGCTAATGAGTCGTGACCTCTCTTGCATTCAAGTTAAAAGTTAAACATAAGGCCTTGAACATGAGAGGAGTATGCAACACATTTCTTCACAGCTGAGAAATTCTGGGGCAAATCAACTCCTCCATAGGTAACAACTTATAATTGCCATTCATTCAACCCAGTTGGTTTGTCTCAGAATTACTCCAGCTTTCCTTAGTACATCACTCTTTCCAAGACCTTATTTCCTATATTATTTTATGGATTCAAGTGTTCAGGCAGATACCTAGTAAGGAAAAGCAGACAAGTTTTTTTTTCTGACTGAATACCTTTTGTGAGTGGATTTTTTTTTTTTCTGCTTGAAATATCTCGGGCTAAAGTGTTTTAAAAATATCCAGTAATCAAATTTATGAAGATTCTAGACAGTTATGGTCACTAAAGAACTGACGATGAACAAAAATTCAGAATAAAATTATTCCATCAGCTACAAACAGATCTGGTGATTTTGAAAGATATTTCAAAACCATCTACTATGTATGTTGTAGTAGCCATTTTTATTTAGAAAGCTAGTTTTTGGTTATTTAGAGTATTCTAATTAAGAAATGATGTGCAGGCACTTCCTGTCTTAGCCCAATTTTACCATACCCCTCACTCACTGGCATTTAACAAGTTCAGTGGTAGGGGAGGTGGGCAATGCATGCTGAGCAGTGTCAGTGAGTGAGGGAGTCAATGGTTGACATGTAGTGGTCTAGTCTAGGCATGTCTTACTTAACATAATCAATAAATCTAAATAACTAAATAATTAGCTTTCTAAATAAAAAGTGGTTATTAAAAACTCTTTTAAAACCATCAAGGTGGTTTTGAGACAAAGGGGTCTCTTTAAGCCCTTGAATGCTAGGGAGGTCTCAAACGCATTGTTTTGCAATGTTTTATAGATCTCTCAAAAATTCAAAGGCTTAAAAACAGTTTTCATGAATGTATAAAATGTAGCATATGCCTGCTCTTTAGTGGAAAAATGTGCATCTTTCATGAACTAAATCATTCCTGCAGTTTTATTGAAAACAGCTCAATGAGCACCATATGCATGAGAAGAATTTATATTCATCTAGTTAGTTTGGGGCAAGGGCCAAGTAGCTTGTCATTACTGAGATCATTGTGGTATGACAGGATTGTGGAGAGCAAATTATATGGTTACAGATGAACACTAAACCTGAGCTTTCAGACAAAGTGATTTATACCACTTTCAATAGGGAGAGTTATATTCTTGAGGCAAAAACAAAGTCCCTAAAATGTCTATCAACATGAATTTAAAATTAAAGAGTACATTTCAAACTGAACCTGGAAAAATAAACTGCCTACTTCCTTTATTATGTCTTTTATATGACAGTATCAGTTTTTAATCTTCTGTATGTTATTTTAAAATATTGTCCGTTTTAAACTGTCTTTCACTGGTTAAGTACATTGTAGTATTAAGTGAAAAAATCTGAAGAGAGACTTCGAAGAAGATTTAACTCAGCCCAGGAAGTAATGATTGGGCTAAAATAATGAAATACAATTACATTTCCCATGGCATATCTATAGTTTTATTTATAGAAGAGATTTGCAACATGGCTGATTTACTAAGAACAACTGGAGCAATTATCGACCAAACCAACTAGAACATACGGTACAAATGAAAATACCACAAATTTAAATAGG
Organism: Rhinophrynus dorsalis; assembly: GCA_037306005.1. Taxonomy (NCBI): domain Eukaryota; kingdom Metazoa; phylum Chordata; class Amphibia; order Anura; family Rhinophrynidae; genus Rhinophrynus; species Rhinophrynus dorsalis. The sequence continues at coordinate 262,657,541 of CM074723.1, read as the reverse complement.
GATTTTAATCCCAATTAATAAAGAGGTTTCTAAAATACCATTAATATAAATAGGAATTATTATTGGTGCCGTATGGTGCAGTAGGTTTGCCTCATAAGTTGACTAGTTTTTAGTTAGGAATACATCATCCTTATTCAGGCTTACATTATTTGAGCAATTCTGGAGTAAGCCAACTGTACCATAGGAGACAATTCCTTAAATTTCCATTGTTCTTTTAAATCCTTACATTTTAGAGAGGTCTCCACTGCAATGCAAGCCTTTAACACGTGTTCACTGTAAAGTAAGCAATGTTGAACAGTCCAGGATTGAAAGAGTTAAAGAATCCTGTATATGCAGAGGTGCAATGAAATGACATATAGATTATGCAATCCTGCATGAACAGGGGAATGCTGTTTTTTCCCCAACTGGCAGCAGCAGTGGCACAACAGAGGTGTAGCTGTTCCAGCCTTACCCTGACCTTGCTGCTCCGAGTGACATCAGGTTCACCACCTACACCTGTGTCATACTTACAATCATCACCTGTGCACCACCTCAAGCAAAATAGGAGGAATAATATGGTGGTGGTGATGCTACTAATGAGGGAGGTACTAGGGGTAATGAATCAGAGATGATGAGAGCTTTCCTATTTCAGACCAATTAAGAGTGTGAAAGAGAGATAATGGGTATCACCAACAGTGTTGTAGTAGTCCACAATGCTAGATAGTATTAGTATTCATTAGCGGGAGATCATCATCCCCACCACAGAATGTGGTGATGAAAGTTTGAGTAAGTATGAGGCCCAGCTATGACATGGGACAGGTGATGCTGGTGGATCCTAGTATTAGAGCTGAGAAAGCAGAAAACAGCACAAGATATGATTTCAGGTGCACTTGGGGGGAAGATTCTTCTCTACATTACTTATGTTGTCTTCATCTAGGGGCTGGGGGTGGACTACTAGTCATAATTAATTTGTCACCCAGGCAAACTCAAGGGTCTCCTCATCACTACCACTGACAAATTTGCTACCAGTAGCACCACCAGCAAAGAGTGAATATGTAGCTATAAGGATCTAACAATGTGTCTGCACATTGTGTGGTACAATTACCACACATGACCAAGTGATAGAGATCAGCAGAATGCAGATTATAAGGGAGCATCTGTGGACTGCCCATGCTGCAAAGTACCAGGTTCATAGTGGGAGAGTAAATTATTTTTCCTGAGTTTTAATGGCCCATGGGAAGCATCATTCATTCATAGCCTACCAACACCATTCAGAGTCACTTATTCTTTTTTTTTTGTGGACAGACAATGAGCTAAGGTGTAGGATCCCAGTCCTCCCCCTTGAAAAACCTTTCACATAGTATGCTGATTGCCGTATTTGATAACTGCACAGTCCCTACATGCTCCAAGGGAAAATATTCCAAAACCAAAGATTTTATGGTGGAGAAGTATTATGGTGACTGGACAACTTATTCCAAGATACACCTGAAGTGATATTAGTGGCTTGTTGTGGCATTACTGCTGCCTCAGCACTTGGACTACTAAGAACCATCACTGCCTTTCCCATGTCCCAGCAGGTGCCGGTTTCACTACCACAGTCTGTAGGGATGATGAGCCCAGTTCCACTTTTGCCACCATTGCTGCTACCCATGGGATTGGCAGATACAGCAGCCTACTCCTGTGGTGGCTGATGCTCAGTAGTAGGAACTAAACTAACACCATGATGTCATTGTTTGCATAAAGGTACATACAGGTGGTGGCTTGCCTTGCTGTAGGCATGATAACGTTATTTCCAAGGATTACTTTGCTGTAAGCTCACTAGCAATTTTTGTTTATGGCTTACCTTGCTGTAGGCCTGCTGAAATTTTTCTTCAAGATTTGCATTGCTGTAAGTCAGAAATACATTTTTTTCAAGGTTTAGCTTGCAATAGGCCTGATAACATTTTTTTTTTTTTTTTCAAACTTGGCTTGCTGTAAGTTTGCCAGCAAATGTTTTCAAATCCTACCTTGCTGTAGGTTGACTAACATTTTCAAGTATTACCTTGCTGTAGGCTTACTAACCTTTTTAGGCTTACTTTGCTGTAAGCCTGCTAACAGTTGTAAGGGCTTTCCTTGCTCTATACCTGATAACATTTTTTTGTTCTTCTCCCTCTTTTTTCTCTACATTTTTTAAAGGCTTACCTTGTTATAGTAGACTATGCTATCAATTCTATGTTATCAATTTATTTGAAGGCTTTACTTTTAATTGTAATTATGTTTTGTAAAACCTAAGCAATTATGTAAAATAATGTTTTGGAAGGTCTGGTGGCTAGCTCTTCTGTTAGTGTCTTTCATGACACTGCAATTTTTATCAAGGAGAATAATGTTGGTTTAATTTTTTTAGAGTCTTACATAGTATGTTACTACTGCTGTACAGTATAGAACTTCACAATATAGACAAAAGAAAAAACAGGCAGTCAACCATTAAAATATCTTGTAATATGTACTCAGAGATGGGGTAACTATGTGTACTAACACGAACTGCAAGCCGACAGCTGTTTCATGCCTCGTGGCACTTTGTCAAGGCAACATACAGAGAAATCAATTATTCATTTTCCCCATTACTTAAAGGCTACTAAGCTACACCTCCCTTACCTCTACAAGTAAATTTGCAGGGAAACTGGATGAATATATACAATTTCCCTAAACTCACATGGAAAGCACATTCAATATTTGTAATAGGTAGCCCCACTACCCTGCACCAAGCCAAAAGTATATATATATAAAAGACAAAATTTGTCTGTTATCCATTACAGGTTCTGGGGTAACCAACCACACTACAAGTGTATTTAGCACAGTTATAGGACAACTGTATATAATATATTTAGAGAAATATAAAATAAAGGAAAACACATATTCATTTAAAAACAAAATCACAACCTACAGCAAAAAAGGAGACATCTAATTTTTATAATTAAGACCAAGCAAAGATACTGCTTGCTGTCTTATGATCCATGTTGCCTCTCTTTTAAAAAAATCGGAATGTTTAGCAAACCCACAAAGATTATTGAGAACTTTTATATTCCTGAAAATGTAAGCATTTTAACATCACTATTGTGGCATTCCCTAAAATGTGAGACTAACCTTGTATTTAAACAGCCTTTTCTAAAAGTTCTATGTTGTTCAAGTATCCTTAATTTTAGTGAGCATTTAGTTTTGCCTATATAAAATCTGGCTTAAGGGCAGAACAAAACATAGACAACAAATGAAGTATGGCAAGTGATTAAATATTGTACTGTATATGGATAACCAGGTAAAGGATTTAATTGTCCCTTGAGCATATGCCTACAGGCCAAGCAACCTCCACAGTGATAATTGCCAAGAGGACCACCCTGGACTAACCAGGTACCCCTATCCTGATAATCTCATCATGGAGGTTTCTTGCCCTCTGAAAACTGACCATGGGACAGTCGCCACAAATATCCTTTAACAGGGGGTCTGTGAGCAAAATATATCAGTTATCCAGTATAGCTATTTTGATATTTGGAGCCATTCATGTGTATTCAAAGACAAGACACATTGTGTCAGAGGAAACATTTTTACCTCTAGGTTTTAAAAGACTCTTTCTATCCATGAGTCTAGCTCTATTTAGAGTCTTATCCAAGTTGTCCTTTATAAAACCTCTTACCAATAATCTGTCATAGAGAGCATTAGCCTGACTCTGAATTTGCTCTGTGCTTGGTTATTCCTTTGCAATCTCAAAAATTGGCCATATGGAATGGATTTAACTATGTGCGAAGGATGAAAATTTGTACCATGTAACATGGAGTTTACAGCTCTAAGCTTACTATAACCTTTATTGACAAGATTTCCTTTACACAAGTCAATCTCCAAATCCCAAAAAAATGGACCATGGTGGTCCCTACAAAATGTATTCCTTGGATTAAAAATATAGTCCTCCTCTCATTTACCCAAAAAGACATTGACATACGTGGGAGCAACAGTCATTCCCATCGAGGTCCCTATCAAATGATGAAACCATTCTCCCTTAACATAGTTATGCCTCAAAATAAATGACATGGGTTCCAAAAGGAACTCCTTTTCCACTGTAGAACTTTTAGATTTGTACAATAAAGATCTCAGTACAATCAAACCTTCATTTGTCTGATATTATTATAAAGATTAACAGCATCTATATTTGCCAACAAACAACCCTCAGTGACATAAAAATTGGACAAAATACAAAGAGCATTCAGTGAATCTTTAACCAAAGTGGGAATATGCTTAAGTGCAGGATGAATTTGCAAGTCCACATACTTGGAGATGGGTTCACAGAGACCACCCCCTAGACAATAGGTCTCCCTGGCGGTGGTCTCTGTTCTTGTGAATTTTAGGGAGCCAGTACGAAAATGGCTTCCCAGGAGATTCCAAAATAAGTTTTTCTGTATTTTCCTTTATAATAGCCCTATCCTCCACTCCACTAGAGAGTACAGACCTGAGCTTATTCAAATATGTCATTTTTTAGAGTCTTACATAGTAAGTTACTACTCATGTACATTATACCTGTCATCTCTCTATATCCATGCTGCTCTAATAGAGTAGGCCTGTAAATAATTTTTGAAAAGGCATTCCTGCTGACTGGTTCTGCCATATGAGTGTGACTAGCATGTATTGCTATCTGAATATCACTGAATAACACTATAAATCTTGATAGCACAATTTTAAAATAGAGGAACAAAAAAGAAGACAAACTAATATGATAAATTAAAACAATAAAGTGTATCTTCCAGTCCCTCCTCCAAAATAAAGTTTCATAAATTGTTGACGATTAAATGTGAGTGCATGAATACTGAATAGTACTCTGTACGCTGTCTGTCTACTCTGAATCAAAATACATTATTACTCTTGATAGTGTCACACTAAGTCAACAACATAAATATAATTTAAAAAGGAAAGGTTGTATTTAACGAGATACATGTGGATGTTGGAAGTAAATATATTATGCATCATGTTTAATTTCAGTATCACCTTGCATTATTACTTGTCAGTCATTTATCAAACTTTACAACAATGGTCATAGATGCTGGTAATTGTGCAAATCCATTATCCTCCTCCTACACAGTGGTACTATTACTACATGTTCTGTATAATTCAGTGCTTTGTGTTTTTTTATTCTTCTGCTACACTATTCTCATATGGTATTAGATGCTGATTCATTTTTAAAAAATTAAGTCTACAAACACTGTGCTTGATAGATGTGCCCTACAATCATTAACTATATAACCAGCTGTCCTGAAAACCCACTCTGACTGCACATATCCTGTAAGGCAACAAAAGGATTTCCACAGCACTATGCACAAGTGTCAGCATTCAAGTGTGTCATCATTTTGGCCTAGAACATAATTATCCTGCAAGTAGGATATAACTTTCTCAAATGCTGTGGTGCCACAGTGTTCCTTTGAATCAGTTACCAACCCACATTTTTGGAGTAAGCACCAATGACATGTACCATTTCCACCAACACCACTACCACTAAATATGGTAGACTGTTTCCCATGAGACACATTAATTGCTTTCTGTGATATGTTCTACAAAGGGTTGTGATGCTGTTATCATTGTTGATACTGCTGAATGTATATAATCCTATAACGATTCTGTCTAAAAGATTTGCCTCTGTATTTCCTGTATTATATCAAAATGTATTCTTCCATTTGATATATAAGGATTTCATTAAATGCTTTCACTGAATCTGACTCCTTTGACTCCTGCTGCTCATGTATTGGCACAAATTCAGAAATGTTGTTTAAAGTAGGGGTCCAGCAACGTATTTCTCATTCTTTTTAATGAGGATCCTGATCAAAGCATGCTAAAATGTCATTCTCCATCTTCTCCATGTCTACGCACCTCATTTTTTTTATAACTATGTTAGTGGAAGTAACTTATTGATTCTTGCACCGGCACAACCACCAAGAATCTGGAGTTCTCATATGGTTTCAGCATCTCATATAAGTCACACACTAGCTGTCATTGACCATGTGGTAACGTATGCCTACACCCAAATCACTGCAATTAATCATGTATATTGACTAATAGCCTTGTCCTGTGCATACAACTGCTCCAGCACGTACAAAATGGAATTTCACCAGGTAGAGACCTCCATTTTAAACTGGTGATGGAACAGGTGCTCATGTTCCTTCAAGGCATGTAATGCATTCCATGCACTATATCACTGACTAGAATATGCAAAGATTTTACAGGTGATATTTAACACTCATTGAGAGTTTCACATTCTGAGACCAATTGTGTATCAATTATATATATAGGATATGGAAACACAGGGTACATGCAAAATATCTGGTATTCTCAAGACAGATTTTATAAAGACGTTATTGTCAGCAGACACAATGCCAGTTTTTAATGAAAGGAGTATGAACAATTCTTCTATGACCTGCTGCAGGTTGTCTAACACATCTGCAAATTTGTGGGATTGTCTTTCAAAGATCTGAATGCATAAAGTGGCATCCATATGGTATGTGCTACCTTGTAGCTGGTCTATACTACTTGTGCCAGAGCTATGTGAAGCATTGTTGCATTCTGCTATCCACTGGTGGAAAAGATACCCGGTGAACAAGGACAGTGCTTTAGTTTGTACTCTTGCAATTTATCCTCATATTGGTGGTCATTTTTTGGCTATATGTTGTTCCCATCCCTTTACTCATGACACCAACCACCTGCTTGTATAACTCTGGCATATACATTCTTGAAAAGTAATTATAGCTTGGGATATACCAGCAAGGGACAACACAGGATATGAGTTCTTTAAAACCTCTGTTTTCTGCAGAAGACTAGAGCAGCATGTCAACTGTCAACATTTTGGCAAGTTTGCCATTTCACATGCATACTTTTGGTTTATTGCTGTGAGGTTTTTACTTATTTCTAAGAACTCAGCAGGTATTATGAACAGCATGTAGAAGAACTGTGTGATTAATTGCTTTAAAAACATAACTACTATTAGTATCAGTGGTGGAACTGTTGGCAGCAAGTCTGGCACTTGTGAGGAGTCAGGACTTTGTTACTCCTGTCACCCCCTCCCTGCTTTTCATTTTGCACAACAGCAGTATAAAACATGAGTGTTATTGTTAGTGAGAAAAATATTGTTCCACTCTCTGAGAAATTTACATTACTATTATTTGCCCCTGGTCCATGAACTTTTAGGATTGATGCTACTGGTGAACATCATTGCACCTGTGACACACTGCTATTGTGTCTAACAATCAGACCTGTGTTTATGCTTCAGGTGGGATTTCAATGAGAAATGTGTTTAGATGCAATACCTCTTTCCTCCTACCCACACATTTTACTGGGCAGCATCATGTTTAGTTTTTGGATCATGACTGATGCAAATCCATACTGGAGATTTCATAGACTGAGGGGTTCCTGAGAGACTACTATTAACTACAACCGTGGCTAGTTGTTGCAATAGTACTGGCAGTAGTGGTTGGCGGTGCTGCACTTCGAACTGCAGCTGAAGCACTCATAGCTAGGGTTGTAGATATTGATGACCTGTGTTGCTTATTTAACAATAGAGACTGTGACTGGGTGGGGGCTGGACTTGGAATCAGTAACACTGGTGATGATGACCAAGACCATGATTATGTATTTTTTAGACTTTTTTACTTGTCAAGAGATAGACATTCCAATATGCCATTCAAAAAGGGTACACAATATTTGTGTCACCCATATCTCCCAAATACAACTCCTTAGGAGGCACAGACCCTCTTTAGACTAGAATCACTGTGTCCTTATGTCCGACTCTGGCATTCCTCTATTTAAGAGATCAGAATGTGTAGTGTGTATATGAGTAACAATTGCTCCACAGCAATAATCTCGCATTGATGTTTGGTTGAACTTAAGTATGTGTTTTTAAATTACTTTGTGTAAATAAAATGATTTGGTCTTGTTCTAATTCATTTATCCAGTTACATAAAGAGCACTCAATACTTCCTCTTTTATCCAAAACACTAATCATATATCTATGCTATTGGTTGAGACCGTAGAGTGGTGCTACAGGGTAAATAAAGAAAGCTAACCCTGCCGTGCTAGCACTCTGCTCATAATCAGGCTCACCTGCGATGAAATGATTATTGTGGGAAGCAACTGGTGTAAAACTTAACTTTTAATAACAATTAATAAAAACTAGTAGAAGTCCTAAACGAATATGAGACTCCTATGCCAGGTAATGTATTGCCGGGGCATTATCTAGCTTGCCAAGTAGCCAAAGAATGAGAAACATGTTAGATAAAGAAACATATATGTTATGTGTTATCAACCACCTATATAATAACATATGTGTTTCTTTATCTAACACGTTTCTCATTCTTTGGCTCACTGTCTCACTTAAATGTCTGGGAGAGTCATTGAATAGGATATTAAAAAACAGACACTTAAATAATTTATCTATACTTCTCTCCAACCACCTGCATGGCTATAACTTACCTGTGATCTTTAGATGAAACAATTGTACCAGAAAGTACCTAGTGCTACAAGGAGTGATGCTGGACAGAGGTGCAACAGTGCATGTTACTCTGCTGCAGCCGCTGGCCTTGATTAACAAGAATAAACATAACTGGTTGAGCAGGGACTGGACAGTCATAAATATCAGCCAAAAAGTAGCAGGTCCAGTAAATTCTGGTGGAGTAGAAATCATTATACTCAGGAGATGGACCCACACTGCAGAGGTGGAAGAAATAGAAAGCTGATACACCCAAGAGCAAAGTAGGATACTTCCATGTAGTCAGTAGAAGCCAATGGTCAGGGACAAGTGGCACAGAATCATGGTCAAAAGCACAGCCAAGGGTTAGGGCAGGCAGCAGTATAGTGGTCAACATGTAGCCAAGTCTTAGTACACAAATCAGTAATAGAGAATAAGGCTCACTCAGAGCTTCAGAATCAGTTCTCTTTGCATGAATAAGGTTCACTGAGTTGGTATAAGAACTAGGTAAAAGCTCACTGAGATTTTCTGGTTCTTCTTATACTCCTCTACCTCATTCAGTTGGGGTACCCTGAAGGGTCAGACCTTTGCTGTTTTCCATTTATACCTCTTCCCTTGGGAAACTTTTAACTGCCTATGTCCTGCAATATATTTTTTATACTGATGACACTCAAATACACATTTTCTCTCTCATGCACTCTACTTTCTGGTGTCACCAATTGTTTATCTGCAATTTCTTCCTGGATGTCCCTACACCACCTAAAACTAAACTTAGGAAAAACCGAGCTCATAATTTCATCCTGGTCCTCATGCTACTGTACCCATATCTGATATCACCATTGGAACTCTACTATAACTCCTACAGCTCAAGCCCACTACATAGGGAACTTTTTTTCTACCTTTTCCTTCACTCCTCAGATACTCTCTCACACAAAGTCTTGTAACTTTTAACTCTACCCATCCTAGATGAAATTCCTCTTGTAAAACTGTTAGAGCTTCAGTCCATCATGAACACTACTGCTAGAATAATTTATCCCACCTTGACAATTTCCTCTGCAGGTTCATTCTGTCAGGTACTACACTGGCTCCATGCAGCCACAAGTAGGGGTGGGCGAAAAGAGTGAAAAATTTCCCGCAAAAAAATTTGTGAAAACGTCCCGATTTTTCACTTTTCCCGTAAAAAATGTGGCCTTTCCGCCTATGCAAAAATGTCCTCCTTTTTGCCTATTTTAACAAATTTTCCGCCTATGTTTCCTATAGGTACTATATTTCCCACTCTAATATTACTTCTTCTGAGGGCTGAAGTTTAGAAATGGCTGAAAGTCAAAGTTGTTAGTCCTACAGCAAAATATGGCTTGAAAAATGTGTTAGCATGCACAATGCATTTGTCCCTTGCCCACAACACTTTCTTGCTTAAGTGACACTGGCACATATTCATGATGACATCAAGTAATAAAAAAAAATAAAGTACAACCTACAATGTGGCAGATATATATTGTAGAGGTGGTGGTGGTGGGGGACTGGCATGGTGTGATTTGTGTATGTATTTTTACCATTGTCATACTTTATCCTCCTTCTCAGATTATTGACACATATTACTTATCGGTCATAGCAGTGGTCCCAAGTGGGGTAGATGGTGGCAACCCTTCTTCACATCCATCTCCACCTCCTCATCTGTGCTGCTGTTAATATATTTGTCCTGGCTTTGTCTGTCATGTATGGTTTCTGCTACTACTACAACTACTGGAGCTGGATGTTGATGTAATTCTACTGCCACTACTACTAGGTGTCAAAGGTTCAGCACTTACAGCAGCAGCACCAGAGGTACTTGTCATATCTAACACAACCTGTGTTGCTGAGTACTCAACATCTTTACTTTGGTTAATTTCCTTTAATTAACATTCTGACAGATTTAGCCTTCTCATGTGCTTAAAAAGTTTGGAGCCTAGACTCCTACCCTCCAAACACATATGGTTGCCAATTCAAATGGTATGTCATGAATGATATATACTGTTCCTTTGATTCTCACTTAATAATTGCTCACATTGGAACTGAGAAATAATATTTATTAGAGAGTTTTGTTGAGAATATATCTTTTATTACATTTGAATAATAAAGATTTACCTTTACTGTGCAACACAATCAACATTTTCCTTTCTTTTCTGCTTAAATAAATGTGAGCTTTGGGTTGTGGTATCACCTTGGCAAAATTGTTAAGTGAACTGCCAGAATTTGGCAACGTAAAACATTTTTCCTTCCTATACATATGGATAGAGCAATTTCAATTTTCTTGTATGCCCCGAGAATTCTCACCAGTGGAGTCAGAATCAGTATGTGTGGTTCAATGGCTACCAGTACAGTGGGACAAAGTTGGAGGATCAGAATATGTGGTTCTATGGCTACCATGGGGACAAGGCCAGCGTAAGACAAGGTTGGTGGCAAGTATGTGTTGTTCTATGACTACCGTGGGACAAGCTGGAGCTAAAAATTCAGTGGGAAAAGGCTGGGATGGGGGCAGCTTATGTGGTTCTGTGGAAACCATGGGAGAAGTCTGTGGGGTCAGTATGTATGGTTATATGTCTGGTGTGGGACAAAGCTGCTTAAGTGAGCATGTGAAGGTATATGGATATCAATGCAGTGGGACAAGTATGGGGCGATGGGATCAGTAAGCATGCTTCTAAGGCTATAATGGAAAAACATTACTTTAATGGGAGTTCCCATGGCAGGTGTAAAGTGATGTTTTTCACACTTTCCTCTTTTGAAGCAAACTTTTTTGCCCATCCCCCACCCAGTACCAATTTAGCTGGTAGCCATAGAACCAAAACTACATAAACTGACCCCAGCCATATACCACTGTACTGGTAGCCACAAAACCAAAAATACTAAGTCTGACCCATAGTATTGCAGTGGCTATTCTTGTGGCCATAGAAAACATAGGAAAAAAAACAGAAAAAATAATTAAAAAATTAATTAGCAGCAGCGGAAAGGCAAACATTTTATGTATTTTTATTGTGCATGAATTTCTTAATAAAAAAAAACAAACAAAAAAATCACATTATTTTTTGCCCATCTCTGTTCGTTACTTTGTTTCTGATTGCATGTCTTCACAAAATTGGCACATATCATATAAATTCATTTAGTAGTTTTTGAGAATAAAGGATTTTAAATATTATAATATTCATTGTTATTATGATTATTTGTATTGTAGATATTTTCTCTTAAATTCAAAATTTATTCAATGGATTTATACCACAATTCACAAGTACTTATGTTTTAGCCTTGTGGGGATCTAATCATTTTCTTTTAAACCTAAAGAAATCCAAATAAAATTAAAAAGTCAATCTTGTTATTAAGAAATGTTGAATCAAAGATCACGTAAAATTAAATAAAAAATAATATGTGTTCTATGTACCGTATATTAATATTATATTGCTATAATGCAAACAAAATACAATTTTAAGGTTTTAACAGTTCTTTTTATTTTTGATAGCAATTTTCAGGAATACTTTGCCCTGTGCATTACTTGAGCAAAGCTATCAATTCACCTACAGCAAAAAATTAAAACCAGAGGACAAAATAAATATATTGGGGAAGGGGAAAAGTGAGACAGACAGAAGGGGATATGGGATACAAAAGGGCTTATAATTAGCTTTTATTTTGCCGGCTCTTCTGGACTCTGCCTTGTAAAGTGGCCCTGGAGAGATACTTTTTCCCCGCTAAGGAGTGAAATTCACGGGGCCGAGGACTGCCGGCAGAACTATGATAAGCCGCCATTGACACAACACGGGAAAGTAGTCAGCTTCTGGATTGGCCGAAGCCCTGGGTGACAGGTTTAAAGGTCCCCCATAGAGTTAAAGGGATAGTAATACTTCGTTTTATCTTTATTTTATTTTGTAGGCATTAAAAAAACATGAAGAACGATATAAGTCTTATCTCTCAAACTTTTATGGTTTAAGAGATATTCACAAACAAAATATCCCCCCCGTTCAGCCAGATCAGAAGGGAGGTGCCCAGGTAGACTGCAGAGAGGGACAATCTTCAATTAAGATAAGGGAAAAAGCTGAAAAACTTGTCAAGGGGGGAAGGGCTTTCATTGTTTTCATACAAAGAAGATTGTCCTCTGCTGTTATCTGTCTGGTCTTACAAACAGATTCACATCTGAGAAGAGATGGCTTACACTAGGAAAAAGGGGGAAACTTTTGCTTGTGAATATCTCTTAAACCATAAAGGTTTGAGAGATAAGACTTATATTGTTCTTCATGTTTTTTTCATGCCTACAAAATAAAATAAAGATAAAACAAAGTATTACTATCCCTTTAACATGGGGGAAAGTAGGCCACCTGGGGATTGATCAGTAAGCTGCTCGCCCAAAGGTTCTGATTGGCCGAGACAGTTGTGATGAGCCTGGCCAGGATTGGTCAACCAATTCTAGACACCGGATTGGCCAGAGGTTGAAGCAGAATATTCAAAGATGCTTCAACCCCCTGGTCATTGTTGTAGAAATGTGTATTCAAGCCCCTCAACCTTTTGTCTCAGTGTTTATCCATTGTTAGATCCTTTGTCTAGCTAACCTAATCATGTCTGACCCTTTGTACGGTGTATTTGCCATATGTCTCAGTCTTTTGTATGCTTTGTCTGGTTCTTGTGATTAACTGGGTATAAAAGCCCAAAGAGTTGTTCAATAAACAGTTCTCCCTGGACAGCAAACTCAACTGGGGAAGCCATATTGAGAATACTCAGCAGAAGACAACAGGAAAGATGGCAGCACTGTACCCACTTCTGAAGACCAAGTCCATGCCACTACGGACAAAGATCAACATCTACAAGGCAATCATCAGACTTACCCTGACGTATGCCTCCCCAGCATGGATCACTTGTCATGAGCGACACAGGAAGAGTCTTCAGGTAGTCCAGAACAAGGCCCTGCGGATATCGTCTGGAGCTCGAAGATTCGTAAGGACAGCTGACCTTCACAGGGAGCTGGACATCGAGATGTTGGACAAACACCTAGCGAAGCTGAGTAAGAACTTCTGCCAAGGACTGGATCAGAACCCGAACCCTCTGATCAGAAAACTTACTGCCACCACTGCAAACCCCTTCGACCGCTACCCGCGGCCCATCACAGCGAAGACCCTGTGAAACCAACCCAACTGTGACAAGTCAACACAGACCAAGAAGAATCCAAACCTGCGACTTAAAACCCAACCCAAGAAGATGGAATAGTGAGGCTCAAGCCTCGGTATCCAAAAATCACTGATGATGGATAAAATCTATCAGCAAGAAGAAGACAACGACAGTGGCAATAAACAGTTCTATGTTTTACCCTCCAAACTGGTCCTGTCTGGTTCTTGGATGGGTTATGCTGAATGAATGATGAAGATTGGGATGTCGGTGCAGCAGAAGCAGAGAAGTGATGGTGGTACTGACCTCTAGTACCAGGACTCATGTCACAGTTATCAATTCAACTACAGCAAGAAATTAAAACCAGAGGACATAATAAATATATTGGGGAAGGGGAAAAGTGAGAGAGACAGAAGGGGATATGGGATATAATAGCTTTTATTTTGATGGAGCTAGTTAATTATTTGATAAATCTAATAGCATAATTATTGGAATTCAAAGAAGGCTTGAAACAGAGGACCCTATTCAGATATCAGCAGAGGAGCAAGCATGCCAATTCCACCGTAGGGAACAAATAAACATTTTGCAATGAGGTGGAGTCCTTTTTAGCATTCAAGGGATTAAAATCCTATCACAGTGCCTGTGATTCCTGTCAGTCTCAGCTATGACAGATACTGATTTGCTGTGTTGGTTTGGCCCGCCCCCTGGTGACCTTTTTATACCTGGCTAGCAAGACTGTCAGGCGCCCTTTCGTGGTGTCTCTGTGCCAGTTAATGTGCTGTGTTCCTGTGTTCCGGATTCCTGTGTACCGACTTGGCTTGTCTTGACTATTCTCCTGTATTCCTGCTCGTGTATGACCCGGCTCGTCTGACTACCTCCTCTGGATCCTGACCTGGTTTGGCTGACGTTCCTGCTTGTGTACGACCCGGCTTGTATGACTACCTTCTACGTGCTCCGACCCGGCCTGGCTGACTTCCCGCTCTGAAGAACGACTCCGGCTTTCTACAGTGACCTGTGTTCCAGTTGTCGCCGCCGCGACATTTCTATCTACTGTTCCAGCTTTTGGTGTGACTGCCTTGCCTGGTGTACTCCGATCAGTGCTGTGCTTTTACCGTTGCAGAGTTGGGCGTACCCGTGCCTCCCTCAGACTGCAGAGCCTTGCTATACCGCTGATAAGCCTCGAGTAAATGTGCTAATTAACCCTAGCAGTGCCGCTGGGTTCCACTCTTTCGCTAATCCTGTAAGAGTCTCTTTCTCAGTGAATACTACTGCTGAGCTGGCCGCTCTTCGTCGGCAGCTTCACACATCCTTGCAGAGTATTTACATCCGTTTAGGCCGGTTGGGCGCCTGAGACCCTTTCTCTTGTTCAGTAGCGATCCCGCTTTCCTGAGTGGTGGCAGGCACAGGCATCAGCATTCGTATTCTGGTAATCACGCCCGTGGGGGCTGTCGGCTCTAGCGTATGTTTTCCCATTATCCGGTTTAGTTTGAGGAGGCTTGGCAGCTATAGCCTTGACGGCCGGTTCCAATTACGCCCGTGGGGCCTTATGCACTTGCACTAGTTGAAGCAGTTCCAGTAGGTACGCCCGAGGGGGCTACGGGGACTTTGGTGCTTCTTACTAAACACTGTGGCGGGGCAGTCCAGTATCCAGCCGGTGATAGTCTTGGTCTCCAGCATCAGCCTTATAACACCCAGGGCGTTCCAAACATTCACATCTGAGACTGACTGTTATCAAGGACTTAACCCCTGAGGGGTACACGCTATCCTATTTCTGTGTAATTGTACTTAATGGTCATTTGTGCATTTACCATTATAAATATATATATATTATCTGTATATATTTACCACCACTAGAGGGCATGTTATTGCCTTATCTTATTTTAATAAAACTGTGTTCTTATTCACCCAATGGTCTGAGTGTCTTAAAAGAAACCGTGACAAATCCCCATTTAAATCCATGGATACTTTTTTTTACTCCATGGTGACATTGATTTGTACAAAATTGTTTTTTATTTTTTTTTAGATTTTATTTTGATTTCTGTGGAAGGGCCTAAATGATGAGATTGAAACATTACATATTTTGAATATTATAATATATATTTTGGAAGTTATTTTATTAAGATTTTAATGTATAGATTTTTTTAGGTAAATTCTGCAAATGTATTTTTAGAATGTACAAATAAAATGTATTTTTTAATGAAAAGCAATTAAATATCACAGTTTTCTTACTGGGAGATTTGTTATAGAAAGTAGAACAAAATACACATCTTGTAACTAAGCATTTTGGACATGATCTTCATACAGAGTTCATTTTATCTAATCATTTTTCAATCCCCCTCTCATATGTGCAAGTCATCCACTCCTTGCTGGGCAGACTCCCACATCTTTACAGGTGGGGCCTCATTGCAGACATTGACAAGACTAATGACATGTTTATTAGCTTGTCAAAGCCTCCCCTGTTTAGAGAAGGCTCACCCAGTAAAACAAAACAGCCTGCTTCCTATTGGCTAATTGGGTTTGCCCCATTGAGAATCCCAGCAAAGTGCTTGATGAGGCATAAAATGATGATTAATTAATTTACTGCACAGTTGATCATCAAACAGAGAGTTTTATGATTCACACAGCGGTCAACACTCCCACTTCAATGTGCCACAGCATGAATAGTTTTGGCTTTGGCCTACTGTTGCCTTCATTTTGACCTATGAAATAGATTGCTAAATAATCTATCCTGTAACTTCAGAAAAAATGTTATATGAATATAGGACAGAGAGTTCCCAAAACATTGTGGAAAAAAAAAATCAAGAAACATGAATGAATACAGCATTGGGAACACTGAACTCTTTGACATCTACGAGAAACTTAACAAAATAACCTTTAGCTATCAACAATTACCACTTTATTGTTAGGTCTAGTGGAAGAAAGACTAAGGTGGAACAGTTTCAATATTAGATGTGTAACTGACATCAGTCAGAAAAAAATGCTGCCTGGTAAAATGTACACATTATTTAGGTTATGGTAGGGAACACCCATATAAAGAGATAAAGAGGCTGGTTTATGAAGCAGAACTGGAGCAATTATCTGGCAAACCAACTGCAACATAGGTTTCAAAGAAAATACTGTTAATGTAAATGGGTGATTTTACCCCTTGAATGCTAGCGAGGTCTCCAAACCATTGTTACTTAATTTGTTGGACAACTCTCACATTAAAGGAGTTAAAAGTTACATTTAAATTAAAATTAATTTTGTTATTTTCTATTTGTCTCTTATGTCGCAGTTGGTTTTCCCCTGAATTACTCCAGTTCTAATGAATTATGTCACTTAAACATACACAATTTTTGACTGGTAAACTAAATGAAAGTAGTCCTGTTTTCATTATAACATCTGTTTTTAAGACTAGGTTAAAGAACATTCCCAATGTCTTCAATACATTGCAAAGCAATGCTCTGCAAACCAAAGAGTTAAAACCTTGGATCACATCAAATCCATCACAAAGGCAAATATAACACTACGTATCATGACTCACTTACCTATTCTGCCCTTGGCTGCTTTGCCTCCCTCCTCTGATTGGTGTGTCTCCACTTTTAAACCTGTCTTCCACTCAGGTTCATTGCCCATTCTTTGAGCTACCTGTTGCGAGGAGTGAGGATATAGTTCTGAATCCTATAATGACCTGGCTTGTCTTCGGACCACAATTTGTTCTCTGTTCCTCTTGGTACTATGCCTCTCCCACAATTATATATATATATATATATAAATATATATATATATACACCTGTCTTTGACCCCAACTACGCTTCGGCTTGTCCCTTGGTATACTCCAAACCATTCAAATTAATCTTCGGCCTTAACCTTGGCTACATCACACTATGCTCCCACCTCATTCACAGTATCTGGTTGCTGAGTCTTTTGCTCCAGTTCGCACTTAAGCTTTGTCTACGGCTTGCAGTCCGCTGAGTTTACTAGACTTCCAGTTCACCAATGGAGGTCCATCTGCCAGAGTGCTTCAATTCTTCTGGATCACCAGTAAAGTTCAGTCTGCTAAAGAGATTCACTTCATACAGATCACCAATGATGGGCCATCCACCAGGTCCTCTCTCAAATGATTATTCATCTGGGACTGCTTCCACACCCTTTTCCATTCCGCAGATACTATCCTCTATTCGCTTTCTCCAATGCCTTGTCCTCCAGAGCTCTGATGTACAACCTGATACACAGTACTCAGATGTGAAGATCCTGTTTTGGCCCCAGATGGTAACTTTATCAAGGGTTTTATTCACAAATGTATTCCTAGACCATAGACTTGAAAGGGAATCTGTTAGATCATAAAATCACTAATAACCTTTCTGAACCAATCAATCTAAACAAAAAATTGGAATTAAACTAAAATATATGTGTCTGTCTGTCTATCTATCTAGCTATCTACATATTTTACTGTAATGCCATCTTTGGTCTATATTACGTGGTTCATAAGTGTTATCATTGGTTGTATCTGTCTAATAGATCCCCTTTCAAATATCTAAACTTTTATGTTTTAATTCCTCCTTACTGCTGCATGCAGGAACCATTCTTTAGCTCCAGCAATGACTATGTGGGTGTGTGACTACCAGTGAAACACTGGGAAAAGTTTGGGATGATAAACAATGTGGATCTCTAACCACCAGTGGGCAGATGTTAGACTGAGAATCTCAGAGATTCTGCTGCAGATTTTATACACTGAATGTGCTCCACTTTAACCACCACACCTTTGCTTTTGGGGTATGAATTCCCTGCCTGTTATCCAATGAATTGAGGGGCCAATCCATCGAATTCCACCTCTAGCCTTTTGTAGTGGAGGTCATTATTAAATACATATAGTTTAAAAATCTATGTAAAATTATTTTTAAATGTTTACTTATGTGATTTGCATCCAGATGTCACAGTTTCCAGCGCCGCCGCTTCAGCAACGCTCAGCGTCTTTCCACGCGTCATCTACAGGCAAGAGGCTTCAAGCATGCTGTTTTATGTGTGTTTATTTTCTGTAGTCTCCTCCTACCTACTTCCTCCCTCTAGCTGCTCCTCCTACCTACTTCCTGTGGAGGGGTTTAAAGGGCAGACTGAGTCCTGACTCAGTCTCCCTTATGTTGTTGTTCGGAGCAGTTCTTTTCTAGTATTCCTGATTCCTGTGTATGATCCGGCTTGTCTGTCCATCCATTCTAGTGTTGACCTGTGGCTGTGTCTGACTATTCTCCTTGGTGTTCCGATTTGGCTCAGATATCCTTTCTGGTGCAAACCTGTGGCTCTGACTGACTACCCGCTCCGTGTATGACCTAGGCTTGTTTGGCTACCCACTCTGGTGTTGACTTGGGGCTCTATCCACTGCGCATCCAGCATTCCATCGCTTCAATGGATATGCTTTCTGGTGCAAACCTGTGACTCTGGCTGACTACCTGCTCCGTGTATGACTTTGGCTCATCTGACTATCCTATCTGGTGCTTACTAGAAGGCTCTGTCTGTTCGCTCAATTTGTTGGTTCTGTTATTCAGACATCCTTCCTAGTACTGACCTGGGGCTCTAGCAGACTCCTAGCTACTGACTACAGGCTGAGTCAGTATCTCTTGGGCGTTACCTTACCATGAGAATCCAGTGGGCTGAGGCCTAGTCTCGGACAGTGTGGTGCAGAGATTGGGAGACTGCTATTCCTGATACAGTGCTCTTCGTTTCAATCACCCACTGTGTGTATATTTATATATTGCATTACTGTCATTATTCTCATAATGAAGGTTCTATTAACTATATCGTCTGACTCCTGGTTTTGCTTGCCAACCGTAACACCAGAAAACCAGTGCTCTGGATTCCTGAACATCAACATATATCAAATGAACTGCTACAAAGACTAATTAAAATTTCAGGGGAGTTGCTTGGTACCCAAGTGGGCTTGAGCCAACTTAATGCATATCAGTACATCATGCATCCAAACTTCACTTTAGAAAGTTGTGAGAAGCAGTATTATATGCCTGAAACTGGCAAAGAGACCGAAGGCTGAGACCTGGACCTAACAACATACCTAACAGCAGCCAAGAAAAACAAATATGATGAAGAGGAAAGTACTATTTTATCTATGTCTGATACCAGTACAACAAACTGAGATTTGAATTTGCAGAATGATATAAGGCTATGTATTCAAGGACAAATTCAGTACAATATTTGCAGTCCATGGAAAAAGCATAAGTTTAGTTTCATGGGGGTATATAAGGCTATTCAAACTGGCAATCTTCTCAATACATGTTGCAGGCCAATTTGCAAAATATGAGAATTATCACTGGTGTTAATTTTTATTCACAATTCATTCTGGATTTTTTTAGCTTTATTTTAGTCTTGGAAAATACATTACCATTTGTTACCATAATTTGCTAATTCTGTGACTTTTACTTGAAAGTGCCTCTAACATGATTTTTTTTTAATGAATTGAGTTCATAAATATGTACTAATATTAGGAATTATACTTTTCATTCTTTTTGTAATTACGTATTAGGATCAATGATAATATAGACCAGTGAGTTCATACACTTTTTAACTTAATCCATCAACCACAAAATATGGGAGTTAAATTATGCTGTATGCAGGAAAATGTTTTTTTCTCTAGTGCATTTAATTTTCTTTAAAGGGATAGTAATACTTCGTTTTAACTTTATTTTATTTTGTAGGAATTAAAAAAATATGAAGAATGATATAAGTCTTATCTCTCAAACCTTTATGGTTTAAGAGATATTCTCAAGCAAAGTTTCCCCTCCCGCCCCTTTTACCTAGTGTAAGCCATCTCTTCTCAGATGGGGAATCTGGTTGTAAGACCAGACAAATAACAGCAGGGGACAGTCTTCTTACAATGAAAACAATGAAAGCCCTGCCCCCCTTGACAAGCTTTTCAGGTTTTTCCCTTATCCTAACTGAAGATTGTCCCTCTCTGCAGTCTACCTGGGCACCTCCCTTCTGCTCAGGCTGAAAAGTGTTACATCAGTAAAAGGGGCGGGAGGGGGACACTTTGTCTTTGAATTACTCTTGAACTACAACTCTGACAGAATTGAAATAACACTCTCCAAAGTCCAAATACTATGATGATTAATTAGAGCTGTTTTTATTATGAAACATTACTATCCCTTTAAAGGAATAGCAGTACTTTGTTTATGCAAAGTGTAATATTGTACTTATTAAATAAAAAAAGCAAAGGATTTAAGTCTGGTTTCTATAACTTTTATAGTTTATGTGTACTATAGTGTAGTACTGGTCCCGGGACCAGACGGCTTGTCTGGAGAGTCAAAATAGCTTTGGATACAAAGAAAATCTTCATGAGAACGGTCTACTGCTTCACACCATGCACACTTTGTAGACCGTTCTCATGAAGATTTTGTTTGTCTGCAATGCTATTTCGGCTCTCTAGATGCACCATCCGATTCCGGGACCAGAATCCAAGTTTGTCAGCTAGAGCACTGACATGGATAAAAGGGGTGGGAAGGATAAACGTTACAATTATATTATACTAAAACTATAAAAGTTATTGCAACCAGACTTAGATCCTTGCTTTATTTATTTAATAAGTACAATATTAAAGATTGTATAAACAAAGTATTACTACCCCTTAAAACTAAGTGTACACTGTTTTTGTATAATTTAAACATTCACTCCATTTCTTGACATCTTAACTCTTACAGTGCATGTGTTTTATTAAAAAATTCTTCCATATATTGACCACAAGACTCATCTGTCACATTGACACAGAGAATATAAATAAGATTGAAGAAACACACTGTTTTGTGTCAAGGTGTTTCTCAGATTTTACCTCCACGGAATTTGACTTTTTACTTTGGTAAATATTTCTGCCTCAAGACAGTAACATGACATGATAATTGTTCATATTAATGACCATTAATTACAAACATGCTCAAACTTTTTTATGACAGTTCTTTTTTGTATTGATCACTAATATTTGAGTGATGCCTAAATGCAGAAAAAATGTCTCTCAGCAATGGAAAATTGGTGTTTATAAAAATTCAGATTTTGATATAACATAGATAAATATGCTGCCTTGTATCATTCATCAAGCTCGCTACTTTTGTTTATATTACTGACAGCAATACCAGGAGTGCAAATAATAGAATTAAATGAATTAAATAAAATAGATTACCTTAAAGTTAGCGATTTGCCTTTAGCTGCAATCATCTTGGTCTCTTCTAAAAGCTATTATGGGGCTAATTCACCAGCTCAGATAAAACATATGGGCCCCATACTTGTAGGTTCTGACATCACATGAAGACATATGCGCTCATCTTCTTCCACAGACCTTAAGAGTTTCAAGGAGGGATGTGCAAATCTGAGAACACTTTTTATGATATGGTGTTAGCTTCATTTGCACCATGGGTTATGCATTAGAGTGTATGATCATCAGGGCTGGATTTACATCTCAGGCGCCCCTAGGCACAATACCCTCCGGCGCCCCTAGCCCCACCTTTGCCCGGCAGCGTAGCGATGATGTCACAGGGGGTCCTGGCAGGCGGCAAGACCAATGGAGTCTGGAGGCAGTGGCACGCAGGAACAGCAGTGGGGTGGCCTGGCAGCATGGGCACAGCCACAGGTACAATGGGGAACATGTTACTGTCTCATGTGCACATGTGCCCTGAAGGGCAAGCGAGCACAGGCGACTGATCACAGCATAGTTACTTTTAAATTAAGTGGCAGTGTTGCATAGCATTATTTATTATGCACTTTGGGGTGGAATGTGGGTGTGACAAGGCCTTTGCCAGGCGCCCCTGAAAATCCGGCGCCCTAGGCAAGTGCCTTGTCTGCCTATTGACAAATCCGGGCCTGATGATCATTTTAGTGCATACCAGCGCACACACTCTTCTGTCAGACTCTTTATGCCAGAAAGCCCAGAATGAATTCCCAATAAAATACACAGGGAAATTGAGTAAAGTTATGTCAGTTTCCTATGTGTCTTTAATACATAGCATTAATCAAGGCACAAATGAAATGAAGACCCTGAAATTCTGACACACTACTGAATTACCTTCCCCTTGACACAAGCATCGTTAAGGTGGTACTTTTCATTGTAAATGCTTATTAAAATGGCATTCTGCAGGGCTAGTACTAGTTTTAGCTCTGAATCATAACAGTACATTATTTGACCTACTGAGGCTGATGTACCAATAATAACTGCAGCAATTCAGGAGCAAACCTACTGCACCATAGGAAACATTAGTTTATGTGTGTACTATGGTGCTGTTGGCTTGTCCCATAATTGCTCAGCTCCTCTTTGTGCATGTTGCTAAGAGCATGTGAATTAGCTAATATCAATACAGCAAACTACCATAATCATTGTAATTTGCGCATGAAGTCACATTATATTTTAACCTGGTAATACATTGCAAGAGAAACAGTAAATGTGTTTATATATACAGCCATGGTAAAAAAATATGCTTCTTTTTAATCCATTTGAGCTATGTTTGTAAGAGCCCAGATAACATAAGCTAGTGTTTCTCAAACTGTATTCCAAGGAACTTCAGAATGTGTCCCTGGGACACAATTTTGTAATGGAGGACAATGGAAGAAGGCTGGGTTGGCAGACTTTGCATGTGAGGTTCTGTATAGAGATAGGCAGAAAACCCTCAATTTGCCATTTTCCCACAGACATTCTGGTGCACAGAAATTCCTTAAAATGTCTGCCTTTTCTCTAAGTCCTAAAATTTTCCTATATGAACTCTGCCTGTTTCCAGATTTCCAGGTTCATACTCAATAAATATGTGTAGTTCCATGGAGACTAGTGTAGTGGAAAAGGCTGATCTCACTGGTAAGTATGTGTGCTTCTCTGGCTAACATGCAAGGGAGAAGGCCGGGGGGTGTTGCAGTTTACCTTTGTTTCAGCAGCCATTCATGTCGCACGGATGACATAAGAAGATGGCAGCGGTTGGATGCATAAGAGCAAGATGCAGGCTTCAGAGTGTAGCAGGCCTCTGTTTTATGCCATGCTTCCCGTAGTCTCCCCCTACCTACTTCCTTCAGTTGCCCTTGTGTTTTGTCTCTGGCTGACTACCTGAACTGTGTATGACCTGGCTTCTCTGACTACCCTCTCTGGTTCTGACCTGTGGCTCTGTCTGACTATTCTTTTTTGATTCCCCTGTAGCTATCAGACACCCATTCTGGTGCGGACCTGGGGCTCTAGTAGACTAGCTAGTTACTGACCACAGGCGTGGGTCAAGCTTCCACTTTCTCCATACTGACTGCAAGCGAGAGTCAGGTATCCTCTGCTACATTGCATGAGTCAGGTAGCTCCTCTCTACGTCGGATAAAGATCCTGTGTTCCAATTCCTGCTCCTGGTTCCAGCAGACACTACCAGTGGCTAAGGCCTAGTCTCCAGGAGTGTGGCCTATTTCGGCAGCCTACTATTTCTGATAGCAGTGCTTGCTGACTTAGGACCCTCTGCTTGTTCTCTTTATATTTCTATTGTATACAACCTTACTTATATTTTAATAAATTGCATTTTACTATACCGTACTGACTCCTGAATATCTCTGTGGAACCGCGAGAGGGGGCAGTGTTTCAGTGCGGTTCTATAGATATTAGTGCAGTGGGATAAGGCTGGGGGGTTATCATGAGTGGTTCTATGGCTATCATGAGAGAAGACTTAGGGTTAGTGTGTAGTATAGTCTGGGGATCAATATAGCTGCTGTCAGACTACAACTCCTGTTGGTTGGTGTAGGATGATGGAAGTTTGTAGTCTGGCAGCAGCTAGAGGACCTCACCTTGCCCATCCCTATGGGGCAATGCTGGGGGGGTCAGTATTTGTGCTTCTATAAGCACCATGGGACAAGGATGAGGTCAGTATCTGTGGTTATGTGCCTACCAGTAGAGTGGCACAAGACTGAGGGCAAAGTATGTGTTGTTCTAAGGCTACCAGTGCAGTGGGACAAGCTTGCAGGTGTCCATATGTGGTTGCAACAAAAACAAAAAAGTTAAAAAAAAACCCTCTTCTTTCAGACAGAATTCTCTCTGAAGTTGAAAACTGCAATTTTTTTTGAGACAAAGGTTTTTGTCCATCCCTTGATCTGAAAATGCTAATGCATATGTAGAAGATATACCTCTTTAGGATAATATTACAAAGGGTTAAATGGTTTGGTTATTCAGGTTCCACAGAACAATCAAGGGGTTTAAGAGTTTGGTTATTCAGGTTCCAGAGTGGTTTCAGCTGAAACCAAAAGGTTCCAACATAGCAAAATGCATGAGTATCATTAAGCATTTGCTAAGATCACTCATTTGCAGATGGGCATTTGGAGCAGACAGGGTTGTTATTGTTTTCAGTGATCAGTGGAAAGATGTCAGCATTGTTCTTTGTTGATATTTAGGCGTAGTACCTGAAAAAAAACTGGTGACATATTCAGTTTAAAGCAACATTGATGAACACAACTATTCTTAATTTCTCACCAACTGAGTTTACCAAGGGAAAATCCCAGCCACAGGGAAGGTTGCCCATTGCCTTTGATCAAGCACCTGCATCTAACGTTACCTTATCTGCAGGAAAACAATTAATTTGTCATGTCTTTAGGGGATAATTAGTCATGTTACATCGTTCTTCAAATCCTTACAATTTATCATATATTACAGATGTGTTTATTGTGATAGTCATTTAAGATTCATCTCTAGACAATGGCATATTCTGTTTAACTTCCTGATGACAGGGTTATATGGACAAACAGAGACAATGAACAATTCTGAGGTAAATCATCTGCACTACTGGAGCCAAATAGAAAATTCCCCAAAATCAACATTTTTATTTAAATAGGGTCTTTTAACCCATTGAATGCTAGAAAAGTCTTCAGTGTTTTGCTCCACAATGTGCTGAAGATCTTTCTAACATCCAATGAGTTAACATTTCCATTTAACTCAATAAGGAATTTTATTTGTGCCCTATGGCACAACTGGTTTGCCTCAGAATTGCTTTACTTTTCCTGTGTATATGGCCTCGGTACAGGAAGAAGGAAGTGGTAGAAGCTTTAACAATCCCTTTGATGTAGGGCAACATGGAGAGATGACCATACTATGGCCTACTACAATCATGGCCAGAACCCATTTTCAGGAATATTGTAAAGCCCAACCTTAATGGAGGCAGGAAATGAGATCTGTGATCTATTGTGATGTGTTATGGTTTTGCTTTGGATGCTGCAATAGCTACATAATAGTGCCTATCAGGGACACACAGAAACATGCATTGTCCAATCCCACATATAAGTTTGCAGAGTCAACATGCATGGCAGACGCACACCCCTAGCACAGATTCTATGCACTCTCACAGGCTATCAGCATATAGATCTGATTGTAGAACTCATCATTTCAATATTTCTCCAGAATGTTCCTGCAACAGGGCAAATGTCATATGAACAGGACAAATGAACATATGTGTGCATGTGTGTGTTTGAGTGCATGTGTGTGTACGTGTGTGTGTGTATGCGTGCAGGAGATCGTTGTGCCCCCTGACTAATAAAGACATAATTCTATTTCAATGAGAGATAATATAAATCGATTTGCTTAATGCACAATCCATCGAGGAACTCAAATAAGAATGTAGTTATTCTTGTTTTTCAGTCATCCTTTTTTCTAGTTGTGATGACGATGATGACTTTTAACCTGCATTCTTTCATTATCTGCATCAGTAAAACTATAGGGTTATAAATAATTGTATTGATTTATTATCTATCTATAATTTAAGGTGTTTTGATCATGAAGCTCCTGGACCTAATGTGGGAACTGCACCAATTTATTATTCATGTGCTTGCTATGACATACGTTTAAGATTTATATTGCAAATGCTTATTTTCAGACCCCCTAAGAGTATTCAGAAATACACACCAAAAGATGAGAGTCTCTGGGGCTGAACAAAAGCACAATGTCTTGTTCTATGGCTATTCACCACTCAGAAGCATCATGTTTTAGCTCTCTAGTGCCATTACAGAGAAGAAATTTCCATGACATATTAAAATAATCCCACCCAAAAGGGTAGTCCAGTTCCAAAATGACGGGCAAGTCCCCTCTGCATGGGAACCCCAGCTAACCCCAGATGTATGTTCTGGCCTTGACGGGCCTCGTCAGTGAGGTGCAGCTGGATTTCCTAGGCACTGAGAGCAATGTGTCAGTGTATAGTGTAACTGCATTAATAAAAGCTACCCTACAAAGGACACAAAAAATGTCTGAGATTTTAAATCAGGTATAATGTTTGCCATACTAGTAGCTGTAGACTTCCATTATGCATATTTATGTGGTATGGAATTAGTCTCTAAAAATCTTAGCAAGAAATGGAGGAAATAAGCACATTTTTGTTAATCTCTGGTTTAACTCAACCACAACAAAAAGCATGACATATAACGTTTAAAATGCATACCTGCATATTTTGCTTTCATTCTCAAATCAAGGTAAAAAGCCCAGTTGTAGTGGCTTTCAGCTGTTGACTCTAGGTCTATAGGGCCCCTTCTGTTGTTGCAGATTTTCAGGCCTCAAGGTCAAAACTCAAGGTAAACAACCAACCCTTATACTTGAAGTCCCTGTTGATATCTTTGCTGCTTCACCCTAATTCCTCAGCCTACCTACTATCCATCACCCCTCTTCCCCACTGCCTGAAGACAGTCCACCCACCACATTTTTTTTCATCCCCATCCCCTCCTCCCTATTCTCTTTCTTTTTTGCACATATTTTTCCTCCCTATACCTTCTTCCCCCATCTCTTGCTTTTTTCTTATGGAGAAGGAACATAGGAACTGAAGAAGTGATATCACTGGAGAAGTCATCTCTGATTTATCACCTCTTTATCAAGCCAGGTCATTATTTTTCTAGAAAATAATATACATAAAGTTTGTATATGCCAGTGATTCTCAGCTTGGGTGATGTGCCACTTTTGTGTGCCACAAACATCTGTTTTAGGTGCTCCTTTTTTATCAAGACTTTGACAAAAAATGTCAATGTTGAGTTTAAAATATATATTTATGGCAACTATTTTATTATGAGGATTGGGAGACCTAAGGATAACTGTACATGGCATACAGTAAATGACATAAATATTTTATGTCATTTACTGTATGATAGGGGTGACCCAACAATTCCAAAGTGTGTTTTAGGGGTGATTAGAACAAAACAAAATAAATCAAGAACCACTTGTATACCGTATTACCAATTCTCTCTTTAAGTGAAATTGATAGATGAAAATAAAATGTTTTCTAAATTTTCACAATATTAGAAAATAAGATAAACTATAATACATGGTACATAGCCAAAGAGTGTACATAAAATGATACATGTAGTGGTTAAATTCTTATAAAAAAAAGGTTTTACTTGATTTATTCAACAGATAGTCTTACCTAACAATAAATTCTTCATGCAGCAAGATATAATCCAGGGAAATATCTGACTACTTTTTGGCATCAGGAATGATTTTTTTTTTTTATCCACATGGGGCTTAATTGAAAATGCTTTAAATAAGGTTTTTTTGCCTTCCTTTGGATTAACAAGGGTGATATGACATGGGTTGAACTTAATGGACACATGTATTTTTTTTAACCTCATCAACTATGTTACAATGTGTAACGGGCCATAGGCCGTTACTAAAAGAACGGGTCGGGGCCTTGGATTTATGACCCTCTTCTAAAAATGTGACTACTTTATTTGTTTTGAATTGTTGGACAAAAAAGAGACATAAAGGACTCATATGTCGGATGAGGCTAGACAGCCCATCGACAAGGAAAACCCCTCACTCAGGACAAAGCTCAACACCCACTCGTACACTTTGAGGCTGAGCTCCGAAGCTGCTCTCTGATTGGTCCTCACCCAAAACTCGACAGTCGAACATTGTCCATAAGCATAATATGGGGAGTTGTAGATGACCTTAGGATTCGTCGCCGAACAAACAAGCCGACTGCCATGAATTGGTCCAGGTTTATGTTCCAATTCAATCATGTCTGCCCCATTATATATGTCTGCATTGTTTATTTACTGTGTATTGTATTATGTGTCTCCCATTGGGGAAGCAGCCTGTGAAAATGGTATAAAAGGGAGACCTGAGTTTCAATAAAGTGTGTTCGTGTGGAGTAAGCAGTCTACTGTGTCGTGCCTGCCCGGGTGGTCTAAAGAGTCCTCTCTGACTTCCACTCCTGAAGGGCGCATCAGAGCAATTCACTTTCCATTTCTAGCATGCTCGAGTTTGATCAGCTCGACATCCTGAGTATCAGACTCCAACCATGTCAACATCCCGAGGCTTTGACTTCGACCACTTCAACGTCACGAGTTACGACTGGCTCCTTCTGACTCCACAGTCAGAGATTCAGTGACTCTCCACAGCCTTACTTCATTCGACTCGGGGTCGAATCCTCGGAGTGGACGGCTACGCATATGACTGACTCCCTTCAGGCTTGGTTACGACCAACTCCTCAGACAACATCCAGCCGGCCTCAGAAGAGAAGGATCCGCAATGATGGCCCAGGACTTCCCAGCATCTTGGGTTCCCATTACACTATGTAATGCTACTAGGTTAATCTTACAGAAAACCTTAGGACAGATGCAGCGTTTTCATTGTTATTTGAATTCCTTATCATTTTTATCATGATCATAGGATGGTAATGGAGCTAGCAGTTGTTAGTAAAGTAGAGTTTTAATTATTGCTTTAAAAAATTTAAATTATGCATGTATTATGATAGCATTGACATTGCCAGGAAGGACAGTATACTTTCAGAAATTTAACTTTTTTCATTTGCTAAAT
Organism: Rhinophrynus dorsalis; assembly: GCA_037306005.1. Classification (NCBI taxonomy): domain Eukaryota; kingdom Metazoa; phylum Chordata; class Amphibia; order Anura; family Rhinophrynidae; genus Rhinophrynus; species Rhinophrynus dorsalis. Next base: position 262,628,208 of record CM074723.1, on the reverse strand, counting down.
TTATGAGGAAGTAAAAAAGCATCATATGATTTGGATAAGTATAACAATCTGATAAATGCTATTAAATGAAGTGAGTAAATGGCAAAGCATGCTGACATCATTATGCACTTGATGAGTGAGAAGGAGCAGAGCTCTGTGTTGTGGCTGCACACAAATACTGTAGAAAAAAGTATAACAGCTATGAATGATTCTACAAAATGTTAGTATGAAGAAGCTATGACTATGGGAACACACAATAGTTAAAAGACAAAATTAACACTGTAAAATTACATAGTGCAAAATAACATTAAGTGATGCCTTAGTAATGGAATGTCATTTATCATGCAATGTTTTTTAAAGTGTTGGATACCTCTATGGTACTCAAAGAGTTAAACTTCTATACTTTCTTTCTGAAAAAAAGGAAATAAACTGACCGTGCTATAAAACCTAGCACACCATAATATACATACAGAAATACACACACACAAATATCCTATATAATAATTAGCTAAATGTGTTTGTCAGAAGCCATCATGCGTAGTAGAGACGGCTGTGCGCACTGCAGTCATGTGCATTACAGACTGCCAGCGCCACGTCTGATAACTGAATGGGCTTGGAATTCAGACTGTAGTCTTCTCTGTGCACAATATTGTAGAAAATGAGCCGCACTCACAGGTCTTGTTGTTGGTTCATTAAAAGTGCTGATTTATTAATCTATGTTTCGACCCAAACAAGGATCTTTATCAAGATTACATACAACAGTTAAAGTGGACCATTAAATACCCTATAGTGTAAGCAAACTTGGCAGCAATTGACATTATAAGGAGATGGGGAGGGGAGACATAAATTACAGTAAAAAAAGAAAAAAGGAAAAAGTGGAGTATATTATATTATACTAGTTGAAGTGCCACCCAGCAATGACAGAGGTGCAGTCATGCACAGTAGAGACTGCCCGCGCCACGGCTGATAAGGAGCGGGACACTCTGAATTCAGAACCTACTCCTCTCTGTGCACCGACTACGGTCTGATTTCAGAGCCCCACTCCGTTATCAGCCACGGCGTGGGCAGTTTGTAGCAAGCATGTATACAGCGCGCACAGCCATCTCTACTACGCATGATGGCTTCTGACAAACACATTTAGCGAAGTATTATATAGGATTATAGGTAAAGAAGACAATAATGCCCCCAAAAATGCATAATTAAATATACATAGTTATATATCGATGTTACTCCAGTCAGTGTGTCAGAGGACCATAGCGCCACACCAGTGCATTCCACACCAAGAAATAAGCAGTACTACAATAAATGACAGAACAATTTTTTTATAGGAGTAATAAAATAAAGGGCAATTTTACATCAAATGTTTTGGTTTCATTTTGTTAATTACAAATCATTGATTGTAATTGTTGTAAATGGGCTCCAACGTCCAATCCCATAATTATATCATCTGACCATAATGTGTTTCCTACCACAAACTGCAATACTTGGACCCAAAAACATATTTAAGAAAGAAATGTACGTGTGGGTCTTTAAAGTGAAATTGTCACTTAAACCTCTTGGGCAAATAATAGAGCAAACCTCACATATATCAGTCATATAAGCAAGATGTTCTCTTTTTATATATTTGAAACCAGGTAGAACTGTGTATATGAGACATTTCTATTCATATTTGTTTTGCAAAAGCATGTATATAATATTAAAATGGCACTATGCCCTTCAAGCCACTTTTAAGACTGCCAGGCCACCTCCCAAAAGATCTGAAGTCTGTTCACTTGACCAGGCAGAGAGCTACGAGGCAGAAGCTGCCATCATTCAGTATACGGAAAACCCTGCCCGCTTGATGAAGGAGGGTAGGTTTTTCTGTATACTGAAAGAAGTCCCACGTCGCCATCCGCTTCCAGCTCTAAGGCTCGACGGATGATGTAAGTATAAGGGGTGTGAGGGGGATAATTTATAATATTATTTAAAGGGATGTAGATCGAACTCAGCATTACTAATGTCACTGATCAAGGATGGATCAGTGTTGTTCTTATGGAACATTACTATCCCTTTAATATTTACTCAGTGAAAAATAAAACTGACTCATACTCTATTGAGAACCAATTGAAAGCTACTGTACTGGTAGAAATTTACTGTTACATCTATTGATCATTTTGTTATTCAGCTATACCTGGCTGGCACAGGGTGCTCACGAACCAATGAGATGGCATATTCACAAAACTTATTTTCTGTGTACCAAAACAGCAAGATTCATATAAAATGACAGCCTGTTTGTGAAGAAAATAATTGTTATCTCTAGCCATGAATCAACTTTTACTTAAGGAAAAAATATGTTATTTCAACTCAATATAAAACATCCAGTAATGTTTTTTAAAACAAAATAACATGGGATTATTTACTAAAGGTCAAACTGAAACCTTAAAATACATCACTGCAAGTTTCTGGAATGTTTCCAATTTCCAGATTTACTAAGGCGTAAGTACAAGAATAAGCCACTTAAACATGCAAAAAAAACCTTTGTCTAATCTGGTAAGAAAAAAAACACATGCATGCAATTTGTTTATGCACATATACTGTAGTTGATATGATCAGTTATATTTTTTTATTATATAGCTATATTTTTAGGGGGGGATAACAAAAAATAAAAAAAATAGCAAAACCAGAGTTTGTCAAAGTATAATAAAACTTTATTGGCCTTTTTCATCAATCAAACAGGTTCAATTTTGGAATAAACCAGCTGCATCTTAGTGGTGAAAAGACAATTCTGCAAATTCTAGTTTAAATGGGGATTTAACCACTAGAATGCTATGGAAATTCTGAAACTTCCTATTAACCCTTTGAGTGCCAGAGGGGTACGCAACACATTGCAGAGCAATGTGTTGTATACCCCTCTGGCACTCAAATGGTTAAAGGAGCAGTACATTTTTTTAAAATGAAAAAACATATATTGTAGGGCATTTCCTGTTGAGTAACATAAGGGTGCTCCCACTGCTGACAAATGCAAATTTCCAGAGTTATTATAGTTTAAACCTGTGTTTTTATACATTAACAGTGCCCTCTAGTGATCAAATTCCAATTAGTTCTTCTGTTAGATTCTAATGGAGAGGAAAGTCAGTGACTTACAGTTCTCCATAGAATGTGAAACTGCCTGTCACTTCATGTCAGTTAGAACTATCAGGAAGTAAATACACAGTAAATTCACTTTCTGATTATTTGAACGTTTGTAACTTCTGAATAAAACAGCATGCATACTGGTGCATTGGAGATATCTCTAGTATTCAATGGGCTAAAAAAAAACATTTTAATCAACAGGGCTTTTTGTTACCCCCATGATGTAGTTGGTTTACTCTTGAATTGAACTTCTTAGGCTTCATGAATAAGGCTCTATATTTCTGGTAAATAATTTGAATGTATTATGCATGTTTTTGTAGCTAATGCATATTTTATATTAAAATGGATTCTAAAGAAGTGCCATTTAGTATCAAAACTATAAAAAATGTACAGGGTTAAATAATGAATTTAGAGTCAGTGTGATAATGAAGCCAAATGGTCCCTTTGGAAATAGTACCAGAAAGCAATGGGGATATCTCTATCAAAATAACTTCCTCAGAACTATTGTAATGCAAGCCTTTAAAATCTCAGTCTGCATTAATCTTTTTTTATTGTGGTGGGTAAGTGGAATTGATATATTTGATAAATGGATGGGACTTTCAATTGACTACATTGATATAACAGTATAATAGCTTATTAAACCAACATTGAATTATGCCGTATTGGAAAATAGTGGTACATTCTGCAGGGAACTTTGATAAATCCCTTCTTTAGAATTACATTTGGCTTAACAGACTCAAGTAAGCCGTTCCCATACTTATTTGTGTCAAACATATTTTGCTGAACAGACTAGATAGTGATTTGGCCTCAAGGGAACTGTAAAGTCCAATAAATTCAGCTCTCATTGATGTTATGTTAATAGAGTAGTACAGTCAAAACCAATAAAGAAAGAAATACAAATGACATTGTATACTGAATAATAAAAAGGTAATGTTTAATGATTTAGTATTGACCAGCATCCTGCAACTAATGTAGCTATAGATTTGTACAATGTCTCTGCCATGGCAGGAAAATGAAGTGATATTTAACAAAGCTCCATTTTCTTTCCAGCTTTTAATGCAATGCTTTGGATACCTCTTTGGCACTCAGAGGGTTAAAGGAGCAGTAAACTTTTTTTATGAAAAAATATATATTGTATGGCTTTTCCTGTTGGCTAAAATAAGAGTACTATCACTCTTGAGAGATGCATATTTCCAGAGTTATTACAGTTTAAACTGGTGTTTTTTTATATTAGGAGTGCCCTATAGTGGTGAAATTCCAATTAGTTATTCTGTTACATTCTAATGGAGAGGAAAGTCAGTGACATACAGTTCTCCATAGAATGTGAGAGAAACTGCTGAATCATGCTATGAGTTAGAATTTCCAGAAAGCAAGCACATAGTAAATCCCCTTCCTGATTATTTGAATGGTTATACATTTTGAATAAAACAACTGGCAGAGTGTTGAGTGCCTTTATTTTAAACAGCAGGAAAAGCTCTATAACATATATGTTTTCATAGAAAAAAGTTTACTTCTCCTTTAAAGGGATAGTAACACTTCGTTTTATCTTTATTTTATTTTGTAGGCATTAAAAAACATGAAGAACGATATAAGTCTTATCTCTCAAACCTTTATGGTTTGAGAGATATTCACAAGCAAAGTTTCCCCTCCCGCCCCTTTTACCTAGTGTAAGCCATCTCTTCTCAGATGTGGAATCTGGTTGTAAGACCAGACAGATAACAGCAGGGGACAATCTTCTTCCTATGAAAACAATGAAAGCCCTGCCCCCTTTGACAAGATTTTCAGGTTTTTCCCTTATCTTAATTGAAGATTGTCCCTCTCTGCAGTCTACCTGGGCACCTCCCTTCTGATCTGGCTGAGCAATGTTACATCAGTAAAAGGGGAGGGAGGGGGTACTTTGTCATTGAATTACTCTTGAACTATAGCTCTGACAGAATTCAAATACCACTCTCCAAAGTCCAAATACTATGATGATTAATTAGAGCTGCTTTTATTATGAAACATTACTATCCCTTTAACTCCAGTTAATTAAATTACCTTTCACTTGGACCAAATTTAAAATATCTTCCACATTGTCATTTAATACAATACCAATACCTAAAAATAACTAATTCAATATAATACCAATACCTAAAACATGGAAAATGACTACTTGCTAAGTTCAAACTTTTGCATGTGATTAGTAAAAACCAATAAGAAACATGCACAAACAAGTGTGCCCACACACAAACACATAAAAGCGCACACACATATTCACACACACACGCACAGATAGACATACATGGAAATGGATTAGACCATCATGTGACTAAAATAAGAGCAAAAACAATATGAAAACAATTTTTTTTCACTTTTAGTTGACTTCTGAGTGCGTCATCTGTTATGATGTTTTTCTTCACTATTGGAAGTGCACCCAGGTCATTTATCCGGTTGCATGAGTGCTTTCCATCTGGTTTTTGATATAATAAAAAGCTAGAGACTTGCTTGATTTTCCAGGCCAAGCTGTGGGTTTATTGCTTAGACAGTCAACACTTTGGCCCTGCACTTGAACATTTATTAAGGTCTTGATAGAGGTTCAAGTGAAGAACTGAAACATTGACCATCTATGTGACATATATGTGATATTTGTGTGTGCCTGTGTGTGAGACAGAGAAATTGTATACTTAATTATCTTCTTATTTCTCTGATGACTCACATTAGTTCCCCAAGTGCCTCCAACATAGTTTATAAAGGTTACTGCCAACAAACTTCCTTTACACTATTCTACCAGCATGGGTTAGTGACTGCAGATTCTCCAGACCCATAAGCTGCTGTAATGATTATAAGCAGCATGTCTGTAGGTCCATGTGGAACTGCATTAAAAAGCTTCTTTTGAACAATTTGCTCCTATCAGTAGTCACATAATTTGTTCTCTCCATATGCAGCTTTATTAATATTGGTGTTGTGTTGAACACAGCAGCATGAGACCACTATGTAGATAATCCCTCAAGTGTGTTCATTTAGTTCTGGGGTCCATACATCCCTAAGTAGGGGATGGGACTATGATCCAGTTAGTCTTACTCAGCACTTACCTATGTTCCTGTCTGTACTCCTGGACATGCCTCCATGGCCTATTTCAAGTGGTTACACAAGTGCTGCTGTGTACCATGTCTCACTGGCAGCATTCCTGAGCCTTGTATCAGTTGATTGCTGTCTATGAATTGGTGAATATTTTTGTGTTACAAGAAAAACAGGGTACTTCCCACCTGCCATCAGATTCCAGCTAAAATGCAGTTTTCTCTTTTCTTTCCTTTTTCTTCATTGCATTCAGATCAAATATACTAATATAATTTCCTCTCATGGGAAGTCTTTGTCCCATGTATTCACACAGTGCCAAATTTCCAGTTTTAAAGGGGATGACAGTTTATTTCATGTTGATAGTCTGTGTAAGAGAGAGCAAGAAAGCTGCTAACTTTTTGTCTCTATCTGTTGTAGAGGCAGATAGGCAAAGAAGCGGAGTGGAGTTGTTCAGTTTAAGAAGAATAGCGATAGCCAGTTGTTCTTCAAACAGGCGGGCTGCAGGATGGGTGGGATTTGTATACAGTGACAATAATGGTGACAGGGACAGTTTGATTTAAGACAGACTGGCAGCAATCCTACCTGAGCTGGGACTGAGACAGTGACAGATACTAGAAACCAAGATATACAACAAACATTACTTTCAGACACAGAAAAACAGAAAAGGAACTACTCCACACTTAGATTAGAAAAAAGACAAGCATATATTGATACAGCTGTTGAGCTGTGTTGCCAAGAAATATCCTTATTGAGATCCCATACCTGCCTGAAGCAAAACCACAGGTCTGATTGGGAAACATATATCCAGCATGTCAGATGTGCAATAGTGAGAAGTAGTATCAGTAACAGCACTTCTAAAAGTGCATGTGGCCAAGGCAGACATAATATTAGTGTTGTAGGTGTCTCAGAGAGAGGGTCATTTTCCTTAAGAAAAATAACATCCAAGTCCCTTACTGCTTTTGTGAAAATGGAAAGCACTGAAGAGGATGACTCTGAAACTGAGTTATTTGGAGGTGGAAAGAGTCACACCCTCCATCACCACCTCCACTAGCCATCTTAAAGCAGTTACGTTACAGTGTTCTTCTATGTGCTGCAGCCAGCCCTCTCTTATTTCTCAAAAAGAAAAATATAAACATTTGTTCGTGGAATGACAAATGTGTCAAATTGTGTACCACCGCCACACATCAGCCATAAATTCCTGAGATTCCGCATCAGCAAAGACTACAGCATCACAACATTTTTCAGAATAAGTCATAATCACTGAAAACAATTAATGTCTCTCTTTGCTGACAGTCTAACATTTGTGGTGGCACTGACACATATCTATGGGAACTGCTCACAGAATATGGGTTGCTAAGTGTTGTACATGAACACCTTCTGTCTTCAAAGAAATGCCCCACTGCATTTGAGATGGTTACAGAATACTTGCAAGATAATTATGTTCTAGGCCAGTGGTTCTCAACCCGTGCCCTCAGTGGCTATTAACAGGCCAGGATTTGAGAATTTCCTTTTAAGAGCACAGGTGAGTTAATCAATACGAATGAGCCTCTGATCAAGACACTTGTGTTCTAGCAGGGAAATTCCTAAGTCCTGGCCTGTTAGTGGCCACTGAGGGCATGGGTTGAGAACCTCTGCTCTAGGCCAAAACAATGACCCACTTGAGTACTAAGAAACAAAACAAAAGAGTGCATGTGTGGAGCATAGTGCTGTGCTTTCCCCACCAGAAAGTCAATGTAGTAGGTTATATGGTTTAAAACTGTAGGAATTATCAATCTAGCAGCAACTTTGTAGGCATACATATTTTTAAATCAAGCAGCATCTAACACAATATGAGTATGTAGTAGAAGAGAAACAAAAAAAAAACAAAAAAATATACCAGATAGAGAAGCATAGATCACATGTAGAAGTGGTAACAGAACTGAGACGGAGGAGGGATTTGTACAATTGCCATCATCTGTGACATTTGGGAGCAGTGCTATCTTCATTGATAAATTAATGACACAAAATGCATTGCTATTTTGTAATCATGATACATGCTATCTATAATTTGTCTACCATTCATTCCTATTCTTCATGTACTTCTCACCACCATACAATTTCAGAAATATATTAGACTTTATTTAAAAAAAAATTGAATTAATTAGTTAAAACCCCTTAAGGAGCAGTGGTCCCGGGGTGTGTGGTCTTTTAAGGACCAGATAGGGAAGTTCGACGTGCCGCCCCACGTGACTGATCACGTGTGCCGACACACCGAACGGGGGACTGAAAGAGATTGCTCCGATCTTGGAACGATCAACTTCAGTCCCCGGTATTACTCACCGCCCTCCTACAGGAGCGCGGTGAGTAAAAGTACGTGACATACCAGAACCCTCACTGGTCCTTAAGTGCCGGACCAGCGTGACGGTCCGGGTACGTCTATGGTCCTGAAGGGGTTAACATGTTTATTTCTTTACAGTAAGGACAATAAAGGTATGGAATTCACTGCCTGAGGAGGTGGTGCTATCGAAATACATTAGATGCCTTTAAAGGCGGCCTGGATACTTATTTAAAAGAGCATAACATAGAGGGCTATGTACGTTAGTATTGGGATTAATATTTAGTTGGGGCTTGTTCAGGGAGAAACTGATTGCCATTTGGAATCAAGAAGGATTTTTTTTCCCCGCATTCAAGGCAGAATTTTAAATTGCTATATTGAGGGGGTTTTTATTGCCTTCTTTTGGATCAACGATGGTAAACAGGAATAGGAAAAGGTTGAACTAGATGGACGCAAGTCTTTTTTCAACCTAAATTACTATGTTACTATGTATTTATATAACACTACAAGTGTTCATGGAGCTTTTACAATTTAAAGATTTAGGCATTAGAGGGTTACAAGTGCTTTTGCAAAGTGAAACACTGGAAGTAGACTCTCTTCTCTAAAGCTTACAGTCTAAAGTGGCAAAGGGAGACACAAGGGTCAAGTGCGGAATACAGAGCTAGAGTCTTGGCCAGAAAAGGGGACACATAAATAATGTAAATAACTTATAAGAGCTTTTGATGTACAAAGTCAGGGTTTTCTAGCTTGTTGAAGCTTGAGAGTTGGAATATTCCTCCATTTCCACATTCATAGTTTAATGTATCTTCTTTGTTTATCTTGTTTCCAATGTCAAGCTTCACTATCAAGAATAATAATATTAAATATTGTGATACAGAGAGCAATATAGACTCACACTGATATGACATACACAGCAGGTATAGCTTTCCAAAAAATTATTAACAGGTTCTATGGCAAATGGCGGAGGGAGAAAAGATGTATTGGAGGTGTACTTGACGTGTTCTAGTAAAAGAGTAGTAACTTACTTAGGTGAGCCTTTATAAAAATGATTATTATTAACAAAGTTTATTCGGAAGTCAGCAGCTGGAATGCAGCTTTATAAAAATTGTAATTATGACTGACTTTTTAAGAGGGATATATGATGCTGTTTCTCCCATAAGAGAGAGAGTTTATCAGAATTTAACTAGACTAAAGAGTAAAAGAATAGAAAGCTAGATTTCTCTCTCTCTTCCTCTGTGTGTGTGTGTGTATACTGTATATCATGATCATATTCAGCCATTGCCAATCCACTGCAGGATGAAGGCCTCATCAGCAAGCCTCCAACAACTTCAGTCCTGTGCCTTTTGTTGCCAGTGTGTACCGGCAAATTTTGTAATATATATATAGATAGACAGATAGATAGATAGATAGATAGATAGATAGATAGATAGATAGATAGATAGATATGTCCTTTTTTCACATTAGTGGTGTTTTGTTTGAGGTATCCATTGTACTGCATTGAAGACCTCTCTTTCACACACAAGGTGTAAAAATCCATATTTAATTCAAGACATTTTAATTTCTCCATCATGGTGCAGTTGGTTGCACCAAAATAATTCCACTTTTTATTTAGTTATATTCCACCAAGTGTCTGGAAGTCACTATAAGACAGGTTAAGTAAAAGGCTGGTAACCCTTGTCTTTCTGCCACTTTCTGACTGACAAGACTATGATCACAAATGCTTTGGTAATTGTCTGGAATTCTTCTGTCCTCAGCTCTAATCTAAGAAAAACAATGGACACTAAACAGTACTATGACTTACAGTGAACTTAGGTCTCAGTCCATTTAAAAGGAACTAGATAGTCACTTTTTAGGACATATTAAAAATAGCTGTGGGGCTACTGTTGTGGCAAATGGTACAATACTGGCAAGAAAATATAGCATCTTCAACAAAGTAAACAAGATTTTCTCTCAGGAAATAGGTGTACAAGAAAGCAGGTTTCATCTGATGTTCTAGGCAATATAAGTAACATCATGCAGAGTCTCAAGTGACACCTAACAAAATTTTTTGCAACATAGACTGTATATATGAGAGGGAAAGGCTGGTTGGTGGTCAGAAGCAGTAAAAGCCCCCATGTCCTGCTGAGCTCTACAGTCTATGACCATTCCCTACATCACATGTTTTGTTTTGTTTTGCTTTTGGCTTTTAATAAATACATGGTCAAAAATTCTGCTAAGAAATAATCATGTCATAGTCAAACATCCTCATTGCTGCAGTTGAAACCATATTAAAGGTACTGGCTAAGAAGCCAGATATCACACCCCCAGCTGAGCCGGGGGCAGGACCAAGATAGGCAAACTGACAGTCCAGGGAAAGCAGAAAGACTGGAGTGAGAGGCTGAGGAGTAGTTGCAGAAGACCAATAAGTCAAGACAGGCAGTAGGTCAAGTAAAGTCAGGGTACTAGTCAAGGTAGAGACAAGCAGAGTACAATCAAGGTAAAAACCGAGGTCAAACAGAGAATCAAAATCCATGAAACAGTAAACACATCTTCACCATCAGGTCAATAATTAATCAGTGCTTTGAAGCAGACTCATGATCCAGTATGAGAAAAATGATAATGCTGCAGCCTGCTGATGAAAATATGCTCTGATGCCAGTGGTGGAAGTTGCAGGACACAAAAACTGAAGGTCACTGGTTCAACCTCATGAAGAGGCAAGTCCACAATGCTGACCTTGACAGTAGGAGTTGATATTGTCTTTTTTCCAATGATTCATCGCTGATATCCCAGATGGCACTCCCTTGAAGACTGAACAACTGCTTAGACAAAAGAGGCCTACTAGGCCCCATGTTATCCAAGATTCATAACTACTCTGATATGGAGAATATAATGAAAACAAGGAGAGAAATGGGGGAAACTAAGTTTGCTGACTCCATTGTATACAAGATCCCATACCTTACAACAATGGAGAGTTTTAAAGCCCCTTTCAAGTCACTTCTGCAGTCTCCCAGATATGGATGGTGTTTCCTCTTTAGTCTGACTGCTACCTATAAGGCATCTCAGATATATGATGAAATGTGGAAGGTATTCCTGCCTTCTGCACCATGTTAGGTATCCCTTCCCAAACAACTGCAAGAATATATAATTATGACACATCTACTCTCTACGTGGGATGAAATTAATGCTAGATTCCACTTTGTTCCTTTCCTCTCATCCCTCATTTCTGTTCTCAGTAACCCCAATTTTCTGCCAGACCAACACAATTCTTCCTTTGTCACTTTGCAATAATTTCTGATCCATACAGTAAAAGAAATGTCTGGTTTACAGGAAAATAATTATCAGGATAGACAAAAGGATCTGAGCATGTATAGCTTGAAGGAGATAACAGAAAGAGGGTATATGATAGAAACATTAAAGAACATGAAGAGATTAAATAAAGTGCAGGAGAAAAGTACATTTCAAAGGAGTAAAAATGTTAAGACAAGAAGCCATAGTCTAAAACTAGAGGTCCAGAGGTTTAGATGTAATGTAAGAGAGTTTTACTTCACTGAGAGGGTAGTAGGCAAGTGGAATAGCCTACTAGCAGTGGTAGAAGTTAATACAGTGATGGAATTTAAGCATGCATGGAATAGGCTTAAGGCTGTCCTGAACATAAGACAAGGCCAAGGACCAAATAAGTTTTGAAGTTTTTACAGCAGGCAGACTAGATGGGCCAAATGGTTCTTATCTGCCGTCAAATTCTGTTTCTCTGTTTCTGTACTCTAGATAAACTGCTCCCTGGATCAGATATTATTACCTTTGAGGAATTACAAATCTGCTATAATTAACCAAATACCTCACTATGGCAATATTACACATACCATCATCATTTATCTTGTCTCTCTGACAGGCCCTTGGATCGGATACCCCATTCAAATCCCTGATTACCATGCCCTCTATACACCTTTACACACTATCTAAATTATACAAACTTCTTTCTCACTGAAGATTTACCTAAACCTCATCTCGACTAGGAGGCTGATATGGGGCTCTCCCTTTCTCTTTCATAATAGATTTTTATCTGCAATAAACTTATGAAATCAGCTACAAATGTGGTCACTAAAGAATGTAACTACAACATGTTACAGATGGTACTATACATCCCAAAATTGCATCCATATTCCCTAATTGCCCTTTAAAGTGTTGGAGATGCTTGACTCACACTGCCTCCCTTCTACATACTTGGTTATCATGCACCAGTCTCTGTTTCTTCTGGTCCAGCATTCCAAAGGCCCTAAATTCCATTCTGCACCTAACTCTTCCTGTAGACCCTTAATCGTTGTTTTTGTAACTAACTTCCTCCTTTTTCTCCCATTCTCCAATTACACCACTTTATTTTTACTCCTCTACAATACAGCTAAGCAATTAATATCACTACACTGGAAATCAACTTCCCCTCAAATATTTCAAGATTGGCGCAATATATATGTGATTTAGAGAGAATGTATGTATTATCCACTAACCAAATGAATACTTTTACTCCTGTATGGTCTCCATGGTTTACATACCTTTACTCCCATGATTTATTACCTTCAATAATTCTATATTAAACATAGGTTGTTTATTGGCTCCCAACCCCGACAGAGTGATGATCATCCCTTTACCACTTCCCCTCTCTGACTTTTCTCCCTATTCTTCTCTCTTTTCTCAGACTATTTAAAGACATGCTGAGCAATTTCTTATTGAACATCCTATCAGTGGTGTTAATGGAATGAGAATAGACTGTATGCCTCAGAAAACAAATATATAATTTTTACAGAGGTTAGGATGGAGTACAAGGCATTTAAGGGTATATAACCAATGATCATTTTTAGGTGTTAGTGTTCCTTTAAATTCTTCTACTCTACAAGCAGCATTATAATGTACAGTGTTCAGTGTACAAGTCACCTCCCTCCTCTCCAGAGATTGTGCTTGCTGGAAAGGCAGATAATATCCTTTATTGGCTGTTCTAATCTCATGCCTACCTGCATAGCCAATAAAAAATGAGCTGACAACAGGAGGCGAAATAAGAAGCTCTGAAAAAATGTACAATTAGGGCTGTAAGTTTAGACTGCTGCTACTCCACTGGTGAGTGTAGTGGTTAGTAACTAGTAAAATACTAAGTTTTTACAATTTTCTTTTATTATTTATATTAGTTACCTTTTAAATCAATGGGGACTTGGTAGATTTGAATTTGATATCTATTTTGCAGGGGTTTTTTTTCAATAATTGCTCCACTTTTGAGTGTGCATAAAGCCCTTGTTCATCCTATATTATAATTCGCTAGGATGTTTGTCAGAAGCCATCATGCACAGTAGAGACTGCTGCGCATGGTGCAGTTATACACAGTAGAGACTGCCTGAATGCACCCCGGCTGATACGGAGTACGGCGCTCCGAATTCAGACTGGAGTCCTCTCTGCCCACCTTCCTGGAACCACTTGTCCCAGGAAGGTGCGCAGAGGGGACTTCGGTCTGAATTCGGAGCTCCCTGCTCTGTATCAGCCGTGGTGCATTCGGGCAGTCAGTACTGCTCATGACTGCAGCGCCGCCAGTGAGAAGAGAGGCTCCGGCCACCCGCCGAGGTTACTGGGTGGCACTGTGGCCCGTGTGCACGGGCTTTAAAACTAGTCTTGAATACTTTACTGGTATGGTAAAATGTAACCTTTGAGTGCTAGATATTATCCAATGCATAGAGTTGCAATGCGTTGGATACCTTTCTGACATGCAAATGGTTAATATGTTTAGGTTTTGGTATTTTCCCATGAAGCTTCTTCCCAAAAGCAAAGTTAAACTTCTACATCAAACACGTTCAATTCCTATAAATCTGAGAACAGATAAGTAGATTACATCATTTATTTTAACTTTAATTACATATTTCTATAATTAGAAAGTAAAAAGTACATAACACACTTTTTGTGAAGCCTCTCTTAAAGGGGAACTACCACCCCGCAATAAGTTCACATTATTCAATTCTTCATCTGGCGACTAGCTGCTTAGTAGCACTAGTCGCCAGAAATATTACCCGGTTTACAAGATATTCCACTTTTTCAGAGGCTCACAGTAGCAGGAAGCACGGACATCTCATCATAGTGACGTCCATACACCTGTGCTGTCAGTCCCTTTTGGAGCCGGCCAGCTCCAAAAGGGACTGACAGCACAGACGCACAGACGTCACTATGATGAGATGTCCATGCTTCCTGCTACTGTGAGCCTCTGAAAAAGTGGAATATCTTGTAAACCGGGTAATATTTCTGGCGACTAGTGCTACTAAGCAGCTAGTCGCCAGATGAAGAATTGAATAATGTGAACTTATTGCGGGGTGGTAGTTCCCCTTTAAGAATATAAGCTTACTGGTGATATTGAAGGAAATGTCCTATGAGCTCATCATTAACATTGTAGAACTGACAGAAGTATCAGCCTTATTGACATTTGCTATTGATGAAACAATTTTATTGTGGCATGAGTTAAGTATTATGTCAGTCAAAGTGTCCATGGTTTCACATTAAGAACATTGAACTGCACTGTTGTTACATCAGCACTTTTATTTCTTTGTTTAGAGATATTGAAAGGCATTTATGAATAGCTGAATTGGTCAACATCTAAATGAGTCAAGTTGGACTACAACTTTCATCATATTTGCCAGTAACTCTGTCATTTGTTACAGTATAAAGGCAGTATTTTTTTTTCTTTTATTGTATATTATTGCTTTTTTCGTGTATGTATATATACATGTAGACATATGTGCTTTTTATATTATCCATCTTTGATCCGTACCTATATATATATATATATATATATATATATATATATATATATATACTAGCAATGTGGGACAGCGCTGCCCGTCAGGATATATAGGGAATTAATGCACACACATGGATGCAAGATAAACACACACAGAGACACACACGCCAATGCACACGCATGCACTGAGATGCATAAAGAGCGACACAGTCATACACACATACATGCAATGTACAACATGCAGACACATAGAGTGTGATACAGACATGCAACACATGCAGTGTGGAACACACAGGCACACAAAGAGACACACACACACAAAGAAGTGAGTCATAAGAGGGTGACTTATGTGTCATTGTAATGAGCTTGTGTTTGTACTTATGCCTCCACTCTCCACTGTGGAATTCATTCATATAGTTGAAATGCATGTGGTAATTGCACATACTATGGTTTAAGGTGGATTGTGCTGGCTCCCAGGGTGTGAGTGAGTGTGAGTGAGTGTGTGTGAGTGAGTGGCATTCATTCATGTAGTTGAAATGCATGTGGTAATTGCACATACTATAGTACAAGGTGGATCGTGCTGGCTCCCGGGGTGTGAGTGAGTGTGAGTGAGACTATGGTGGAAGGTGGATCGTGATGGCTTCCGGGGTGTGAGTGTGAGTGAGTGTGTGTGAGTGCGAGAGTGAGTGATTGTGTGTGAGTGATTGCATGTGAGTGATTGCGTGAGTGTGTTAGTGAGTGTGTGTGAGTGTGTGTGATTGAGTGAGAGTGTGTGAGTGTGAGTGAGTGTGAGAGTGTGTGAGTGAGAGGGTGTATGAGAGTGAGTGAGAGAGTGTGAGTGAGAGAGTGTGTGAGTGTGAGTGTGTGTGATTGAGTGTGTGAGTGAGAGTGTGTGAGATTGTGAATGAGTGTGAATGAGAGTGTGAATGAGAGAGTGTGAGTGTGTTTGATTGAGTGTTTGAGATTGAGTGAGTGAGTGAGAGTGTGTGAGTGAGAGTGTGTGTCTGTGTGATTGAGTGTGAGTGTGTGTGATTGAGTGTGTGTGATTGAGTGTGAGTGAATGTGAGTGAGAGTGTGTGAGTGTGAGTGATAGAGTGTGAGTGTGTGAATTATTGTGAGTGTGTATGATTGAGTGTGTATGATTGAGTGTGTGTGAGAGTGAGAGTGTGAGTGTGAGTGTGTGTGATTGAGTGTGTATGTGTATTTTGTCTAATGTGTTTGTGTCTGTGGTATAGGAGTGAGTGTCAGCCATTTTGTTTTTTCAGTTACTTGGACAGTGGTAGGTGGGCTGGATAGTGGGGGCAGACCAACTCCCTGCATGATTTAAATCACTCCCCCATTGAATCACCCAATGGAAGCAGTAACTCCTCCTTACTTAACCCTTTGAGTGCCAGAGGGGTATGCACTCAAAGTGTTAAGGTAACATAGCAATATAACACATGGTGGCTCTTCAGTTGAGGCAGCGTAGCAATATGCTGAGGGAACAAATAGATAGTGGTGTTTGAGGCTTGCCATCTGTAACATACAGCAAAGCATCTCTCTCCCTTTAAGGAAAGGGCGGGAATCAGGAAGTGGAGGAGTGACAGTTGAAAACAGACAGTTAGTGAGGTTGAGAGATGAAAAGAGTTAAATAAAAGAGTTGTTATTAAGATTATCCCTGAATTTGTATTTTATGGAAACATTACACCCTCGTACTGAAACAGAGTGTATGGAGGGTTACAATTATCTGTGGGAGGTGAAACAGAGTGTATGGAGGGTTACAATTATCTGTGGGAGGTGAAACAGTGTGTTTGAGGGGTCATGATCCTGAGTGAGAGTGTGTATGGACCAGGAGAAGTTAATGATATCCCCTACTTCAGTAGTGAGTGGCAGCTATATTTTTTTTTTGTCAGTTGGATAGTGGTGGGCGGGCTGGAGGGGGTGGGCCAACTCCCTGTATGATAAACATGCCCCCATTGAACCACCCAATGGGAGCAGTAAAATCCCCATTGAATCACCCAATAGGAGTTGTGTCTCCTAATGAGACATAAATTATGTAATGAGGCATTCTGTTCAATGTGTGTTTGTTTTCTGAGGAGACATAAATTATGTTCTGTGTGTGAGGTACCATAAATTATGCAATGAGGCTTACTCTTTTATATATATATATTTATCTAATTATAGAATTTACACTGCTGTGTATTATGCTCATTGTTATATGTTTTTCAGAAGGTTATTACTGGTGTCAATAACTTCCTGAGAATACTATAACACATTGCATATGTATTTGTGAGAATTGTGTGGATTCATGTAATAATTGTTTCTTATTTTACTGTGCATTGTTTTGATGCAGCACCTTTTAATTAAATTAATGGCATTGATGAATTATCCAGTAACAATTAAGTCGATGTATTAAGAATAGGATGTTGACATTGATGTCTTCCTTTTCATGTTAATGAGCCCTTGAAGAAGTAGGATGCTAACAAAAATGCGTTTGGTCTTTATTTACTCTGTGCACTCTTCGGGTGCTGGTCCCAGCCCCATGTCCCCCTCTACTATATTTTCCACATAGTCTGCTTTTTTGCCCAACTGCCCCCTTTTGCTTCCGCAATTGACCACCAATTAGTGGCATTAACGGGCTGTATTTGTCGGCAAGATGAACAGTGTCTTCAGCATCTGGCCATCTCTTTCTGGAGCCTGAAGGAGAGCTTCATAGAGAGGACACCAGCAACAATGGCATTTGGCAGGGCTTGAGTAAAGGGAAAGCAGCATTGGGACTAACAGTGGGCAAAGGGACCCAAAGATGATGTTACCCTTTTGGGTATAGTGAGTGCGCATTTGTCTATTTATCTGTGTGTTTTGGTAATAAATGTATTACTCTTAAATCATTTCTCTTTTTGTTTCCCTCCTATATTGTCTATGATCTTGAACACTGGGAGCCTTGAGGCTGTTATGTTTATCTAAGATTCTTTATCTGGATGGTGGCTTACAAGGCCACCCAAGCTGAATAGCTTCATGGACCTCAGTGGGAGGCGAATCATCTGACAGAGTACATTTGATCTCATTTGTATTGACTATCTTTATCACCCCATACAACCACTGTGGTACTCAGTTTATTTTTTCAATGGACATTCAGGTGTACTCTTTCCATTTTATATGTATCATTTCTATACTGCATTTAATATTACCTTCTAATATTATCTTAATTTGATTATTTGTGCATGCTTTAACCCTCTTTTTATGGTTATTTAGCCTGTGGTTATCTACATAGGTCATTCCTGTGGTAATTGCACTGACCTGTTGTGCTTTACCATTATCACTAAGTCATCTTGTTGTCATGTGTCCTCAGTGGAGCAGACAACAACCATCAAGACAGCAGTACTTGGTTTCGGGGGGGTACTTTGACATTGAGGACCTAAGCATCAGAGTTCTGCCAATTATTTGATATGAGAGCAGTTGTGTTGATTATTCCCAGTCCTTCCCCTACTTCATAGTATTTTCTATTCCTTACACACACTATGCACTTTGCAGTTGCTGGTGAAAGGCACAGCTCCTTCCTGCTATCAAGGGAAAAAGTAATATTCTAACACACATATGATTTTGGAGGAGGGGAAGGAGGAGAATAATTATAGGTAAACTTATTTTCTCTAGATACACCTGAAGTGGTGGGGGCTAGTTGTGATGCTGCTTCTGCCTCAGGTGCATCACTGGAGCTAGTGACAAGTAGAACCATCTTTACCTGATTCATGTCAGTGCTGTTGATTCCAGTCACTGGGAGCTGTATAATCATCCTGCTGATTAAATTACTTAGCAGCAGCAATTACAGCAGTTGTAAATGCCAGAAAGTCACCAGTGGCATTTGCCAATGGTCACCCTACAATGAACTGCTGGCACTAGGGCAGTAGGGCATACATTTTTGGACTCAGTGCTTGTTTTAGCAAGCCCGAGGCCTGCAAACCAATTTTTTTTCAGAGCTTGTAATCAACAAGCCTAAGCCTACATATCTGTTTTTTATCTCAGCCTGGACTTTTTCTTAAGAAGTCCTACAAATTAATGTGTCTCAGCTAACCTGAGTCCTGCACACAGAAATATTGTTCAGACTTTTTGTAAGCTATTATTCTCAGATTAATGACACACATTAATCAGTGATCTGACAGTGGTAGATGGTAGCAACACTTCACATTCCTCCTCCTCATCCTTCTCATCCTCTGTGCTGCTGCTTATAATATATGTGGACTGGCTTTCCTTTTATATGTTTTTGTCCACTTTTGCTACCTGATACTCAGATGGTATTAGATGTTGGTTATATTTTCATAATGTTAATCTCTCAAAACTGCTGCATGATAGCCATGTCTTACAGTCATTTACAATATAAGCAGATGCACTAAAATCAAGTGCAGACTTTCCACTGCAGTAGGGAGACAAAAAGAGTTGTGAGGAGCACACATCAAGCACGAACAAGATAAAGTGTCTTGTTCTAAGGCATGGTAGCCTATCAATGGTGCTACAACTCACGTTTTTCACCCCATGTGCCATTGCAGAAAAGAAATTTCCATATCCATATCCATATCAGACTGGTCCCGCCCACAGACAGTCCAGCTCCGAAATGTCAGGAAAATCCTCTCCGCGCGAGAGAAACAGCAAAACCACAGACATACGTTTCGGCCTATGTGAGCCTCATCAGTGTGGTGCAGCCGAATCCCTCTAGGCACATGGAAGCAAGGGCCCATGATGGGATGCCCTTATACTTAGGGAGACAAAAAAAATTGTGAGGAGCACACATCAAGCACGAACAAGATAAAGTGTCTTGTTCTAAGGCATGGTAGCCTCTCAATGGTGCTACAACTCATGTTTTTCACTCCCATGTGCCATTGCAGAGAGGAAATCTCCATATCCACATCAGACTGGTCCCACCCACAGACAGTCCAGCTACAAAATGTCAGGTAAATCCTCTCCGCATGAGAAAACCAACAAAACCACAGACGTACGTTTCGGCCTATGTGAGCCTCGTCAGTGTGGTGCAGCCAAATCCCTCTAGGCACATGGAAGCAAAGGCCCATGCCTGGGATGCCCTTATACTTAGGAAGACAAAAGAGTTGTGAGGAGCACACATCAAGCACGAACAAGATAAAGTGTTGTTTTAAGCATGGCAGCCTCTCAACAGTGCTACAACTAACTCACATTTTTCACTCCCATGTGCCATTGCAGAGAGGAAATCTCCATATCCACATCAGACTAGTCACACCCACAGACAGTCCAGCTACAAAACGTCAGGTAAATCCTCTCCGCATGAGAAAAACATCAAAACCACAAACCTATGTTTCGACCTATGTGAGCCTTGTCAATGTGGTGCAGCCGAATCACTCTAGGCACATGGAAGCAAGGGCCCATGCCTGGGATGCTCTTATACTTAGGGAGACAAAAAGAGTTGTGAGGAGCACACATCAAGCACGAACAAGATAAAGTGTCTTGTTCTAAGGTATGGTAGCCTCTCAATGGTGCTGCAACTCATGTTTTTCACTCCCATGTGCCATTGCAGAGAGGAAATCTCCATATTCACATCAGACTGGTCCCACCCGAGACAGTCCAGCTCCGAAATGTCAGGTAAATCCTCTTTACGTGAGAGAAACAGCAAAACCACAGATGTACATTTCGGCCTATATGAGCCTCGTGGTGCAGCCAAATCCCTCTAGGCACAGGGAAGCAAAGGCCCATGCCTGGGATGCTCTTATACTTAGGGAGACAAAAGAGTTGTGAGGAGCATACATCAAGCACAAACAAGATAAAGTGTTCTGTTTTAAAGGGATAGTAATACTTCGTTTTAACTTTATTTTATTTTGTAGGCATTAAAAAAACATGAAGAATGATATAAGTCTTATCTCTCTAACCTTTATGGTTTATGAGATATTCACAAGCAAAGTTTCCCCTCCCCGCCCCTTTTGCCTAGTGTAAGCCATCTCTTCTCAGATGTGAATCTGGTTGTATGACAGGACAGATAACAGAAGGGGACACTCTTCTTTGTATGAAAACAATGAAAGCCTTTCCCCCCTTGACAAGTTTTTCAGCTTTTTCCCTTTTCTTAATTGAAGATTGTCCCTCTCTGCAGTCTACCTGGGCAGCTCCCTTCTGATCTGGTTGAACGGGGGGGGGGATACTTTGTTTGTGAATATCTCTTAAACCATAAAGATCTGAGAGATAAGACTTATATCATTCTTCATGTTTTTTTAATGCCTACAAAATAAAATCAAGTTAAAACGAAGTATTACTATCCCTTTAAGCATGGTAGCCTCTCAATGGTACTACAACCCACATTTTTCACTCCCATGTGCCATTGCAGAGAGAAAATACCCATACCCATACCCATACCCATACCCATACCCATACCCATACCCATACCATCCTGCCCACAAACAGTCCAGCTCCAAAACGTCAGACAAATCATCTACACACGAGAGAAACAGCAGAACCACAGACATACATTTCAGCCTATGTGAATCTCATCAGTGTGGTGAAGCCGAATCCCTCTACGCACATGGAAGCAAGGGCCCATGCCTGGGATACCCTTATACTTAGGGATACAAAAAGAGCTGACACCATTGAGAGGCTACCACTCCTTAGAAAAAGACACTTTATCTTGTTTGTGCTTGATGTGTGCTACTCACAGCTCTTTTTGTCTCCCTAAGTATAAGGGCATCTCAGGCATGGGCCCTTGCTTCCGTGTGCCTAGAGGAATTTAGCTGCACCACAATGATAAGGCTCACATAGGCTGAAATGTATGTCGGTTGTTTTGCTGGTTCTCTTGTGTGGAGAGGATTTGCCTGACATTTTGGAGCTGGATTGTCTGTGGGTGGCACCAGTCTAATGTGGATATGGAGATTTCCTCTTTGTAATGGCACATGAGAGTGAAAACCGTGAGTTGTAGTACCATTGAGAAGCTACCAGGCCTTTGAACAAGACATTTTATCTTGTTTGTGCTTGATGTGTGCTCCTCACAACTATTTTTGTTTCCCTAAGTATAAGGGCATCCCAGGCATGGGCCCTTGCTTCCATATGCCTAAAGGGATTCGGCTGTGCCACACTGACGAGGCTCACATAGGCTGAAACGTACCTCTGTGTTTTGCTGTTTCTCTCGTGCGGAGAGGATTTGCCTGATGTTTCGGAGCTGGACTGTCTGTGAGCGGGACCAGTCTGATGTGGGTATGGAGATTACCTCTCTGCAATGGCACATGGGGTGAAAAACGTGAGTTGTAGCACCATTGAGAGGCTACCATGCCTTAGAAAAAGACATTTTATCTTGTTCGTGCTTAATGTGTGCTCCTCACAACTCTTTTTGTCTCCCTAAGTATTAGGGCATCCCAGGCATGGGCCCTTGCTTCCATGCCCCTCGAGGGATTCGGCTGCACCACACTGACGAGGCTCACATAGGCTGAAATGTACATCTGTGGTTTTGCTGTTTCTCTCATGTGGAGAGGATTTACCTGACATTTCGGAGCTGGACTGTCTGTGGGTGGGACAAGTCTGATGTGAATATGGAGATTTCCTCTCTGCAATGGCACATGGGAGTGAAAAACGTGAGTTGTAGCACCATTGAGAGGCTACCATGTCTTATATCTAGACACTTTATCTTGTTCGTGCTTGATGCGTGCTCCTCACAACTCTTTTTGTATTCCTAAGTATAAGGGCATCCCAGGCATGGGCCCTTGCTTCCATGTGCCTAGAGGGATTCTGCTGCACCACACTGATAAGGCTCATATAGGCCAAAATGTACGTCTGTGGTTTTGCTGTTTCTCCGGTGCGGAGAGCATTTGCCTGACATTTTTTAACTGGACTGTCTGTGGGCGGGACCAGTCTGATGTGGATATGGAGATTTCCTCTCTGCAATGGCACATGGGAGTGAAAAATGTGAGTTGTAGCACCATTGAGAGGCTACCATGCCTTAGAACAAGACATTTTATCTTGTTCGTGCTTGATGTGTGCTCCTCACAACTCTTTTTGTCTCCCTAAGTATTAGGGCATCCCAGGCATGGGCTCTTGTTTCCATGTGCCTAGAGGGATTCGGCTGCACCACACTGACGAGGCTCACATAGGCCGAAACGTACGTCTGTGGTTTTGCCTGACATTTCGGAGCTGAACTGTCTGTGGGTGGGACCAGTCTGATGTGGATATGGAGATTTCCTCTCTGCAATGGCACAAGGGAGTGAAAAATGTGAGTTGTAGCACCATTGAGAGGCTACCATGCCTTAGAACAAGACACTTTATCTTGTTTGTGCTTGATGTGTGCTCCTCACAACTCTTTTTGTCTCTTCAAGTGTAAGAGCATCCCAGGCATGGGCCCTTGTTTCCATGTGCCTAGAGGGATTCGGCTGTACCACACTGACGAGGCTCACATAGGCCGAAACGTACGTCTGTGGTTTTGCTGTTTCTCTCGTGCGGAGAGGATTTGCCTGACATTTCGGAGCTGAACTGTCTGTGGGTGGGACCAGTCTGATGTGGATATGGAGATTTCCTCTCTGCAATGGCACATGGGAGTGAAAAATGTGAGTTGTAGCACCATTGAAAGGCTACCATGCCTTAGAACAAGACATTTTATCTTGTTCATGCTTGATGTGTGCTCCTCACAACTCTTTTTGTCTCCCTAAGTATTAGGGCATCCCAGACATGGGCCCTTGCTTCCATGTGCCTCGAGGGATTCGGCTGCACCACATTGACGAAGCTCACATAGGCTGAAATGTACATCTGTGGTTTTGCTGTTTCTCTCATGTGGAGAGGATTTACCTGACATTTTGGAGCTGGACTGTCTGTGGGTGGGACTAGTCTGATGTGAATATGGAGATTTCCTCCCTGCAATGGCACATGGGAGTGAAAAATGTGAGTTGTAGCACCATTGATAGGCTACCATGTCTTAAAACAAGACACTTTATCTTGTTTGTGCTTGATGTGTGCTCCTCACAACTCTTTTTGTCTCCCTAAGTATTAGGGCATCCCAGGCATGGGCCCTTGCTTCCATGTGCCTCGAGGGATTCGGCTGCACCACATTGACGAGGCTCACATAGGCCGAAATGTACATCTGTGGTTTTGCTGTTTCTCTCATGTGGAGAGGATTTACCTGACATTTCGGAGCTGGACTGTCTGTGGGTGGGACCAGTCTGATGTGAATATGGAGATTTCCTCTCTGCAATGGCACATGGGAGTGAAAAATGTGAGTTGTAGCACTATTGATAGGCTACCATGTCTTAAAACAAGACACTTTATCTTGTTTGTGCTTGATGTGTGCTCCTCACAACTCTTTTTGTCTCTCTGAGTGTAAGAGCATCCCAGGCATGGGCCCTTGTTTCCATGTGCCTAGAGGGATTCGGCTGCACCAAACTGACGAGGCTCACATAGGCGAAACGTACGTCTGTGGTTTTGCTGTTTCTCTCGTGCGGAGAGGATTTGCCTGACATTTCGGAGCTGAACTGTCTGTGGGTGGGACCAGTCTGATGTGGATATGGAGATTTCCTCTCTGCAATGGCACATGGGAGTGAAAAATGTGAGTTGTAGCTCCATTGAGAGGCTACCATGCCTTAGAACAAGACATTTTATCTTGTTCGTGCTTGATGTGTGCTCCTCACAACTCTTTTTGTCTCCCTAAGTATTAGGGCATCCCAGGCATGGGCCCTTGCTTCCATGTGCCTCGAGGGATTCGGCTGCACCACATTGACGAGGCTCACATAGGCCGAAATGTACATCTGTGGTTTTGCTGTTTCTCTCATGTGGAGAGGATTTACCTGACATTTCGGAGCTGGACTGTCTGTGGGTGGTACCAGTCTGATGTGTATATGGAGATTTCCTCCCTGCAATGGCACATGGGAGTGAAAAATGTGAGTTGTAGCACCTTGATAGGCTACCATGTCTTAAAACAAGACACTTTATCTTGTTTGTGCTTGATGTGTGCTCCTCACAACTCTTTTTGTCTCCCTAAGTATTAGGGCATCCCAGGCATGGGCCCTTGCTTCCATGTGCCTCGAGGGATTCGGCTGCACCACATTGATGAGGCTCACATAGGTCGAAATGTACATCTGTGGTTTTGCTGTTTCTCTCATGTGGAGAGGATTTACCTGACATTTCGGAGCTGGACTGTCTGTGGGTGGGACCAGTCTGATGTGAATATGGAGATTTCCTCTCTGCAATGGCACATGGGAGTGAAAAATGTGAGTTGTAGCACCATTGATAGGCTACCATGTTTTAAAACAAGACACTTTATCTTGTTTGTGCTTGTTGTGTGCTCCTCACAACTCTTTTTGTCTCTCTAAGTATAAGAGCATCCCAGGCATGGGCTCTTGTTTCCATGTGCCTAGAGGGATTCGGCTGCACCACACTGACGAGGCTCACATAGGCCGAAACGTACGTCTGTGGTTTTGCTGTTTCTCTCATGTGGAGAGGATTTACCTGACATTTTGGAGCTGAACTGTCTGTGGGTGGGACCAGTCTGATGTGGATATGGAGATTTCCTCTCTGCAATGGCACATGGGAGTGAAAAATGTGAGTTGTAGCACCATTGAGAGGCTACCATGCCTTAGAACAAGACATTTTATCTTGTTCGTGCTTGATGTGTGCTCCTCACAACTCTTTTTGTCTCCCTAAGTATTAGGGCATCCCAGGCATGGGCCCTTGCTTCCATGTGCCTCGAGGGATTCGGCTGCACCACATTGACGAGGCTCATATAGGCCGAAATGTACATCTGTGGTTTTGCTGTTTCTCTCATGTGGAGAGGATTTACCTGACATTTCGGAGCTGGACTGTCTGTCTGTGGGTGGGACCAGTCTGATGTGAATATGGAGATATCCTCCCTGCAATGGCACATGGGAGTGAAAAATGTGAGTTGTAGCACCATTGATAGGCTACCATGTCTTAAAACAAGACACTTTATCTTGTTTGTGCTTGATGTGTGCTCCTCACAACTCTTTTTGTCTCCCTAAGTATTAGGGCATCCCAGGCATGGGCCCTTGCTTCCATGTGCCTCGAGGGATTCGGCTGCACCACATTGATGAGGCTCACATAGGCCGAAATGTACATCTGTGGTTTTGCTGTTTCTCTCATGTGGAGAGGATTTACCTGACATTTCGGAGCTGGACTGTCTGTGGGTGGGACCAGTCTGATGTGGGTATGGAGATTTCCTCTCTGCAATGGCACATGGGAGTGAAAAATGTGAGTTGTAGCACCATTGAGAGGCTACCATGCCTTAGAACAAGACACTTTATCTTGTTCGTGCTTGATGTGTGCGCCTCACAACTCTTTTTGTTTCCACTGCAGTACATGTCAGTGTTGGCTACACACATTGTTTAGCTTGACAATTGTCCATGATGTCATAATTTCTGCCCAGAACATAGCTATCACACAAGTGTGCTGAAACCATCTTGTAGGAGCTACACTGTGTTCCTGTGTATTAGTTACCAACCCATGCTCAGGGAGCAAGTCGGATACAGATGTGCCACCACCAATGCAACCCCCACCACCAGTGATGGATATTTGCTACCCATAAGACCCATGAATTTCCCTGAGTTCAGAATAGCAATGGGATGTTCTGCTTGATGTAGCTGCTTTTGCTGCTGCTGATATAAACCCTTTGATGTTGTCCTTTTCACTATGTTTTCTAGCAGTTTTTTTGGCTCTAACTTTCTCCTTCTCATCCTCCTCAATGCAGCTCTCCATTTGATCAATAAGCATATACCACTATTCCTTGACATAATCTGATTCCTCAGAGAGATGCTGCTGATCATCATGGATCCTTGTTGTGACACAGTGATGACACTTTGGCAGAAATTATGATATTTTTTGCTCAAAGCGGGGTCTAGTAAAGTGGCAAGAATATATTCCTCATTGGTTTTAATGGACACTATGTTAGGATCTTGTTCAAAGCAAGCTAACATGTCCTTTAGAAGCTGGTGCTTGTTTGTGTTGTCATTATTGTAAGATTCCACAGCCATGAGCCTTAGCTTTTTCTAGAACTAGTGTAAGGCAGGGGCCTGTATTTGTGGGAGGAGCTGGAGGTCTATTAAAAGCCCTCCAGTGCTTCCCATAGGTCTCTGTTCTCAGTGGGTCAGTCTCCTGGCTGAAGCCGTCATCGCGCTACAATTCTCTGTACTGCTTCGTTGGATGTGACGTCATCGGTCAGAGCCTGTCACGTTCTGGTTAGGTGGCTTCTGATCTGCGATTTTGCCTCACCCTAATCGCTTACGGTACCTTTTCCTACTGTATAACGCTAATGTGAAGCATCATGTGTCATCATTGTATCCATTGAGTCGCCTGTGTAACAAGCTACCACCTCTTTACATTGTCGTTTATTGTCTCTTGGTTTGAAATCACACAAGTAAGTGGCATAATAGTATAGCACAACGGGCCATACACTGTTGCCCCGGATCAGTACTGTGGCTATGAGTCATCAGTTCAGCTCTAGAGGGGTTCACAGAGCATTGTGATCGATGTGCTGCCTGCTTCTCTGCCTGAGGGGATTAAGCTGCCGTCCACCTTTTAGCTCATCACCTCTCACTCAAAATGTTTCTCACTATGTTTCCATGTTCACTGTGTTACACCACAGTTTCTCAATAACTGTACAATTTTTCTATCAGGAACAGGTATGGTCACCCTTTCAGGCTCTCCGCTATCCCCCCCCCGTGCAAAATATTTTGTGGTGTTAGTCATTACTTCTCAATAGTTAAGGTTTTCCTACTGTGCAGATCATGTCTATTACAACATATTTTGCCATCATTGTTCAGATTTATTTTGTATATGGGAGTCAATTCTGCAAGCTAATAGTGCAACCTCTGTCTTTCCTTATTTCCCTTTGTATTCAGGATTGGATTCCCTTACTATTATTTCTCTTTCATTAGGTGACTCTTCTTGCTCTCTTTGGTCCAGTGTCATTCTGGTTCCCAGAGCTCATCTTTCAGGTTAGCATTTTTTTTTTCTTCCTCCTCTCTCTTTCAGCAACAACCTTACGACTTACATCATTATTTTTGATGATTATCTTTTAGGGCTCCAAGACAATTATTACAGTACGGTGTAGAATTCCCTTGGAAGGGATCTCTATTTCTCAGCTGTGATGGGGCAGGTTGTTGCACTCTTGTATGGAATATATATTTTGCTGTGTGCACTGTAGGAGTAGATAAAATGGGCACAGATTTTGAGGACGATATTCAGCATCTCTCTGAGGGTTTTGGATTCTGCCAAGAATCTGGTCACAACTAAATTTAGCACATGGGAAAAGCAGGGTGCATGCACCATATAACCTATTCTCAAGACAGCTATTATGTTGGAGCCATTATCAGCAGGCGCAAAACCAGCTTTTAAGGAATGGTGTACAAGCCATTCCTCTATCACCTATTCTAGTTTACTTAATACATTCATGGCTTTGGGGGACTGTCTTTCAAAACTATGCATGCACAAGATTGTGTGCCAATGGTATGGGCTATACTTTTGCTGCCTTTTGATCATGCTACCAGAACCAGACAGTGCAAATCGATTTGTCAAAATTCGGAATTTGTTGAATAAGGGGTCATTCGGTGACATTCAGGCTGGCCGAAAGGCAATGGTCATTCATAAAAAAATTCTGAATCTGAACAGCTCTGGTCTGAAATGTTGTAGAAAATTTTGGAAATTCGACGACGACTATCCACGCACGATACTTTGCCTCCATACTTTCCCTCCATTTCTAGTCCAATTAGCTTCTTCATTTCATGATGGGGGTTGGACTAAT
The DNA here is from genome assembly GCA_037306005.1 of Rhinophrynus dorsalis. Classification (NCBI taxonomy): domain Eukaryota; kingdom Metazoa; phylum Chordata; class Amphibia; order Anura; family Rhinophrynidae; genus Rhinophrynus; species Rhinophrynus dorsalis. Next base: position 262,599,291 of record CM074723.1, on the reverse strand, counting down.
GACACATCAGACACCCAGAAAGCATGCATTTTCTGTTACTCCATTGTTGGAGCTCAGAGAGAGAAGAAGGAGATAGAGAGTGTACGGTTGTTGTGTAAACAGGCAGGTAGCATTAGGCTTAGAAAGTCAGCCAGCATTAGTGCCTTACTGCCGCTGCATGGGAAAGTCATTTGTTCCTGTGCAAAAAAATATTAAAAATATTAGGAATTTTTTTTTTTAATTTTCAAAACACTTCATTGAAAATTTAAGAAGTCATACACAAAATAAAATGCAGACAAAATCAGAAGATCACAAAAGAAAAATAGGATAAAACATTGAAACATATTAAATAGTCAAACATGTTGAGGTAACAGAGGTAAGTTCCTATTCAGAATGCAAGATGCAGTCCACCCATTTACAGAAAACTAGGGGGGAGAGATGAAAAAGATACCTAAAAGAAGCATAGTGTCTTGTAACCATGTGTCAGTGAGTGGAAGTGGTTTACATATCCAAGGCTGCAGTAAGTAAGAACAGAAAGCTAAATCCATAAAATGAAAATTTAAGGAAAAAAAGTAGGCAAGAGAGGAGTTGTGAGGGAAAGAAGAAGAAAAAAAAAGAAAAGGAAGGAAGAGGAGGGGTTCCTTTGCATCTTATGGGGAATATAATAATAGATGAACATCAGCTAACGCGATATCGAAGGTCAAGGCGACAACTCAGACCTAGGCAACCTTTGCAGTAATGCCAAGGGCTTAGACCAACCGGAGAGTATTTGAAACCAAAGACAACTAGAGTGTTAGAGGTGTAATTAGCAGGAAATGTCAAGGAGTCCTATATGTCAACCAAGATTGCCAAATTGAAGTAAACAATGGAACAGAGTGAAAAGAGATAGCATGACATTTCTCCAATTGAACAAATGAGTCTACACAAGAAAGCCACATATCTACGGTTGGGGGAGAAGAGGACAACCAGAGAAGTGGAAAAAGTGCTTTGGCACAGTTATCAGAGAAATAGGCATCTCCTGGTTTTTATAGGCAAAGATGTAGGCAGGTGTGAGTGAAACAAAAACAAATGAAGCAGAGGATCAAATGATATCTCTAAGTGTAAGGAGTTAGTAAGGGTTTTATTATCTGAGGTCCAATAAGGCAAAATAAGCAAACAAGACAACCATATATGGTACATTGTTCCCTGTTGTCCAAGACAGCGCCAACATAAGGGAGACGTGGATGGCATAAAGGTAGCTTTACGAGCTGGAGTAATATACCATCTGGTGTTTATAATTCATCTTGTTTGTTTTGAAATTCAAGGCATATTTTTAATTCGACCTGAAAATAAGATGCCAAGCTTCCAAGTCTAAAGATGTACCTAATTATTTTTCCCAGCTAACCATGAAGAATGTTTTAGAAGTTATGTTATCTGCAAGTATCAAATCATAGCTAAACGAAATAGTAAGCAAGTGCGGTCTAGGATTAGTAAGTTGAGATTTAAATTTTGAAGTGTTCCGAATTTTACTATGTCTGGGAACGACGGAGCCTATCCAGTGGGCGACTTACAGAAGAGGCCACCACTGCATATGTTCAATCTCCAGTAACAATGACATATGGTCAGGGTGCAAGGAATGTTATAGAGGTAGCAGTGAGCTTTGTGAGTCAATACCATGTTTTTTCCAATGTTTAAAAAAGTATCAGATAGCTCAGCGGTTTCCAACTACAGAAGACAGTGGGGATGTAGAGGGTGAGAATGAGGGCTGGGAACGTATCGTATTCCAGATTCCTAGGATATGGCCAAATACTATATGAGTGAGACCTCCCCAAAGGGATCATAGGACTATAAACCCAAAGAAGTTGAATGGGATCACATCCACAAAGAGCTTCAGACACCAGTTCCATCCTTCGCAGCCGAGGAATTTGACAGAAATCCAAAAATCTTGGAGATAGCTGATGCTTTATAGTATGAGAAGATATCAGGTAAGCAAGACCTCCAGCATGCAGGGTCCATATTAGAATATTGTGATTAAGTCATTTGTTGGCCTATATGTAATGAGAGATAATCTCTTGGAATTTCATGAGTGTACATTTGGGAATTTATATAGGTAATGTGTTGAGGAGTTATAAGATCCTAGGAAGGACAACCATTTTTATTATATTGATTCTTCCTAGCCAAGAAATTTGAGATAGCGACCACGTCAACAAGTCTGAAGAAAGGGAGCTAAAAAGGGGAGCAAAATTTAACCCTGAAGCGATGGTAAGTCTGAAGAAATCTGTACTCCAAGATATGTTATTGAGTCTTTCACCCAAGTGAATGGGAAAGCAGCGCAAAGAGTTTTTTCTATGGAAGGGTTTAAGGTAAGGTTCAAAATTTCATATTTAGTATAAATTATTTTAGCCTGCAAGAGAAATGAGTAATCTTCCAGAAAAGAGATCAAATGAGGAAGAGAGTTTTCAGGTTCAGTCAGAAAAATTAGGACGTCATCCGCAAATGCTGCTAGTGAATCCTTCACCTGAATACCCGTAAGATTAAAAAAATCAATGGAGATAATGGAAAATCCTTGGCGTGTGCCATTTGTGATTTGAAAAGGATCAGAAAGAGTCCCATTCACAAAGATTCTAGCCGCAGGGGTAGAGTATAGACAAAGAATTCCTTGAAGCATCCTAGACCCCAATCCTATTTTCATCAAAACTGCCTCAAGATAGGCCCAGTGTACTCGATCGAAAACCTTTTCAGCATCAGTCGCAATCAGGATGGTGGGGATGTTGTAATGCTGAACAAACTGCAAAAGTGACAAAACAGGTAGTATTATGGCATGCTTGCCATCCAGGCATGAAGCCACTTTGATCAGGATGGATCAAACAGGCCATGAAGCTCTGTAGCCTCAAAGCTAAGAGTTTTGTGAATATTTTAAGAATTAGGAATTTTTTAAATAGAGTGACACATCAGCCAGTCTGACAGTTGTGTAGGCAGACAGGGTGCCTTATTGCCACCGCAAGGGAGAGTCATTTTTACCTGTACAAAATATTAAAAATATTAGGAATCTGAATAATTTTCAGAGTGACACATCAGCCAGTCTGACAGTTGTGTAGGCAGGCAGGCCTAGTACCTTATTGCCACCGCAAGGGAGAGTCACCTTTGTTTCTGAGTAAAATATTAAAAATAATAGGAATTTGTTTAATAATTTTCAGAGTGACACAGCCAGTCTCACAGTTGTGTAGGCAGGCAGGCAAGCCTAGTACCTTATTGCCACCCCAAGATAGAGTCATTTGTTTCTATTCAAAATATAAAAATATGAGGAATTTGTTTTAATAGTTTCAGAGTGACACAGCCAGGCTCACGGTTGTGTAGACAGTCAGGGTGCCTTATTGCCACTGCAAGGGAGACTCATTTGTTCCTCTGCAAAATATTACAAATATTAAGAATTTGTCTGAATAATTTTCAGCCAGTCTCACAGTTGTGTAGGCAGGCAGGCCTAGTATCTTATTGCCACCGCAAGGGAGAGTGATTTTTTAAAGAATTTTAAATTCGACAAATAATTCGGATTGTCATCTAATTTTTTCCAAGTCGATCAGATCTGGTCCGAAATGTGGATCCTCAGAATGAAAAAAAAAATATTGTCCGAAATCGAATTTTACCAAAAATTTTTGTTGTGCACAAGTCGACATAAGACTAGTGACTGTCACCTGATGATGTAAGCTAGTGTTGTCCACTGGTGGTTGGAGGGAAACAAAGTGAACAGTCACAGTCATATAGTCTGCGCATTGCCCACTTGTCCACATATCTGTTGTCAGGTGGATTTTCAGGAGGAGGTGTCTAGGTCTGAGACTGATTTCTCCCTGCTCATGTGCTTTTTACATAGACAACAGATAACAACATGCTTGGATTGTGAGTAAAGTATCTCCATACTATGGACTTTATTGACTGAGGGGTTCCTGAACAGCTGCTACTACTACTACTACTGGGACTAGATATTGCTGTAATTCTACTACTACTAGGTGTCACAGGTGCTACATTTACAATCATCATAGTTAAGGTTGGTGATGTTAATATCCTGTGCTGTTGTTGCTACTGGTTAATCAGTACTAGTGTGTGGCTGAGTGGGGCTTGGATTTGGAAGTGTTGATGATGCTGATGATGACTGACATGATGACTGTATTTTTTTGGCTTGTCTAGGGTCGGACTTTCTGTTTCTCTCAAACGGTTTATAGACAGGCACAGTGCTCCTTTTCAGTGGTGGGAGATTGAGCCTTTGCCCTTCAGCTAACTTTCTGGCCATGTCATCATCATCTCTTTTATCCTCAACTTGATCTGTATCTGAAGAAGGGAGGATGCTGGAGGAATATATTCTAGTTCTAAAAAGAAAATAGAAATATTGAAAGTTAATACAAACACCACAATCTGAGCTATCTAATTAAAATGTATTAGTTAAAAACACTTACATGAAAAAAATACTTCCTTTTTTACTAAAGCATTTAAATTTGATCTTTTATCTTGGATTGTGGCATTTGTATTAAAGCTCAATATTTATTTTTCTTCTTTTGGACAATCTATTTATCAAGTCTGTGGGTAGAAGAACTTATATTCTGGCAGCTGTTCAATACTTTACTATACTTACTATATATAGCACCATCTTCTACATATATATTCTAGGTCTACATCATCAGTCATCATTAGGGCATCTCAGCATTGCCAGCCTCTTCTTGCCACCATTCTTATATTCTTCCAGGCTTTAAGAGGTCTCAAACAATTTATTTTTATTTTCACTTTCACAATATTCACTACTACTTTCACAATAGGTATATTTGTGCTTGTTTGTCTCACTGTCAGATGCAACAGTTGGTTGAGCTGCTACACCTCCTTCTTTTATCCTAACACTAAAATGCAAATCATTGTGGTCTTCAGTGTTCTTACATGGTTTTTTTAATAGTTCTGGCGCTGGTGGTAAAACTTTTGGTTGGACTTCGAAAAGCTGCCTACTCAGGAGAAGGATTATCATCATCATTTATTGTACATGTTGCAGGAACCATGGCTGCAGTCAGTTTTTGGACTACCACTTTACTCACACATCACTGCATTGCTCCTACTCCTTTCCACCTCCCTCTACCCTTTGTATGTTTGCTGAACATTACGCAATTACTCTGTGTGCATTTTTACTGTAAAGTACAATAGAGCTGATTGAGTGTGATGTTTTGCCTTGGTGCACTAAAACATATCTTGTCTAGTATCAGTCTGCCTCAGTCACAGGTCATGTCAGGGTCCATGACTCTGCCACCTATCAATTGTTTTTAAATTGTAATTATTTATGTATTAATGCATTTTTATTAACTGTCCCAACTATCCCTGTAAACAAAAAAAAACCATTCCCTGTTTAAGTGCTTCTTTCACCAGACTGTCCCAGCACAGACATAAAAGCCAGATCAGGAAGGAACTTGGATTACCTCTGCCTGGGTCTATCCAGTTAGTCACACAGAATGTTGGGGTATTTTAGAAAATTATTCTATGCTCCCTTCTCACATCCCCAGACTTCCCTAACATAGAGATAATAGCCAGATCAGGAAGGAACTTGTATCACAGCTGCCTGTGTCTTCCCAGTCAGTCATGCAGAATTTGGAGGTATTTGGCGTAAATCTCTTTTGCTCCCGTCTTACTACCCCAGACTACCTTAACACAGAGACAACAGCTAAATCTTTCTCCTATTCTATGTCCCCAGATTGTGCCCAGACTCCCTTAAATGCAGAGATCCAATGTCCTGCCTACAAGACACCCTAAACTGATCTTCAACTCCTTTTTTATTAGCCTGCCTTCACTAGCTGAAAATGTGCTAGTCTCTCTTCAACTCATTAAACTTGCTAGATGGTGGGGAGTAATTCAGTCTTCCCATTGATTTCAATGCAATGAGATATGCAAAAAAAAAAACTGAACAACTTAACTTTTCTCTGGAACTATTCCCCTAGAACGAAAGTGCCATTTTTCTCCTGTTTCGATTTTGAGGCAAAAACTTTCACCCATTCCTAGCGGCTGGTATTATGAGATTTCCTTGTTTTTTGCAGAATTAAGCAATAGACTGTTGCTAAAGGACTCTAATACTAAAATACAAGTCAATCTACATATATAAAAATGAAAATGAAGTGATCCATTTCTGATTCCATGCTGGTGCACCCCTGAGTTATTCAAATTCCTTACAACTGCAGCCTGCAACCTGCTGCAGCCCAAGAAATAAGTATCTGGAGCAGTGATTTATGTGAGGTAATGAGGATGAACCCCCATTGCCTCACCCATATCAATTGCAAGAACCATCTCCCTCACTATAGAACGACAAGAAAATAAGAGCACAGAGCCTTCTAAGATTATCTATATGGATATTGTGAGATATTTAGCCCCAAGCATAAAAATGCTTACCAGATATCTGTTATAAGAAGACCTTCCATTAGTCGCCACTTCACCTGTATTTCAAGACAGCATTCAGGATCCACTCAATATGTATTGTAAATAAATGTTTATTTAAAAAAATTTAAAGGTAAAAAATAGCCCAACATTATCACTTCTCAAGGGCACATAAATAATAGTAAATACATATAATATCACAATCCATTACCCATCGTATTTAAATACCTTGTAAGAGTCCTCATGAACCACCATTCTCCCTTCACACTAACCAAACACTTCCGCGTTCCACATCCCTTCCTTCTGGCTCTCATTAATCACATGATGTTTTCATGCGCATTACATTCCTGGAGCACACAAGCGTATTGGTTCCCTGTGAGGGAACAGGCAATATACAAGTGCACAGCCACAGGGCAGTTTACAGAATACACAACCATATAAACATATGCAAGTAACATCTTCCATTTGGTGCCCATGAAAGAGGCCTGTTCAGTTTTCATAACATAGCAACTTTTAACCATCCCATTCCAAACCCTCCCCACCTAACAAGATCCCATGCACTCTAATTACACGTACTGCCCTCTAACCATACTCTCTTCCCTAATAAGCCAAGCACTCTCCCCACCCCCCAAGGAGATGAGCATCGAGAAGAGAACATGTTGTAACTAACTGGCTGTCAAGGACCCAAGGATAATAAATTTACATGTGATAGCCAGGAGCATCATATATGGGTCTGTCGCTGAGACCGTCCTGGGGCCCAGCCTTGCCTCTCTCCATTATCAGTCCTCCATCTTTCCCAAAGCCTCCTCCCACCTTAATTTTAGTGCCTTTCATTCTGATGGCATCTTTTTCTCTAGCTATTGATAGATCAAGAATATCAGTTTTAGGTCATGTTGCCCAGATTCCAGGCTGAACATCATTAATTCAAGGATCTCTGGGTCCTTACCAACCCATTCCAATGTGAGGGTGTTTCAGACAAGCAAGTAGGAAAAGAAAAGCCCATGGGGAATACCAAACTCCATAAACAGTTCGGGTGTTTTAAGAGTGTGACAGCCTTTTACTTTTCTGAGCCAGCTGGGATGCATGTGTAAGCCAAGGCAATGAATAAGCCTTACCCTATGTGCCTCTGGCAGTTCTCCGTCAGCTGCTATACTCCATGATCCGTGATTCTGAGCTAACCAGGAACTCTGAAATTTTGTTCCATGGTTTTCTGAGAGGTAAAGGCCCATGCTTTTTGTTATTTTTCAGGAAGCAGAGAAGGAATGCATGGCTATGACCCCAGTGCCCACCAGGCACCTGTCATTTATGTATAACTGGTAAATTCTTGAGGGGGGGTGCTTTTCTCAAACACTGTGCTTATATTGCTAGTCAAATAAAATAATAAAGGTATTCTTAAAAACAATAATTAAAATTAGATGCAAGACTAAATGTTCATTATGAGCTGACTAGTTTAAAAGCCCATGTATACGGGCCAATGTCCGCGTGATGTTAAGAGGCCGGTCCTGCTCTGCATCCTGCCACCGACGTAGTCATGCACTGTAGAGAATGCCCGAAAGCACAGAATGCTCCAAACATTCCTACATCTCCTAGCATCCTGCGCATTCGGGCAGTCTCTACTGCTCTTGACGGCTTCTGACAAACATCCTAGCAAATTAGTATATAAGATGTTGCAAGAAGAATAAGGCCAATTATAGAGCAATCCAACTGCACCATATTGAGAAATACATCTTCTCCAAATTCCCAATGATTTAAATAGGGCCTTGAATACCTTGAATGTAGAGGTCTCCACGGTATTGTGATTTAACATGTTGGAGATCGTGGTAACAGTCAAAGGGTTAAACATCAATTTCTTAGTATAACAGCCTTAAATGGTTCAAAAATAGAGAGGTTTCAATTACATTGTGGCCAAATTGGAAATCAAGAGCCCAAATCTCCCAAAAAAGGCTTCCCAGAAGCTTCTTTTCTATTCTAGTCTTTCTAGTCATTCAGCATCTCTGGGATCTCACTTTGAGGCACATTAGAAGAAGATGAAATGACCCATAGAACAGCACTACATTGCAGCCAACTGGGATTTCCAATGTCACTTCTATTTTCATTCAGACAATTTCTGCTTGAAGAACTTGAGGTTATTGAAACAAGCAGGTTTTTGAGCATGCAGGAAATAACTAACCAATACAAATGTCTTGATTAAAATATAAAACAATCTCCTGAATTGAATTACTCTGAAATATCTTGTGATCCCTTCGTTTCATTATTTAATACAATACAGTATAGTACTATGACCTTGATGCTTGGAAGATCAATTTAAAAAAACAGCAGTAAAGACACCTGCTATGCTTATCTACAGAGAGGTCACTAGTAAACAATTAATAATTTGATTCATCATAGGTTGTCACACACTTAACTTCCTTACATAAAAACTTAAAAAACTTCAAAACCAGAATGTCCGGTTCAATAGATACTGCGGGACAATGGTGTGGGTTTATATGTGTGACTCTGTGTCTACCAGTGCATTGGAAAAAGGTGGTGTCACTATTTGTGGCTATAAGCTGCAGTGGTGTCACATGAGGCTTCCAATCTACAACTCCCATTATTCCCTGCTAGATTTTGGCTGGCAAGAAATGATGGATGTTGTAGTCTGGCAGCAGCTGGAGGGACTCCCATTGCCCAATCATATGTCTACCAGTGCAATGGGACCAGTATGGAGGACCAGTATGTGTGGTTCTACAGATACTGAGAAAGAATGCTTTTGGGGTAAGTATGTGTGGATCTATGGCTAGGGGGCAAGGCGAAAAGTGCAGTTTTTCTTACATTTATCTTGTGAGATGAAATGTTTTGCCCTTCCATGATAAATAAATGAAATGTCAAAACAATGCTGACTTCATCAGTGTGTGGGCCATATGAGGAATAAGACAATTAGTGTGGGAAAGTGTCTCATGCCCTATTTTATACACTTTGCCTAAAATTAACATCTCTGAACCCCCTGGAAGTCTGGCAGACCCATTGCACTGCAACATGATGCCCTGTTGAACCCACTGGCCCCAATTCTTGGACTGTTGGATGCAACCTCTTGTTTAAACCTTACGATCCAAGACACCACTGATTTCATCCAGAAGTTACAGTTGATAATTCTGTTGATAATCACTGCTTTCTAGTAATCCTGGATATGAATTCCTTATATATTTTCATCCCAATTCTTAATGGAATTCAGGTAAAGACACCCTTATCACTCAGTATATCAGTGCATCACATCCTACCATTAAATTTCTTGTTGAATTGTTTAAGTTCTGTTTGATTCTCAACTATTTTAAATATGAACATGACTTTTGCTTACGGAAGAAAGGGAACTTAAAGGGGTCCTAATATTGGACCAGCATTTGCCAGCCTATACAGGGCACAATATGAATCCATGCACATTGTCCTTCTTATTAATTAAACTATCCTTTTTATTGCTCCTACATTGATCATTTGTTTTTAATCTGTAGGGGTGATCGAGACTACTACACCAACTTTGTGGCATATTTTACCTGAATATACCTGTACAATTATACTTCTCTGAGAACAATTACCTACCAGATGTATTTCCTGGAAAGTACTATTTTTTGTTATAACACTAGTCTGAGAAACGTCAATTACTATAAGCCCATCAACAGAAACTCAACAGTTTTCATCTGACATACAAAAAGAGGGCTACCTCACTCTCAATTTCTCTGTATCATCAGGGCCGGATTTATAATTAGGCAGAGTAGGCATCTGCCTACAGGCGCACCCAACAGAGGGGTACCTGTCACTGGGATCATGTTGTGTGTGTTTAGTCACCTCCCCCGCCTGGTGCCGTGAAGACAGGTCTGTGTCTTCTTCTGCACAGACCTGTAGCTGCTGAACTCCCCTGGCTCTTTAGTAATAAAGAGTGCTGGGAGATGACATCATCTACCAACGCTCTGGATTACTAAAGAGAAGACAGCGCGGGAGCGCCAGCATCTACAGTTTACTGCTGCCACTGGACCACCAGGAAAGAGGTAGGAAATGGACACTAGGGCAATATGAGGGTGCAGTGTGAGGGTAATATGGAGATGATGGGGTCAATGTGAGTGCAATATGGAGCTGTTGGGGGGAAATGTGGATATGAAAGGGGCAATATGGAGCTGATGGGGGCAATGTGGAGATGATGGGGGCAATATGGAGCTGACGGGGGGCAATGTGAGGGCAATATGGTATATGGAGATGATGGGGGCAATGTGAGGGCAATATGGAGATTAGGAACATTGTGGAGATGGCCCATGGGGGGGCTCTTCAGATTTCTGTGCCTACAGGCTCCTGAGATGTAAATCTGGCCCTGTGTATCATCCACAGTATTTCAAACATCGACACTGCCTTCATGCAAACAATTGACATTCTGAGCCTCTTAAGGCAGAAAGAATACACATGGGACATTTTACAAGGAATTCTATGGAGAGTTTTCATACAATCTGTACTGTTTATAAACAGAAAAAAGAAACACCCTGTAAATAGATTAGTTTATGCATCCACATACATCAGTAAAAGTACTTTAGTGAAAAATACTTTTATGAAGCACTGGGACATCATCTCTTCTGAAGCAACGTTATCCAGTGTTTTTCACAATAATCCCCCTTTTGTGTTACAGGAGTCACCACTGTTTCAGAGAAAGTCTGTGTAAAATTGACCCTAAACAGTATTGCATAGGCACTGTACACTGTTCAGTCTATGCATGTAATTGTAAATCTGCCTTTTCTGGTGGAAACCATTTAAAATCTGATAGTGAATGAATGCACCTTTTTTCAGACTTGATTGTTAAATCTATTTGTTCCTACTGATTGCTGTATATAAGTTAATATGTTTATTTTCATGTATATCTTTATGTTTTGTCTTTGACATGCTCCTTCACCGATTGTTTTATTCCCAATATTTTCTAATTGGTTCACACAGTGGGATGATGTCATCTACTACTGCCACAGCTTGGAGCGAATGCTGATGATGTCAGCATTGTTTGGGCACTCTTTTTTTTGTCCTGAAGGTTTATAAATTGGATTTATCACTTTAATCTTGATAAAGGTCCTTGTCAGATTGAAATGTTGATCATATGATTGATTGACTTTGTCTGTGAAATGTACATTAAAGTTCCATGGGTGCAGACCATATTCCTTTTTACCGTCCCTCCCTCCTTTCCTCCTCTTTCCTTAGTCTAGTTATGTGTCTTTTTATTTCTATTCTTTATTAACATGTTTATTACTGATTAATACAGTATACTATACGGGTTCTCAATATCACTGTAGATATGATAGTCTAGGGCAGAGCTTAAAACTTGAAGTCCTTTGCTACTAGCCAGAAATGAAAAGTTACTCCCCACTGCAAGCCATAACATACCCACCAGGGCTAAATTTCTACTCGCCAGGGCTAAATTTTCAATCGCCATTGGCTAGTGGCAAGTGGAAATTTTGAGCCCTGGTCTAGGGCACACTGGGCTACTTCTAATAGAGCCTTATAGGAATTATTAGTGTTACATTAACCCTTCTCTGCACTGTGATGTAGATGTGATGTGATGTGTATATTCTATACACAATATTGTACATTGTATGAACAATTTTCTGTGTTCTTTCACTTTCATTGTATTGTTTACATTCTTAATAAAGATTCTTTAAATTAAAAAAATAAATAAATAAAGTTCCATGGGTGCTGACTTCATTTTCTACATTTACATCTCATTAATTGGGAATTTACAGTGTTTTATTTTATTATTTTTTTTTTTTGTTACGTTATTGCAAACAGGTAATTTATTTAAAGAGAACTGAAACCAACAGGATCCCTAATTTCTTCACTGAATGAATGAGATGCATGAACGAGATGTGTTGCGTTGCATCTGTTTTTTTCCTCTTAAAATTGTTCCTGTGAGCATGATCATGAAACAGTAATGTTATTTATATATATATATATATATATATATATACACACATATACATTCACACATATATTCACATTTGCGTTGTTCATGTTCACAGTATTTTATAGCGAGCAGATATTCTAAATCTCGTTCATGCAAAATAAAGACATATGAAGAGACTAGGGATTCTGGAGATTTCAGTTCTCTCTTTAAATAAATTGCCTACTTGTAATAACACAGAAACAGTATCTTTTGAGGTTATTAGTAGATATGTCTTTCCAGCCACCAAACAAGAACATTCTGTTATTATCAGATGAAAATAAGAACAATTTCCCTGTATTTGAGGTGTGCCCATTCAGTGGAAAATTTGAGGAAGTGAAGCATGGAGACAATAAATGAAGGTGATCTGATCTACTATTTGCTTATCTACTATATGCTCAAGTATTCTGGTGAGCTTAACAAAACAAAATCTCTAGAATAAAGGAATGAAAAAATTAAAAACAATATGCTTTTCCAATGCAACCTTTAATCCAAAATTAAATGTCGTCACTAAATAATTTTAATTAGAAATGCTGCACTCATAAAATTACAAAGCACAGAGCATAGACAACACCTCTCAAACAAAGATTTCATCAAGCATGTAACAGTTATGGGAACTAGGAAACAATTAATATTAGCGTGCTCAGTATGTGTGGTTCTATTGCTACCAGTGCAGCAGGACAGGCTGGGATTAATATTCAGTTATATGGCTACCAGTGCAGAAAGAAAAGGCTGGGATCAGTATGTACAACGGAACAAGGCTAGGGAGTCATTATGTGTGGTTGTATGTAGGAATAGGTGATCATTTTGCCTCAAACTGAAACTGGCAAAAATGGCACTTCCCATTGCCATCAGTTGCCTCCATAGTTCTTGTCCTGGCTAGCTTGACTCTGTTTGTTTCCCGATTCACTTCCAAGCTTGTCTGCTTTGGCAGACCTGACTTATTTGACTATGTTCATTGGCTCTCCTGCTCTTGGATGCTGACTCGGCTTGTCTGACCTCGATCATCTGCTCTTCCACTCCTGGATACTGACTGGACTATCTAACCACTCTCATCAGCTCTCCCGCTCCTGGTTACCAACCCGGCTTGTTTGACCACGCTTGATGACTCTTCCAATTCTGAATACCGACCTGACCTGTCTGTCCATGCAAGTTTGCTATCCAGCTCCTGGATACCACTCTGGCTTGTCTTACCATGCTGATCTGTTCTCCCACTCCTGGATACTGACTCGGCCTGTCTGACCACACTAGACTGGCCTTCTGCTCTTGGATACCTACCCGACATGTCTGACCACGCTCTTCTACTTTTCCACTCCTGGTTACTGACCCAGCTTATTTGACCATACTTGATGGCTTTTCCACTCCTGGATATTGACCCAGCTTGCTTGACCATGCTTATCTGCTTTCCCGCTCCTGGTACCAACCCAACTTGTCTGACCACACTTGGTGACTCTCCCACTCCTGGTTACTGATCCAGCTTATTTGACCACACTTAATGGCTCTCACACTCATGGAGATCATCTCAACTTGTCTGACCACATATGACATCTCTCCCGCTTCTTGAAACTGACTGGCCTGTCTTACCACACTTGTCTCCTAGACAGGACCTGGCTTGCTGTTCCGCTGTGATATTGCTAGTGGGTTCTACTATGATATCATCAGTTCATCTGCCCTACAGCTCTTCTGTGATATTGTCAGTGCATTAGATCTTCAGCTCTCCTGTGATATCATCAGTTCATCTGCCCTAATGCTCTTCTGTGATATTGTCAGTGCATCAGATCTTCAGTTCATATGATCTACAGTTCTAATTTGATATCATCAGTTCATCTGCTCTATAGCTCTACTGTGGTAGTGTCAGTTCATCGGATCTACAGTTATCTTGTGATATCTTCAGTTAATCTTATCTACAGCTCTACTGTGGTATGGTCAGTTTATCTGACCTTGACAGTACCTCTCTGGTTCCAGGAACAGGGTGGGGAGACTTCTTCTATCAGTTTTCACTTCTTTGGTGCTTCGGCACATGCACCAACATTCAAATGCGATGCCAGCGTGTGTGCATCGACATCTGTGTCATGATGCTACTCTGCACAGGCCTACTTAAGGAGCCTGCAGTACTCATGGCAGCCTCAGTTCAGAAGCTCCAATGTCAAGCCTGAAAGAACCTATACAGATCAGGCTGGTTCATGGGCCTGCTGAAAACACCTTAACCTATGTTTGTACTATGGTGGAGGTGGACATCTCCTTCAGTCCTGTACTGAGAGAACCCGAGTTCCCCGAGGTAAGTTTATGCCCTCTGGGGGTATGTTGGGTTCTTTTATGACTACATATTTCACATGTCCCTTCTAGTTTGTCTACAGTGGGGTAAGAAGCATACTATCCCTGCTATCATAGACTCTGGTGCCAGTGGATGTTTCATGGATGATAAGTTTGTCTCCCTGTTGGGAGTTCCTACTCAACCCAAGATCCCTCCTCTTTGTCTTCAAACTGCTGATTGGAGTAACCATCAATCTGGTCCAGTTTCTCATGAGACATAGTTTCTTCACCTGTCTATTGGCTTTCTTCATCAAAAAATATTAAGCTTTGATACCATCTCTTGTCCTTTGTACCCTCTCATCCATGGCTTACATTGGATTCAAAATCAGAATCCACCTACCACCTGAGCTATCAACCACCACTTATCTGCTCAGTCAGTCAACATCCAATGTCAAAATGTTTTGTCCCATAAAGAAATCAGGACCTCATTATCTGGGGCCTTTTAAAATAATCTGTAAAATCAATGATGTAGCCTTCTGATTGTCTCTACCCCCTCATTCAAAATCCATCCCACCTTTCACATCTTTCAACTTCTGCCATGGGTTGCTTCTCCTTTTCCTCACCGAGATCCCTGGCATCCTCCTCCAGTATTTGTTGAGGGGTCTGAAGAATATGAAGTTCAAGCTTTTATGACTCTTGCCTTAGCTGTAATTGTCTAGTATACCTGGTTCACTGGAAGGAAGTAGGCCCAAAGGAGAGATCATGGGAGCCTGCTCATCATATTCATGCACCCGCTTGTCTTGTTCTGATTTGATTACCTGGATCTGACCCTCTTGGCTTGTTGTTCTGACCTCCGATCCTACTCAGCCTGCCCTGACCTCAGCGTGTTGTTTGACTACTGCACCTGCTCAGCCTGCCCCTGAACTTTGGCTTGTTTCTTGACCATTTATCCTGCTCAGCCTGCCCTGACCTCCGGCCTGTTGTTTGACTACTGCATCCTGCTCAGCCTGCTCTGAACTCTTGCTTGCTTCACTGTTTGGCCTGCCACAACCCCCAGCACCTGTTTTCTGGAGTAGTTCTTAATTTTATATATATATATATATATATATATATATATATATATATATATATATATATTTATTTTTTTTTAGTGTTCACATATATGTTCTCTTCTGTATTCTCTACTACCCTTTCTTCTGGTGGTATTGATAGTTTGTTGGCATCTCCTCTTGGTGTACCTGCTTCTAGGTTCAACTTGTCTGTGACACCCATATTATTTTTGGGGCTGATAGATCTATTCCTCTCCTACGATAGCATCAGTTCATGTGATCTACAGCTCTACTTTTAAATCTTCAGTTCATCTGGTCTATAGTTCGTCTATGATATTGTCAGTTCTTCTGACCCACAGCTCTATGTGACTACTAGACTTGTGCATGGTCAAAATTTTTGATTTAATTCGAATTTGGGCAAAAAAATTTTTTTCTAAATCGGATGATCCTAATTTTGGACCGGACCTATTTGATTCGAACAAAATTCTGATCCATTCTGAATTATTCCGCCTCTGTGCACGCTGCTATCATTCTTTCCAGACAGGGTGTGCATTTAGAAAAAGCTCCATCCCAAAAATGGGCATTGCCGTAAATTGCCAGTCTGTGCATGTCACCTCTATTCCAGCATGGGATGCCGGTCACAATCCAAATAGCACGTGTTTGAACATCGACAACCCATGCCTGTCACATTCAATTTAGCATATGGTCAAACATCGAAAACCCATGCAGTCATTCAATTTAGCACATGGTCGAACATCGACAACCCATGCCTGTCATTCAATTTTGCATATGCTTGAACATCGAAAACCCATGCCTGTCACATCCTACTCAACATAAGTGGTCCACTCGAACATCGACAAACTATACATGTGACATTCTATGTTAAGGTTTCATTTTCTGGTACCAGACTCCTACCCTACTGTCCCTCTTTGGTACCCAAATTCCTCTCTCTCATTTTCCTACCCTGATTTCCCCTCATATCAGATAAGTCTATGTGTATATACATTAGTGTTTCATACTACGTCAAGAATAAACATCAATGCTTGTTTAAACTGCAGGATGTGTGTCTAAACTAATTTGTGTATTGAAAATACATTAATCTTGTGCTAAATCATCAATTCACTTACCCAAAGAGTTTTCAATAGGTTATGAAGTTAACTACAAAGTGACCGGAATATCCCACCAGTCACACCACCAGCAACACGAATATATGATCTCTGTATATCCATCTGCCTTCACCACTTTAGGCTGCAATCTTTCAAACACAAACCCCACTTTTTAGTGTTTCATTCTCCTAAGCAATCTCCATGCTGTATTGTCCAAACCCTTAGCTGCTTTCTCCCTTTGAGTGCCAGAGCGGTATCCAACACACTGCTTTTCAATGCGTTGGATAACTCTCTGACTCTCAAAGAGTTAATTAATTTGTTCACATACACCAAGGGCTGGCAAGATTTCAACCAATAGGTTGACAAGCATGTTCCATGCACTTGTATTATTAATATTTTTACTAAAACAAACACAGGTGACTCTCTCTTGCGGTGGCTAAAAGGCACCCTGCCTGCCTATACAACTGTGACACTGGCAGTGTGATGCTGAAGATTATTCAAACAAATCACTTATATTATGAATATTTTTAATAAAACAAACACAGGTGACTCTCCCTTGCAGTGACTAAAAGGCACCCTGCCTGCCTATACAACTGTGACACTGGCAGTGTGATGCTGAAGATTATTCAAACAAATCACTTGTATTTTGTATATTTTTAATAAAACCAACACAGGTGACTCTCCCTTGCGGTGACTTAAAGGCACCCTGTCTGCCTATACAACTGTGACACTGGCAGTGTGACGCTGAAGATTATTCAAACAAATCACTTGTACTTTTTATATATTTTTTTAAGGAACACAGGTGACTCTCCCTTGCGGTGGTGAAAAGGCACCCTGCCTGCCTATACAACTGTCAGACTGGTTGATGTGACACTCTGAAAATTATTCGAAGAAATCCCTAATATATTTTATATTTTGCACAGGAACAAAGATGACTCGCCCTTGCAGTGGCAATAACTGGCACTAATGCTGGCTGCCTACCTATGCCTAGCCTAATGCTGCCTGCCTACAAAACTATTGGACACTCTCTAATCTCTTCTTCTATCTCTGAGCTCCAACAACGCAATGAGGAAATGCAGGCTGTCTGCCTGGGTGACTGTGTCATTAGTCCAACCCCCATCATGAAACAAAGAATGCTATTGGAATACAGACAAAAGAGGGAAGTAGTGCATGAAACAGAGAATGGAATTGGACTAGAGGCATGGAGGGAAAATTATGGAGGGAAAGTAGAAAAAAGATCCAACTCCGAACAATCCTGTCGAGAGTAGTCCAAACTTTTGGAAATTTGTCTAGTGACTACATCAGTTCATCTGCTCAACAGTGTTACTGTGACATTGCCGTAGGGATAGGCAAAAGTTTTTGTCTCAAAAGCGAAACAGGAAAAAAATGACACTTTTCGACCAAGAGACAACTTTTTTGAGACAAGTCCAGTTTTTCCACTTTTTTTGCCAATCTCATTGCACTGAAATCAATGGGAAGACCTGCAAGTTTCCCTTATTTTCCTGCAGGCCTGATATAAAAGTGGTGGTACGTTCCCACAGCATGTCATTCTGTGTTTGTGAAATTAAGAGAAAGCAGCTAATTTTGGAGCTAGAGATGACAGTGGAGCTTAGTTTAAGGAGTCTTGTAGGCAAGACATTTTTTTTTGTGTTAGGTCAGTGTGTTGACAGGAAGGTAGCAAAAGAGGTTGATCTCAAATTCCCCAACATTCTGATTGATTGAATTTGAAAGACACAGGCAGCTACGGTGCTGATCTTGCTGTTATTATCTCCGTGTTGGAGGTGTCATGGGGAATGAGTGAGAAGGGAGCAAAGGAGGTTTATCCCCAAATACCCCAACATTCTGTCTGCCTGATTTGATTTGATAGACACATGCACTGGTAACGGCATTCCAAGTTCCTTACTGAGCTTGTTATTATTATCTCTGTGCTGCGGGAATCTGTGGAAAGAAGTTGTTAATGAATAGTTGTTTTTTTCTTTTAATGTCTTTTTTTTTTTTTTTTACAGTGATAGGATAGGGTGGACAACAGTTTAAAAAACAACAAAAAATACATTAAAAAAATTGGGACCCTAATACACACATATATATATATATATATATATATATATATATATATATATATATACATATATATATATATATAAAACTTTTCATGAAAAATGCAGGTAATTAATGGTTTTTCCTGTAGGTTTAAAGAAAGTTATTATGGAGTTACTGCAGACTGACAGGATTTGTGAATCAACTATGAGAATAAACATTTCATATAAATTTAAGGATTTTATATGCAGTATGCACAGTACTATCTTCAGTACAGGGCATCCAGAAAATTTCTAAAGAAAGCAAACAGTTTTCCTTCACTTGTTTAATATAATGACTAAGGATGACCAAAGCTGCGTAAATACAGATAATAAAAATAAACAAAGATAACATGAAATTATTAAAATTATGTTAACTTCAGATTTCTATTAAAGGTCTTTCTATTACTGGTCTTTATAAAATGTTCTGTAGTGGTGTATTTAAATAACTTTTAGCATACTTGATTTCAGGAAGCAATTATATAAGGCACAAGCAAATTGAATTTGTTAGGTTTCTTAACATTCTTATCATAACAGATAAAATAAAGATTAAAGCAGAATGAAAAACAAACTAACGTGTTGGGGATGTTAATTTTAAAATGAATGATTATTTAAATATAAATATTAAAAATAGATCACATGTTTTCAGTGACCCATTTGTATGATTCCCTGGACCCATTCCCTTACAGTAATTTTCAGAAATTAATTAAAGATAGGAGATAGTTTATATACTGATGAATAACAGTACTATTATTAGGGGTGGGCAAAAAAGGTGAAACATTTCCCGTGAAAAATTGTGCGAAAACGTGCCTTTTTTTGCTTTTCCATTGAAAAATTTTGCCTTTCCGCCTATGCAAAAATGTTCTCCTTTTTGCCTATTATAACAAATTTTCCACCTATGCTAACACATTTTCGCCTATTTTAACACATTTTTTGCCTATATTTCCTATATGTACTACATTTACCACTGTAATATTACTTTTTCTGTGGGCTGAAGTTTAGAAATAAGTGGCTGAAAGTCAAAGTTGTGAGTCCTACAGCAAAATATGGCTTGAAAAATGTGTTATCATGCACAATGCATTTGTCCTTTGCCCACAACAATTTCTTGCTTAAGTGACACTGGCACATATTCAGGATGATATCAAGTAATAAAAAAAAATAAAGTACAACCTACAATGTGGCAGTATTGTAAACAAAGATAGTATATTTAATGTGAATGATGTGAATTAATCTAGTGATTAAGGTATGGAATGCTGCAAAGAGAGGGCTTGTCCCCAAACCCCCAAACTTAGGAAAAACCTAGAAGAAGCACAAAAGCAAAAATTAACCTGCGCTGATCCATACTTATAATATAAATTATAAACCCCGTAATAAGCCTTTATCATAATTGTGCTGTGCACACATTCAGGATGATATCAAGTAATAAAAAAAAAATAAAAGTACATCCTACAATGTGACAGATATGTATTGTAGTGGTGGTGGGGGGGGACTGGCATGGTGTGATTTGTGTATGTATTTTTACCATTGTCATACTCTACCCTCCTTCTCAGATTATTGACACATATTACTTATCGGTCATAGCAGTGGTCCCAAGTGAGGTAGATGATGGCAATCCCTCTTCACATCCATCCTCCACCACCACATCTGTGATGCTGTTAATATATTTGTCCTGGCTTTGTCTGTCTTGTGTGGTTTCTGCTACTACTACAACTACTGGAACTGGATGTCGATGTAATTCTACTGCCACTACTACTTATAGCAGTAGCACTAGAGGTACTTGTCATATCTAACACAACCTGTGTTGCTGGGTACTCAAAACAGGTGTGTGTGGCTGAGTGGGACTTGGACATTGAAGAGGCAATGATGCTGAGGATGACTGATAGGGTGACTGTGTGCTTTTTGACATCTGTACTTGTCCAGGGTCAGACTTTCCAATGGCTTTCTCAAACAGTTTATAGACAGGCATAAACGTGCTCCTTAAAAGTGGCAGAAGATACAGTCTTTGACTTTCTGCTAACCTTATAGCCCTGTCATCATCCTCACTTTCAACTTCATCTGTATCTGAACAAGAGAAGGTGCTTGAGGGATATAATCTAGATCTTCTTCATCATCAGTCATCATTAGGTCATCCTCAGCAGCATCAGCATAACCTAACAGTTCTTGCACACTACTACCCTTATATTCCTCTAAGCTTTTGGAGGTCTCAAACAATTTCTTTTTAGTTTTACTATAACAAAATTCACTACTACTTTGAGGACAGGTGTTTTGGTGTCTCAATGTCTGGTGCAGCAGGCAGTTCAGCTGCTACACCTTCCTCTATTATGCTGTTGCCAGCATCATCAACACTTGAATGTGACTTGTTGTCATCTTCTGTGTTCTTCTTATATAGTTTTATATTTCTACCGGCACTGGTGGTGCTGGACCTAGTTTTTCTGGGACCTTGACAAACTGCATCCTCCCTTGGAGTAAAGGGATCATCATCATTGATTGCACACGCTGCAACAACCATTGCTGCAGTAGGTTTTTGGACTACTACTTTACTCTCACGTCCCTACACTGCTCCACCCCCTTCCTTCCCCTTGTGTGTTTGCTGGACATTCTGCAACTACACTGTGTTTTTTTACTGTACAGTGCACAACACAACTGATGGAGCTGTATGATGCTTTGTCTAAGCCCAGTCAGCTGTCTGTCACTGTCACCTAAGATATTTAATTTTTTATTCTTTTTTATTATTTTTTATTTATTTTATTTTTTAAGTTATCCACCCTGTTATCTTATTACAGTCTGTCCAAAAAATGTATAACTTAAAAAGAAAATCAACAATGTCTTTCCCCAGACTTCCCCACCCAGCACAGGGACAATAACAGAAAGATCAGCAAGCAAAGCCTGTGTCTTGCCTGTCAGTCACATGGGATTTTGGAGTATTTGGGGGACAACCTTCTTCCTCCCTTCTTATCCCCTAGAGCAGTGTTTCTCAACGCCTGTCCTCAGAACCCACTAAAAGGACAGGATTTGATTATTTCCTTATTAGAGCACAGGTGAGTTAATCAATGTGAATGAGCCTCTGATCACCACACCTGTGCTCTAACAGAGAAATCCCTACGTCCTGGCCTGTTAGTGTGTCCTGAGGGCAGGAGATGAGAAACACTGCCATAGAGTGCCCCCAGACTCCCCTAATACAGAGAACAAATATCCTACCTAAATGGCTTCCAAAACTAAGCTTCAATTCCCTTTTATTTGCCTATTTCCTCTAGCTCAAAACACATGCTGCTCTCTCCTCTCACAAACACAGAATGGCTGCTGTGAGAGCCTGACAGCCTTTTATATGGCTGTAGGAAACTTTTGTGTGGAGTAGAAATATTTCTTACCATTGATTTCAATGGGGGGAAAGGCGGAAAAAAGCAAAAAAAATGGCACTTTTCGCAGGAAATGTTTCGCCAAGCGTAAAGTGCCATTATTCACTGATTTCCGTTTGAGGCAAAAATTTTCGCCCGTCCCTAACTATTATAAAGAATCATGACAGTTTTATAGCAATAGATAATGCAAAAAAATGTACATGTAATATTGAATGTTTTGATAAAGGAGACATAGAAATCTAAAGGTGGGTATTTTTGTGTATCTAGAATTCTTTCATGGTGCAGTAAATATTATTATGAAACAATATATTGTAGCTATCTTCCTATTGAGTAAAATAAGGATACTTCCATTGCTGAGAGATGTATATTTCCAGAGATAATACTGTTTAAACTCTTGTATTGTACATTAGGTGGTAAGATTCCAATCAGTTATTCTATTACCTTTTATTTGAGAAGAAAGTCACTGACAAACAGTTCTTCATAGAATGTGATAGAAACTGCTGAGTCATGCTCTCAGAGCTTTCAGGAAGTAAACAGAATGCAATTCACCTCCTGATAATTCAAACTGTTATTGGAAAAAAACAACTGACAATAATGAATGCTTGCTTGTTTTACTTTTATAACATAGATTGTCATTAAAAGTTCACTGTCACATTAAATTTGCAATGTTTTTGATAATTTACCACTCAGGAGATCATTTCATAAATTTGAAGGGATAGGCTTAAAAAAGGTATATGCAATTGAGAAGTGGCTGAATGACTGAATTTGAAAGTTATTTTCATTGGACGTTTTACGTGTTGGTACCATGTTAAGGAGAAGGACATCTAAGTGCATTCTGGGCTCAATACTTTCTGATTTGTTTATTAATCATTGAGAACCAGAGGCGTATGCAACACATGGCTTCTCAGTGCATTGGCATTTCAAGGGCTAATGAAAATAAAACAAGTATAGAAAGTAAAGAGGCATTATTTTCTGACCACACAAAACAATGTATATTAATACACAGAGCAGGAAGTTTTTTCTCTGCAGAAATACTCAAGGCAAAATCAGAAATGGCTTTAATGTGGTTTTGTTTGCCTTCCATTTGATCAATAAAAGAGACTGGTCAACGCTCAAACTTGATGAACTTGTCTTTTTTCACCCACCTCTGCAATGTAACAAATGTAACTTTACATTATTGGAGCATTTTCTTACCACTTAGGGCATCTCCCAATATGATATATGGCCCTCTGAGTGAAGGGGGAGAGCCAACCAGTTAGACTTGTTAGTTCACCTTCCACTGGCAACCAATGGATTACTATTATCTAATACTATATATAATCTTATGCTAGCATGTTATAAAGTTGATCAATGTAATATGATTGAAAAATACACAAGTTCGCCATCATACAGCATGAAGAAAAGACATGAGAAACTATTCTGGAGCAACTCACCTGTACCGTAGGTGACAAATACAAATTCTCAATATTCAGACTGATTTAAATGGACATTAAATCAGCTTCAGTTCTAGAGAGGTCTCCCGATGATGTGCACACATTAAGCAACTCTATTACCATTATGCTTGGTCTCCTTGAGAGTAACAGGGCATTACAGACATGGCACTCTTGATTACAGGCATGAGAGGGAACAGTAAGCTGCTTCTCTCATACACAGAAAAATTGCCAGGCATTTCTTGGCTGGATTGTCATTTCTGGCAAGAGTGTTATGATGTGCTTGAGAATATTTCTTCTCTATGTATGGGACTTGTGAGATAAAAGAAGTTACACCATTGGTAGGATAAGGTCCTATTACAGAGCTTACCATATACCCTTTAAATGAATGGATATAATATACAGTGAATATCAGGCAGTAGTAAATAAAATATTTTATTCAAATTGAGTAACGAGTAAAAAATTATAGAAAAATGATAAAAGAAAACAGTTAGGGATATACAGATTTACACAGTCTGTATCACATAGGTAGTAAAAGGTAGGCTATATGTGCCTAAAATAAAATAAAATAAAATAAATAAAAAATAAGAAGATAATTAAAAGGAGTAAGCAATATTGGAACCAATATGAGTGTAAAGCGCTGCGGAATCTGTGTGCGCTATATAAATAAAGGATTATTTAAAAAAAAAAAAAAAATACAATACCATGTAACCATAGTGGGTGAAGAAAATGTCAGCATGAGAGAAACTGATAAATATGTAGCGGAGACATGTAACATCAGATGCGAGTGGAGAATGTTGGTAACAACAATGTATGGGAACGTGACATTATCTAAGGGTATACTTTCCCCCTTAGGTAGTGTGCTCACCAGAACAGTGCTTTTTATACAGCATATAGTTACTGCTTATGGTTGTCTGCTCACCGGATAGGTTCTTGTAATAAAGCCCCTCAGGCAGCAGACGATCAATCCGTGGATCCGCTACTTCAGTCAGTTCTGATAGCAGCCTTCTTCCATCATTCAATGGTTACAGTCTAATTGTCCTGATTAGGGGGTTGATTCAAATGGACTAATGTCAGTTCTGTTTTAGACCTTGATGTCTTGGGTCGTAAGTACTTCAACGCATTTCGGCGCTAACCACTTCTTCCAAAAGGAAGAAAATGGGGATGTAATGGAAAGAGCGCCAAAAAGGCTAGTCCGTTACTTAAACTCCGTTTGACCAGTTGGGAAAGAGTTCAGGTAAAACGTTATAGTATAAAACAATGTTTAAATGATGTACAAGTAAGATCAACTGATTATAGACTCATACGTAATACACAGTAACTGCACCTGTAATAAAAAGGCTAAAATACATATTTTTCTATAACAAAAAATATATTGATAAAATATAAAGAGAATTGCAGATATCTCTAATTATACTGTGTCCAAAGTATGTAAGTCCCCCAAATGGAGGGGATTTGTCTTGAGGTCAAAAAATGGGTACTCTTCGGGATATGTTAGAAACTGAAGTAATAAAACCATCAGGCATTACTACTAACAAGCCTGCTACAATAGACAAAGACACTGAAAGGATAACAGACAGTAGAGATAAACACAAAGAAACAATATACAATAGACAAGGAGAAAGACCAAAAGATAACACCATCCAAAATTAGCCTAATTTTTTTATCCCATGTACAGAAAACACCAATACAAGCTTGGCTGAGGAGAAAGTGGAAGAAAGAAAGCAGTCACCCACAGAGGAACCCACAAAGACGAAAAAGGTCCGATGAGGTAGAAGGGGAGGACTCAGAAACTAGAGAAAAGAAAAGGAGGAATCAGAGCCAGACAGAAATAGATCAGTAGAATATTCAATGTATCCTCACAAGTATTGTCCAAGAATGATATCTCACTCCTCAAATAAGGTCTTAAATTTGCACCAAATGAGTTTGAACTCTTCATGGATACACAGGAATTTGTAAGAAAGTTATCTTTAAAGAAATTTTACAGAAAAGAAAAATAAAGAGAGAACATGGGACAAGAAATAAACAAAGACGAAGAGCTATTAGGAATACTAATGGAACTAGGTGAGGAAGACGTTCATGAAACAACTCCGGAATTACCTGCATTTAAACATATAAATCTAAAACAACCGTCAAAATTAAACCAGCACATATTAGAGGTCCCCATATAGAGGCATTCTCAGACACAGTGACTAGAGATATTCGTAAGCTATTTGAAAAAACTATCAAGATTAAACATAATTTAACACAACAAGAAAAAGAAGTCTGAAATCTCTTATGAAGAATACATCCCTTATATTTAGAGAGGCGGACAAAGGAGGAGGTCTAGTCATCCAAAAAATGGAGCATTATATTAAACACGCGATCGGAATTCTGGAAGATTGTACATTCTACAAAACCTTACCTTACAATCCTATCCATAAATTTCATGAAGAATACAATGAATTAATCATGAGAGCTAATCAAGATGGGATCGTTAACAAGAAAGAGTTCCAATTTCTTACCATCCAACATCCAGTAATACCTATTTTTTATCACTTACCGAAAATTCATAAGAATCTATATAACTCACCTGGATGTCCCATCATTTCCTGAATAAACTCTCTGACTAGTAATCTCTCTCGATATATCGACCATTTATTACAGCCTTATGTACAACACCTCCCATTATACACCAAAGATTCTACAGATGTTTTCAGAAATCTAGAAAACATACAATGGGAATCCACATATGGTCAGTTGTGATGTGACTACATTATATACAATCATTCAACATCAAGCTGGATTACAAGCAGTCAAAACTATACTCGGAAGAGACAAAAAAGCTGGAGAGGAACAGATCCAATTCATCCTCAAGCGTATTAGTTTCATATTACAACACTATCACTTTATATTTGAAAATACCCATTACTTACAAACTAGGGGGAATACAATGGGAACTCGCTTCGCTCCATCATGCGCAAATATATTTATGGGGGTTTGGGAGGAAACATATGTTTGGAAAAATCACCAAGATATAATTCTCTATGCCTACAAATTAGATGACTTATTATTAATCTGGAAAAGCGGGTCATCAAAACTAGAAGAATTCCTCACTAGTATCAATAGGAATGACTTAGGAATCACCATTACGCACACTGCTAACACATCATCTGTAACTCTTCTTGATTTTGAAATCTCATGTGGACCAGAATGGAAAATCTGTACACATACACACCAGAAGCCAGGAGACGTAAATGGCTATATAGACACTACTAACGGTCATCATCCTACATGGTTGTCCAATATCCCATATGGCCAGTTCCTACGTATCAAGAGGAACTGCACAGAAGAACAGGATTTCCTCACACAGGCAGCACAAATGGAAGAACGATTCCATGCCAAAGGATATAACAAGAAAAACACTCATCAGGCATTGGAACGAGCCAAACAAGTCCCTAGTGTATAACTACTATCCAAAAAAGAAAAGAAAGGAACTTCATCAAATAAGTCCACTACAGATCCTCAAAAATCCAATATACCATTCATCACCAGATTTTCTGCTATCTCTGGAAAAATCGAACAAATTATAAAACAAAATTGGAAAATCCTAGAAGGAGACAAAACTTTGAGAAAAATTATCCCAACACACCCAAAATTCATCTATGGAAAAGCACACGATCTAAAGAAAAAAATAGCACCTTCAGCAATAAAAATATCCATAAAACAGGAGATATTATCAACCCCACCAATGGAGACCAAACAAAGGGAAACTTTAAATGTGGCCATTTATCATGTATTACATGTAGCTTCACCAAAAACAAGATAAAAACCTTCAAGTCACACACAACTGGAGCGGTATTCCCTGTCAAACAATTTATAAACTGTAATAGTAGCTATGTAGTTTATCATTTAGAATGCACATGAGGTGCACAATATGTGGGGAGAACAACAAGACCCTTGAAGAGAAGATTCCTCGAGCACAAAAATAATATAATAAAAAATAACTGAAAACATTCAGTATCTAGACATTGTAACAACTGTCCATCTTTTAAGACAATCGAGGCTTTTAGCATCATGGGCATAGAAAGGATTATCCCCACCAACAGAGGAGGAGATAGATTAAAGCAATTGGCCAGACAGGAGAGCTACTGGATTTTTAAAATGCATACTATTCAACCTGAAGGACTCAATGAGGAACTGGACTTATGGTGCTCATAACATCTTTCTATCTTTTATAGTCAAAAACAGTTTTAACTCTGGATATATATCCTCACCCTTAAGATCAAATATCCCTTAAGACCACGTATATACATAATAATATAGACCAATACTTTTTCTAATGAGCTTACACAATTCAATTCATACCTACTATTAACCCCTTAGTGACGGCCGCATGCAGACGCGGCCGTCACTTAACGCCCGTCTAACATTTTTTTTTTTTTTTAAAAACAATCCGGAGTCCCCGAATGGCGCGCAGCCGCGCGGGTAGCCGGATTTCCGGGACGTACATGTACGTCCTCTGTCACTAAGTGACAGCCACACAGGACGTACATGTACGTCCTGTGTCACGAAGGGGTTAAGGATGTCTTCCCGTGTGATTTTGCACCCCCACACATCATTCAACTATAAGTGTATAGCTGGGTATTTTATTACACTTAGAGAATACATCACAATTCATTTATTACCTGACCACTCATTCTAAGAAGTCCTTTAGAAAACACTACACTAGGCTATGTAACACAATACACACCCTTACATATTTAACCTTAACAAATCCCAGAACCACCCTAAAGGAATTTATCTCTAATTCTTAATTTTAAGACATGAATTCAATGATGGGTAAAATTTGATCATTATTAACGAGACAGAACATAACATACAAATTAATACTTCAGTCCTGAAGCATGCCCATTTTTTGACCTCAAGACAAATCCCCTTCATTTAGGGGCTGACATACTTTGGCTACAGTATAATTAGAGAAATCTGCAATCCTTTTTATATTTTTTCAATATATTTTTTGTTATAGAAAAATATGTATTTTAGCCTTTTTATTACAGGTGCAGTTACTGTGTATCATGTATGAGTCTATGATCAGTTGATCTTACTTGAACATCATTTAAACATTGTTTTATACTATAACGTTTTACCGTAACCTTCTCTATACACCCTTATAACTGATATCAGAGGTCAGCGACTTGACTGACCTCTTTCCCAGTTGGTCAGATGGAGTTTAAAAAATGGACTAGCCTTTTTTGCCGCCCTTTCCATTACATCCCCATTTTCTTCCTGAGGAAGGAGCGGTTAGCTCCGAAATGCATTGAAGTACTTAAAATCCAAGACATCAAGGTCTAAAACAGAACTGACATTAGTCCATTTGAATCAACCCCCCAAGCGGGACAATTAGACTGTAACCATCAGGTGACGGAAGAAGACTGCTATCGGAACTGACTGAAGTAGCGGATCCACGGATTCATTGTCTGCTGGCTGAGGCACTTTATTACAAGAAACTATCCGGTGAGCAGACAACCATAAGCAGTAACTATATGCTGTATAACAAGCACTGTTCTGGTGAGCACACTACCTAAGGGGGAAAGTATACCCCTAGATAATGTCACGCTCCCATACATTGTTGCTACCAACATTCTCCACTCGCATCTGATGTTACATTTCTCTGCTACATATTTATCAGTTTCTCTCGTGCTGACATTTTCTTCACCCACTATGGTTACATGCTATTGTATTTCCAATATTGCTTACTCTTTTAATTATCTTCCTATTTTTTATTTATTTTCTTTTCTTTTAGGCACATATAGCCTACATTTTATTACCTATGTGATACAGACTGTATACATCTGTATATCCCTAACTGTTTTCTTTTATAATTTTTTTTATAATTTTTTACTCGTTACTCAATTTGAATACAACATTTAATTTACTACTGCCCGATATTCACTGTATATTATACCCATTCATTTAACAGATTACACTTAGATCTCTGGTGCGCTGTTCTCTTTTTCTTTCTCTTTTCTATATGCACCGACTCGAGGGTACTCCGAGCAACTGACAGCAGCACAGAGGAAAAGTGTGAATACCGCTGCTCATAAACTAATCATATCATTTGCTAACTTTCGCCTTATCCTCATTATAACCATCATCCTCATTTCCATTACCATCTATCATCAACCATCTCCACTTGAACCATTTCATCTGCATGAACTGTATAATAATCAGGTTTTTATTTTCTTTAATGACTTATACTTGTTGATGTTTAGTATTGATTATTGTATTCAATATATCATATAGAGTATTATTGTACTGTCCAATACTATCTGCTAATTCAGTACTCTACTGCCAAGTTTGGCTTAAATTTATCATCATCCGGTATTTCTATTGGTATTAGACATTATTTGTGGACTGTTCTGTTCTTCCCTACCAGGGATTCACACACAGTTAGCGCACCCATCCCCTATTCTTTTTGCTTAGCATATACCCTGACAGACTTGTTCCCTTTTCAACATCTTTGATAATTACTGTTTATACGTCTCCAATATATTGCTTCACAATATGTTTAAGACCTGCCTAGCATTGCCCATTGGCCATTTTCCATTGGGAACTAAAAACACTAACCATTACATCTTTATGTCTCTTGCTGTTTTTAAAAAATATTTCCAATTATATTTCAGGCACTGCAGTAAATCACAAATTGTAGGACATATTGCTTCATTTATCATAGAAAATATCACGTGGAATGTTTCAGCTGAGTGATATTGTCCAGTCAAAGATTCCACAGCAGCTTATTTATGATTTAATCTTCCAGAATAAAACATACAAAACATTTTTTCACTACTGATATTATCAATACAAACAGTTGCACAGTCACGTAAAAATAAAATAACTTGAACTTTTATTTAGAAATGTTTTTTTCAAAAAAGACAGAACTCACATGAAAGTGCTGGCTTCAACAGAGGCCTTGTTGCTCTTACTTAATCTGCTTATATTCTCTGGAATTGACAATGTTTGCTTAACCCTTTGAGTGTCAGAGAGTTATCCAGCTCATTGCAACATAAAGCTCAGGACAGGGGAAGACTGGCAACTTTTGGCCTGGGGGGCAAGTACAATTAAGTGGCCTATTTCTGTTACCGCTCCAGCCCAACCCCTTTTGTTGATGTTATAGCTGGCATTAATGTTTTGGACTAATTCCAGTGATACCTCAGAGCTTATAACTGAAATGGTAGTACACAACTGATATCACAGAGATGACAATTGAAATGGACCTACACTAGTGATACCACAAAGCTTACAACTGAAATGGAACAACACTAGTGATACCCCAGAGCTTACAAGTGAAATAGATCTACAATACTCGTGTAGCTCCTTAAATTCTGTTTACTCTACTTACAGCAGCAAATGGGAAATTGAGTGAGGCAGTGGCCCACTGGCCCATATTCATGACCAGCCTGGGGGGCAATTGCCCCCTTGCCCCCCAGGCCAGCCCTCCCCTGGCTTAGGATATTCCCCTCTGGCACTCAAAGGGTTATACACAAAAGAAAACAGGAGCGATTTTGGGACAAACCAGCTCTACCATAAGGATCAAATACAAAGTTCCCTTGATTTAAATGGACTTTTAACCCCTTTAGTGCTAGAGGTATCCAACACATTGCAAACCAATGTGTTTTCTAACTCTAGCTTTCAAGGGGTTCAAAATCCCATTTAAGTCAACGGAAATGTATTTTCTCTCCTTTGATACAATTGATTTGTTCTTGAACTGCACAAAAATCCCAATACTTATTCATTGGAGTTCCTTTGTAGATAATGGAGAGACACCTGTCTTGTCACTCAAAATGACCTATGAAAGTGAATAACACTAATTTATCTCTATTATAGTTTTTTATCAGATATAATCATGCCTGTGAAATATCAGGGTTTGATCCAGAGCCTCATAGTTATAACCCAGATCTCAGGGTTTCACGATGAAGGGTCAAACTCTTGGTGAGTCAAGTATAGCCCAGTATATGTGATGTGCTCTGTCTGACTATTTCTTAGCATCTACATTTCTAAAATTGGTGCAATTTGGACCATAATGGTTGAGGAAAAGTACTGCTTCTTGTCTTGGGTGTGTTCAAGCAGTGAGATCACTAAATCGTAGTTGTTAGGGGTTCCTAGAGAACTAATAGGCATACCTGGGAACTTCATTTTGGGACTGCCTGGAGGAAAGAAATTACGCGATTTGCATCATAAAAGGGGTGTGGCTTAACAGTGAGTGGGTGGGCAGGACTTCACAAACAAGAAAAATAGCTAGCATAGACTGGGGAAGGAGGAGAAGAGAGCGGGGAGTGGGACGAACAGGGTGGGATTGAGCACAAGTGGGAAGAGTTTCATCAGAAACTCCTCACATCTGGAGAATATGACTCTGCCCCAGTGACCCGGTAATTCAATGTGAAAACCAGAGTCTCTGGGGCAAAGAGAGTTCCCAGCTAGGCTAATGGGAGTACCTCCATGTTAGACCAAAGGACTTAAAAGTCCATTTAATTCAATGTTAATTTTGGATTGCATATATAGAATTTCTTTTAACAACTTAAACTGGGAAAAATGTTAAGAAAATGTATATGCTAATTTACCCCAATGACATCTTCATTCATCATATGTTCACTTGTTATTGCTAGGTGATAGTTTTTTAATACCGAAAACAATTATTTGTTTGTTTGTTGTTGTTTTTTTTATTATCCCACTTTGCCTAAATTCTGAACTTTGAGAAAAGGTCCATGTTGCTTAATCAGTAAGAGTTAACTTATTTTGTTTAAGAATGGAATAAGGAAATGACAATACAGTATCATTAAAGGACACCCATGTTGATTTATTCAGGGTGAATGGGGTAGTGTAAATATTACCTTCTCTTTATTCAGCGCAGTATACACTTGAAACATCGTGTTTTAAGGGGGTCACCATTAAAAGCTGGCCATCTATGCCTTTAATAATACTACAGTGTTGTCTCCTTATTTGTTTAATAGAACTGCGGTATTGTGGGTACTGCCTGGTACCATGGAGGAGAATCATGTACCAGTTATTGGACTAACCACTGTTGAATAAACATGCTCTGTCAACACTTTTTAGAAATGCTGCTCAGAATAGAAATTGCAACACCAGGAAGGGCTCCTGAGATATGTAATGGATACTCACTGACACATCTCATGTGTTATCATGCACAGCCACAGTGACTTTGATAAATTATAAAAACCTGCACGTTCCCTGAACCAGCCCCCAGTTGAGTACAAGTGGGATTTTATGTGTTGCTATTAGGGATGAACAGATTATCTGAGATTTGTTTGTTTTTGTATCAAATCAGAGGACCCGAAGAAAATTAGATCCAGAAAGTATCAGTGGAGCAGGGCAAAAGAGAGACACAGAGAGTAAGAAACTGGGGGAGGAAGAGAGCGTGAGAGTGAAGGTGTGTGGAACAGAATAGTACAAAGGACAAGGGGCCACCCACTTAGACTTGAGGAAAGGAGATTTAATCTACAACAGAGGAAGGGTTTCTTTACAGTAAGGACAATAAAGGTATGGAATTCACTGCCTGAGGAGGTGGTGCTATTGAATATATTAGATGCCTTTAAAAAGGACCTGGATACTTATTTAAAAGAGCATAACATAGAGGGCTATGTGCGTTAATATTGGGATTAATATTTAGTTAGTGCTTGTTGATCCAAGGAGAAATCTGATTGCCATTTGGAATCAAGAAGGAATTTTTTCCTCCCATTCAGGCAGAATTCGAATTTGCTATATTGAGGGTTTTTTTTGCCTTCTTTTGGATCAATGATGGTAAACAGGAATAGGAAAAGAGTTGAACTAGATGGAAGCAAGTCTTTTTTCAACCTAAATTACTATGTTAGGAAAGAACAGACGCATGAAAGAGTTATTGGTTGGGAGTGTGGGAGGAAGAAAGGGGGAGAGAGAGAGAAGGAACAGGAGAGAAAAAGGGAGAACAGTGGAGAAAATGTGAAAATAAATAGGGATATGCCCAGCAGTCCTACATGGCAACTTGGAATTTAACCAACCAAATAACTTGTCCTACCATGTTTCAGGGACTTGACCGGACAAAAACCTGTTTTGACTAAAATTTGAAATTAAGCACATTTGCTATTTTTTCAGGAGATCCCGTATTTCCATTTCCTTCATTTGTTTAAAACATCAAATGAAACTCAAAAAATAAATATTACTTCACTTCTTGTAAAAAGAAAAGCTGTTTTTAAACAAATGCTAAAGTTAAAAATTCATTTCACTCATCTGTAGTTACTACTCATGCCAAAATGTTTCTAATCTTTACTGGAAGGTTTCAGCAATATCCAACCAATGGAAAACATGGAGAAGGTCACTGTTTAAACTTCAAAATCTTACCGTGCATTGATAGACCCTAAAACTCTAGTAAAAATAAGAATTAAGCAAACTAATATACTATTTCCAAGTATAAACTACTGTGACTATTTTGAGTTTACAAACAGGTAATTTAGATATTTTCTCCCATTGATTTTACTGACTATAAATCACCTTCGAGCAAACTAGAACAGGGTGAACAACTTTGCAAACCTGTTCTTAATCTGCTTCATAAATAGTTTGAGGTCAAACTCTGAAACGTTCCCAGGTGTGATCATAAGAATGTTTCTTTGATTGAATATGCATTAATATCCTTTCAGCTTTAGTGCTTTTGTAATATTTAAAATTAAAATTGATAGAATAAGGCAATTATAAATTGTGCTTCCTTTGATAGTGTAACATCATACAAACAATTGAGGTAATTCCAGTTGGCCCTTAAAACATTCACATCTCAACTCTCAAGCTTACTATAGAACACTGGCCATCTTTCTTTTCATTTCATGTCATTGCTGACTGTGACATGAAGGCTTACTAGTGAACATTTTACAAGTTTTTTTACTCTTTTATCTCATATAGGCCTCAATTCAATTAGGTCTGAAGCCAAAAAAAACAGGCAACGGCATTTTTTCAAGCACTGTAAGCTATTCAATTACCTGTGCTATGAAAATAGGTGGTAAAAAACATGTAGTGGCGTATTTGTCCAATGGAAATAACCCCCTCCCCTTAAAATGCAATTCAGTTGAATGTGTTAGCCTTAAGATCCAATAAGGGACCCACTTTATCATAGGAAAATCTAGTACTAGTTTTCTTGTGTGCAGAGTCCCTTATCGGATCTGCTTCAGGTGGGACCTCATAGAGGAGGTGCCTAGGTGTGAGCCTGCTTTCCCCCTGGTCACTTGTGTTTGCACAGACAACAGATAGCAACATGCTTAGCTTGAGAATCATGAGTGAAGTATCTGCATACTGTGGGCTTCATGGAATGAGGGGTTCCTGAGGTGGTGGTGTTGGTGCTACTACTACTACTGGGGCTATATGTTGATGTAATTCTACTGCCACTACTACTAGGTGTCAAAGGTGCAGCACTTACAGCAGCAGCACCAGAGGTACTTGTCATATCTAACACTGTGGATGTTAACCTGTGCTGTTGTTGCTGGGTACTCAAAACAGGTGTGTGTGGCTGAGTGGGACTTGGACTTTGAAGAGGCGATGATTCTGATGATTACTGATGGGGTGGTTGTGTACGTTTTGACATCTGTGCTTGTCCAGGGTCAGACTTTCCAGTGGATTTCTCAAACAGTTTATAGACAGGCACAGTGCTCCTTAAAAGTGGTGGAAGATTCAGCCTTTGATTTTCGGCTAACTTTATAGCCCTGTCATCATCCTCAAACTCAACTTTGTCTGTATATGAACAAGAGAAGGATGCTGGAAGGATATATTCTAGATCTGCATCATCATCATCAGTCATCATTAGGTCATCCTCAGCAGCATCAGCATCACCTTAGAGTTCTTGCCCACTACTACCCTTATATTCCTCTAAGCTTTTAGAGGTCTCAAACAATTTATTTTTACATTTACTGTAACAAAGTTCCCTACTACTTTGAGGATGGGTGTTTTGGTGCTTGTTTATCTCACTATCTGATGCAGCAGGCGGTTCAGCTGCTACACCTTCCTCTATTATGCTATTGCCAGCATCATCAACACTTGAATGTGACTTGTTGTCATCTTCAGTGTTCTTCTTATATGGTTCTTTATTTCTACTGGTACTGGTGGTGATGGAACTAGTTCTTTGGGATGGGCGAAACTTTCCTCCTTAAACTGAAATCAGCGAAAATGGCACTTGCCACTTGGTGAAAAATTTCACGCGAAAAGTGCTGATTTTCTGCTTTTTTCATCCATTGAAATCAATGGGAACATAGAAGTTACACACAATACATTACAAATAATATTTCATTTCCCAAAGGCACAATATAAAAGGGGCATAATGGTGCTTGGGTTGGTGGGGTGTGGGGAAAGAATCAGTTGAACAAGGGATGATTTTTTGGGGGCTGTTTACTGGGATTTTGGGGGCACTTAATAAAATAAAAACCATAAGGCATTGTATAAAGGGGTGTGAGGAGGGTGCCTGTGTTGGTGAATGAATCAATCATTTGAACAGGGAATTTGTTTTGGGGGTGTTTCTTGACTGCTATTGGGGGAACAGATAATAAAAAAATAAATCAATAAACTAAAATAAGACACTTGCTTTTAAAGTGACAGAGAGAGGAACCCCTTGACATAAGCTGCCACTGGGGTGGACTGATACTTGACTTCACAGACTATTTTGTAGAGGATGATTTGTTTGACTTGTTGTTAGAGGCCTTTGTAGGACTTAGAATTATTAGAGGCCCAAGCCCTGAAGAAACATTTATTTGTAGGACTTAAGCTTGTTTGACTCAAGCCCTAAGGAAACATTTATTTGTAGGACATAGGCTTGTTAGAAACAAACCCCCCAAAAATTGTTTATTTTTTTGCAGGACTAGTTTTTATTTTTTTTATTTTATTACAATTTTTTTTTTTAAGCACAAGCCCTGAGGAAAAAAAAAAATAAAAATGCCCTACTGGCCTAAATGCCAGCAGGTCATGTTGGCCAATGGCCACTGTCAAGTGTCCTCCTGAGTCCTGAGCTGCAACTGTTGTTCGTACTGCTG
Source organism: Rhinophrynus dorsalis (assembly GCA_037306005.1). Lineage (NCBI taxonomy): Eukaryota > Metazoa > Chordata > Amphibia > Anura > Rhinophrynidae > Rhinophrynus > Rhinophrynus dorsalis. Next base: position 262,562,696 of record CM074723.1, on the reverse strand, counting down.
CTGAGTTGTTTAAGCAGCAGGATGATTAGGCAGTTGAAAGGGAATGGAATCAACAATAGCAGTAACATGGAAGGTAGATGATGAAGGTTCCATTTGCCATGACTGGCTCCAGTGATGCACCTGAGGCAGTAGCAGCAGAATAAGTAGCCCCCAGTATTTCTGTAGAAAAGAAGAAGTTGGCCATTAAATCTTCTCCACCTGCCCCTCCTCCAAAATCATCATGGGTGTGTTGTTATTAGAATCTATTTTTTCCCTTGAGAGCAGGAACTGTGGCTTTCATCAGCAACTGCAATGTGCAAAGTACCTGTGTGTGTGGTAAATAACATCTGGGGGCATAACTGTATCCAAACACCATGACACCCGAAACCAAGTACTGCCGCTGTCACTGTACCCCTTTTCCACACCTGCTGACAACTTGCTGACAGTTTAATAGTAGTGATGAACACTCCCTGCCTCCATCTTATGGCATCTTCTGCAGGATGGAATCTCTTCAGATGCCACTTGATGCACTGATTGCAATTCTCCTCCACCACACTGGCATGTGTGGTCAGTGCACCACACAGTGTGCAATGGATAGAGATGAACTGCCACATCCTAACATCAACAGAGTGGCTATTGTTTGGCGGGGGAGGTAATGAACGAGGAGGATTGGCAGAAGATGTTGTTACCCTAGAAGGTGATGGTGAGCCAGTTGTTTCACTCGTCGTGGAACTTCCAGTCTCTGCCTGGGTTGTTCTATTCCTCCTCCTCTTTGATCTCCACCTCACCTCTTGTTGGCTTTCTGGTGAGCCAGGGACAGCAAGAGTGGTGCTTGATTTCTGTAGTGGGTGTTTAGCTTTAACATGTTTGGAGTAAATGTCATGGTGTCTCTGTTTCATGGGTGATAAGAGGGTACTTGTGCCTCCCCTTCCGGTTCTCACTGACTTGTCACAAATTATGCACAGTGCCGTTGCTGATGACTGTACTGTGCCTGCCCCAATAGAAAAATAGTCCCAGAAGGAAGGGGAAAGGTGGAGAAGAATGGCCTCTTTCTTCTTGTCCTCCACATTCCCCTTCATTGTCTGTGGCAGTGGATAATGTTGCTGCTACTGCCTCAGAGTCAGCACTGCAACTAGGATCAGTAGTATTGCTACTGCTGGCAAGTGGAACCTGTCCTAGACATGCATCGCTTGTTGACTCCATTCCTATTATGTTCACGGTGGTCTGTGGCACACTAACCTGCTCCTCAGCATCCTGCTGCCCTTGCATCTCAGCATCAGAAGGAATTAGGGCAGTTGCAAATTCCTCTAATGCCAAGATGTCCTTGCTAGTGGTGGTGATGATGCTTATCCTCATTCTTGTCTCCCATTCCTTCTCAGTTACTGCTAAAAAGGCCATCAATGTCTCTTCCACCCCAGCTTCTCCAGCATCATCACCACCAACAGTAGTCCCTACATGCTGTTGTTGCTGCTGCTGCTCTATTCCAGACATCTCATTGCTGCTTGGAGGAGGTAACGAGCAGTGTGACAGAGGGTCCCCTAATGTCACACGTGCCATTGTCTTTTGACCTGAAAAAGAAGGCAGACTAGCACTAGCAGAAATAGCAGCTGGCACAGGCAGCTGATCTGTGCTCCTGCTAGTGGTGGTGGTATTAATTCTCAGCCTGCTCTCCTCCCCCAACACCAGTTCTGGCCTCTTCAGGTTCATGTTCCACCTGAACACTGTAGTGAAGAGAAGGGGTGGACTCCAAGTCCCAGGGTCAGGAGAATGGTGTGGGCTCCCTTGACCTCTAGTCTGGATGCTGTAAAATGTTTCCCCTACCACTCCTGCTGCTTCACCATTGCTGGTACTACTAACACCAACCACATCAAGTTCAGCAGCAGAGTCTTCCTCCTCAGTCTCACAGTCACTAGTAATATCAGGATATTGTTGATTACTCCCTCCTTCACTCACAAGGCTAACAAGCTACTGGACCTTAGAAGCAGTAGTACTAGCAGTGGCAGGACTGCTTGGGAATGGCAAGTGTGATTTAGGGGACCTTGCTGTCACACTTGGCATCATTTTCTCCTTCTCCCCTGAGTACTACAAGAAACACTAGCAGCAGGAAAAGTATTGGTGGCAGTAGGTTCAGCATTGGCAGCAGGTTCAGTACTAGCAGCAGGTTCATCACAGGCAGCAGGATCAGTACTAGCAACAGGTACAACACTAGTGACTGCAGTTACAGAAATGGTGGCACTGGCAGCAGGGGCAGAAAGTCTGGCAACAGCTACAACACTAGTGGCTGCAGGATCAGAAATGGTGGCACTGGCAGCAGGGGCAGAACGTCTGGCAACAGGTACAACACTAGTGGCTGCAGTTACAGAAATAGTGGCACTGGCAGCAGGGGCAGCAAATCTAGCAACAGGTACAACACTAGTGGCTGCAGGATCAGAAATGGTGGCACTGGCAGCAGGGGCAGCATGTCTGGCAAAAGGTACAACAGTAGTGGCTGCAGGATCAGAAATGGTAGCACTGGCAGCTGCAGGATCAGAAATGGTAGCACCGGCAGCTGACCTGTCCTGCTCTCACTATCCTTTTCTCCCTTCCTTCCCATTCCCTTTTCTCCCTCCCTTCTTATTAAATTCCCCATGATCCTTTGGGCTGATTTAGGGGACTGGACAGCATTATTTGAGTACTGCTAGTCACTTCCTGTCACGGGCACCCAGGAATGCTCAGAACTCAGTACGGTAATATAATGCAAAATATTTATTTAGAATAAATCACAGCGATAAATAAGTGGTACAGCAAGCAAAGGGTTACTAGCTGGTGACACTACTACCAGAAATAGTAGGCCTCTCGCTAGACCACAATGTGAGAGACAGGGCCGAAGCCCCTGTTAGTCTCAGCAGGATACAGGAACGCCAACTCTTGATCCGTCGACTGGAACACGGGAACAGGCGACCACTGTGAACACTGGCTCAGCAATCTTGATCTGACGAACAGGAACACAAGGACTGCTGGACTGGAGAACTGACCCACTCCTGCAATCAGTCAAACCAGCAACACCACACCTTTGCAGCAACCCGGTGACCAACGCCTGCAGTCACCGCTAAGAGACCCTGTGACTCTGCCTACAGTCACTATATCGGACTCCTGTGACTCACTCCTGCAGTCACATATAAAGACCCTGTGGCTCACGCCTGCAGCCACCACACGAGACCCTGTTACTCACGCCTGCAGTCACACAGCAGACCCTGTGACTCTGCCTGCAGTCACTCTATCGAGACCCTGTGACTCACGCCTTCAGTCACCAATCAGACCCTGTCCACAACAGTGGTCTGTCTTAAGCCAATAGCACAAATTGATCACAGTAAGGGATACTCATGATCACTGGGTCATACACAGAGAGGGTTCTCGTACTTATCTGGGTCATACACAGAAAGGGTTCTCTTACTTAGCCGGGTCAAACACAGTGCGGGTTCTCATAAATAGCCAGGTCATACACAGAGTAAGTTTTCGTAGATAGCCAGGTCATACACAGAGCCCAAGTACTTCACCTAAGAACAACAACGCAAGGGCATCTGAGTCAGGCCTCACTCTGCCTTATAAACCCCTCCACAGGAAGTAGGAGGAGCAGCTCAGAGGGAGGAAGTAGGAAGTAGGTAGGAGGAGACTACAGTAAGCAAACAGATAAAACAGAGGCCTGCAGCTTGCTTGAAGCATCGCGCCTGTGATCATGCTGGAGTCAAGATAAGCTGTGACACTTCCTCCTCCTCCGACTCAGTGGACACACTATAAGGGTCCTTTCAGTTCCTCTTTTTGCTGCTCATAGTGATAGGAGTCACTGAGAGCCTCTCCTTCCTCAATTTTGCTAAATATCACAAGAGAACAGCACAGCACGTCTATCTCGCTGCTTCTATTGTGTCTATTTCGCTGCTTCAGCATAAATGTCACATTTTTATAGTGGAAGTGTGAAAACAATGTAAATCAATAGGCAAAAACTTTTAGCCATTGAAAAAATGGTGAAAGATTTTGGCCAATGGGTGAAAGATGCAAACATTTTAACCGCTAGTCTTAAAGTGGATTTTCCCACGAAAAAGCGGATAACAACATGGTTTTCACAATATTTCTCGCGGGAACATGGCAACAAATTTCGCCCATCCCTACTAGTTTTGCTGGGAACTTGACAAACTGCATCCTCCCTTGGAGTAGAGGGATCATCATTATTGATTGCACACTCTGCAGCAACATTGCAGCAGTCAGTTTTTGAACTACTACTTTACTCTCACATCCCTACACTGCTCCACCCCTCCCCCTTCCCCTTGTGCATTTGCTGGACATTACTCAACTACACTGTGTTTTTTTACTGTATGGTACACAACACAACTGATGGAGCTTTATGATGCCTTGCCTGAGCCCAGTCAGCTGTCTGTCACTGTTGTCTAATATAACTCTCAAGCTTACTATAGAATAGTGGTCATCTTTCTTTTAATTTCATGCTATTGCTGACTGTGACATGTAGGTTGTTTACAAATTTACTAGTGAACAGTTTCCAAGTTTTTTTCTCTTTTATTTCATATAGGCCTCAATTCAATTAGATCCGATGCCAAAAAAACAGGCAGCAACAATTTTTCAAGCATGGTATGCTATTCAATTAACTGTGCTATGAAAAAAATGCCAGTAAAAAACATGTAGTGATATTTTTGTCCAATGGAAATAACCCCCACCTCCCGCAAGATCCATTAAGGGACCCACTTTATTGTGGGAAAATCTAGACCCAGTTTTTTTGGGTGCAGAGTTCGTTATCGGATCTAAAAAACAGCTGGATCATCAATTGAAAGAAAAAAAAGTAAGATAAAAAAACAAGTCCCCAGTGGCTGTTTTGCTATGGGGCTCAATACATTAAAAAAGTATCCAGTGTTAGTAGAATTAACTCTATGAGTGCCAGTGGTGTATAATAACCTAACTGGCACTCATAGGGTTAATCCGACTAAGTTACAAAGCAACAGCCCCTGAAAACAAACACTTACCAGTAATCCTGATGTTGAGATGAGTCTTCAGCACCATAGTCAGCTACTGTCCATCTTCATCTTCTATCTTCCTTCTTCTCTCTTCTTTCTTTTCGTTCCATCATTCCTGTAAAATAAAGAAAAACAAACATTTTAAACGTGTGCCCAAACATAATTCTGACATCTGTGCATAGTTTAACCCCTTGAGTGCCAGAGGGGTACACAAAGCATTACAATATATAATTTGATTGGCTTTGATAAAGAGGTTGAGCCACGAAATGCATTAGCCATTTTAATTTATATTGTCTAATACATTTGTTTTTATTGTATAAGTATCTTTGTTTGTATTATTATTAAAACCCTTTGGAAACTTTTGTATAAACTGATCTCCTGTTTACTGAAAGGGATTAGCAGCTGGTCACAATGTGGATACACCTAGTGTAGACAGTGAAAATTCTCAACCTGCCTGTTTGTCAGCTTAGTTTACTCCTCAGCTGATAACAACTATATGTGAGCACATCAAGAGCTATATATTGTAATAATTTTATCTACAATATTACGTGATTGGGTGCCTCCTCTTTTTCTTTCTTCTCTCATATACTTGTATATTGTGATAAGATCTCCTCTTAGTAGTCTTTTCTCTAGAGTAACTAAACCAAGCTTTGGTGGCTTTGAACTGGATGTCTAGCAGAGCTCTTAGTTGCAGGACATGGTTAAACTTAGTAATACAAAATATACCGCATTTTAAACTTGTATACTTCCATTGAGGGACGCAGAGTAAATTTGATAAAATATGGAGGAGATGGCAGGAATGGTGGATGAATGGGGCAGAGGGTCTTCCCAAGGAGGACAATGTGTGTCTGGAGGAAAGTGATTGAATGGAGAGGTGAGCATATGGGTATTGAGTAAATTGTGCCTCAAATGGGGAGATCTGTGCACTTTTAATGCTATTATTAAATATTATAATAAAAAAATCACACACATAAGCGAAGTGGCTGTTTGCTGCAATTGGTTGGGGAGTGGACTGGGCGGGAGGGTGCTGGGGGTGCAAGGGAGAGAGGACTTGGGGTCAGGGTAATTAGTTTAGCTGTTAGAGGGGTTGAGGTGTTGGGGGTCATTTTTTTAAGTTAATCAGAAAATCTTAGGCTGATCTGAACGGAAAATAATGTGTTTTTCTTTTATGATTGTACACATTTCTACTTTATACTTACCGGAAATGTTATGGAGAATGCTGCAGTGTGTATTCTTTTATATACTTGATATATGTTTGGATCAGCTTGATAATAAAATGTTTTTGAAAAAATAAACCAAGCTTGTCTAGTAATTTCTCATATGTCAAGTCCTCCACTGTAGTCTCTCCAGTTCTAGAATATCCTTTTTTAGAACTGGTGCCAAAAACTGTACTGCATATTCGTGGTGAGGTCTTACCAGTGATTTGTAAAGTGGCAAAATTATGTTATCCACTCTTGATTTAATACCCTTTTTTATGCAAGACAGGACTTTGTTTGCTTTTGTTGCTGCTATTTGACACTGATTTAGATGTGGCTGAAGTAAATCCCTTGAAATTATTTTCACCACAGAGCTTTGTTGATTTCCTAGTCCTACTTCAGATCTAATGCCAGATTCTTTCCAATTGCACTTGTTTTAAATCCACTTAGATGCAAGCCACTATGAGCAGGCTCAAATATGAGTCTAGGGGCCTGTATTTAAAGTAAAACTACACCCAGGTAGATCCTCTTTGCAGTCAAACCCTTAATCACTCAGGAAATAAAAAAATCAGCTAACAATAATTGCCCTGTAACTATTCCTAAAACTGTCTTTGTTACTTTTATTGTATTGAAAGCCTATACATTTTATAAGAACTCAAAGACAGAATACAGGAACAATCTACTCAGAAGAGAGATTGAGAAAGATAGAGATCTATACACACACACACACACACACACACAGACCACACAGACATGTATAAATATATGTCTATGTGGTGTGCATTGCTATGAATTTATAAATTGGCCTATGAACAAAAAGTAAATACAGTTTTTGAGATGTAATTCATATGCAACTCCTCTGGTCTCCACATTGGGACATGTTCTTCTCTCCCGCTAACTGCCACCTTGAACACTTTCACCAGGAAAGATAAAGGTGTCAGTGAGTGGGAGACAACTCAGACCTGAGGTGGAAACTGGTGACACACTGTCAGACTACCTAAGCTTCACATTAGCTAACCTCCATTAACCCCTGACTACTAGTACAAAATTATCTGTAAACCATCCAAGTTGCATTTATGTTGCATCTCAAAGACTGGACCTCTATCTTTCTCAATCTCTCTAATATTATATATTATTTTCTAGCTATGGGTGACCAAAAACTTTTTTAGACCTTATTAGGTTATTCCTGTATTCTGTCATTGTATCTGATATAATTTAAAGGCTTTTGGTATAACAAAAGTAACAAAGACAATTGAAGGAGCAGTTACAGGCCATGTGTAGAACACCACCTGATGCTCACAACACTGTCATTGGTTTAGGAACTCATCCCCACTCCATAGCTCCCAGTTCTTAGGTGTTTGAATGATTCTTGCCCAAGACATACACAAGCTATGAAAGATGGCAACCAACAGCAAAGGAATAAGACAATCACCAATTAAAATACATAACCTTTATTTACTCTTATTCCACTACATTAGCTTATACAACAGGGCAGCAAACAATCTTACTCATTTGGGAGTGCACTTAATAATAGACCTCAGGATTATAATTAAGAATTTTCTACAAATTACATTTTTAGGATCCTTTCACTGCCAGATGGGTGTGCACTGTACATTCCTCTTGCAGTAAAAGGGTTACAGGAGGGCATCTGCTTTCTCTGCTCTTTAGCAGAGGCAGAAAAATATCTCCTGGCTCCATAGAGTGCTGCAGGGAGATCCCAGCTAGGGATGGTTGAACATTTTTGCCTCAAACCAAAATCAGCCAATAATGGCTCTTCTCTCTTGGCAAATAATTGCCTGCAAAAAGTGCTGTTTTTCCACTTTTTTTGACTAGCTCATTCCATTGAAATAAATGGAAAGATTTAATGTATGCACAACACATAGCAAATGTTGTTTATTTCCCAAAGGCATAGTATTCCTGTGTTGGTGGAGTGTTGAGAAAGAATCAGTTCTACAGGAAATGTTTTTGAGGGAGGTTTGTTTACTGGGAATGAGGGGTCAGCTAATCCTCTATAATAATTTGCTAAAACGTGTGTAACAACGCAGTCATGAGCAGCAGAGACTGCCAGTGACAAGGCTGATACAGAGAGGTGCACTCTGAAGGAAGTCCTGCTCTGTATCAGCCATGGCGCGGGCAGTCTCTACTGAGCATGACTACACTGTGACCGGCTGGCACTGTATCAGCAGTGGCATGGGCAATCTCTACTATGCATGACTGCCCCACAACTGGTTGGCACTGTATAAGCCACGGCGTGGCCAGTCTTTACTGTGCATGACTGCCCAGCGACCGGCTGGCACTGTATCAGCAGCGGCATGGGCAGTCTCTACTGAGCATGACTGCACTGCGACCAGCTAGCACTGTATCAGCCTCGGCGTGGGCAGTCTCTACTGTGCATGACTGCCCCACGACCAGCTGGCAGTGGCACTGTGACCTGTGTAACGGGCTCTTCAACTAGTAAAAAATAAAAACTAAATACTATTAAAAACCCATAAAACATGGTATAAAAGGTGTCTAAGGAGGGTGCTTGTGTTGGTGGGTTCAGTCAGTTGAACAGGGAATTTTTGTTTGGGTGGGGATTGTTGACTGGAATTTGGGAGACAGTTAATAAAAAAATTTAATTAAAAATAAAATAAGAAATTGTTACGTAATGTGACAGAGACCTCTGATGTAAGCTATGATTGGGACACACTGATACTTGACGGGATAGAGTACTTTATAGAGAATAATTTATAGGACTTGTTAGAAGCCCAAGCCCCTTGGAAAAATTGATTTCTAGGAATTAGACTATTAGAGGCACAAGCCCTGAGGAAACATTGATTTCTCTAGTCTTCCTCCTCTTTGATCTCCGCCTCATCTCTTGTTGCCTTTGGGGAGAGTCAGGGGGTATAACAACAGTGATGCAGTTTCTTTGGTGGATATTTCACATGTTTCACATAAACGTCATGGTGTGTGTGTTTCATGTTTGTTATCAGGGGTTGTGCCAAGGTGCTTTCTCTTCTTTCCCTTTTCACTGACTTGTCATAAACTGTGCACACTGCTGTCATTGATGACTGCACTGTGCCTGCCCCAAGAGAAATATAGTCTCACACACAGTACCTCAGGGAGAAGGGAAAAGGTGGAGAAGAACGGCCTCTTTCGTCTTCACCTCCACATTCCCCTTCACTGACTGGAGCAGAGGATGATGTTGCTGCTACTGCCTCTGTATCAGTACTGCAAGCAGGACCAGGTATATTGCTGTTGGCAAGTAGAATCTGTCCTAGTCTCGCATCACTTCTTGACTGCATTCCCACTGTGTCCACAGTGGTCTGTTGCAAACTAGCCTGCTTCTCAGCATCCTACTGCCCTTGCAAATAAGCAGCACCAGGAATAATAGCAGCAGAAAACATCCACAAATTCCAAAAGCTTACTGCTGTTTGTGGTGATGCCCATCCCCATCCCTGTCATCCATTCCTTCTCAGTTTGTGCTATAAAAGCTATTAATGTATCTGCAGCTTCACCACCACCATCATCATCATCACAACACCACCAGTCCCGACTTGCTGCTGCTGCTCTATTACAGACATCTCACCAGTTGGAGGAGGTGAGGATAAATGTGACATAGGGTCTCCTAATGTCACACTTGCCATTTCTTGTAGACCTGAAGAAGACAGACTGGCAGTATTAGCAGCAGGCACAGGCAACTGATCTGTGCTCCTGGTGTTGCTGCTAGGCAACAATTTTGCCTTCTTCAGAATCATGTTGCACCTGGTGAATGCCGTTGGGTGAAGGGGACTCCCTGGGTCAGGGGAATGTTGTGGGATCTCTTGACCGCTAGTCTGGACACTCTGCATTGCTTCCTCTACCACTGCCCTAACACTAGTCCCACCAGCTACTTCACCATCACTGTTACTACTACTAACACCAACCACATCAATTTCAGTACCTGAGTCTTCCTCCTCACTAGTAATATGATGACCCCCTCCTTGAGTCCTAACACTCTGTACAAGCTGCTTGACCTTCTTATAGTAGTACTAGTGGCGGAACTGCTTGGAGATGGCAAGTTTGACTTAGGGGTTCCCTGCTGTCACACTTGGCATCATCTCCTCCCCTCCTGAGAATTACAAGACACACTGGCAGCAGCTGCAGCACAGGCAGCAGGGGCAGCACTGGAAACAGGCACAGGTAGCTGACCTGTCCTGCTCACTCTACTACCTTTTTCTTCCTCTGCCCTTGACTAAACTTCCCCAAGATCCCTAGGGGTGATGTAGGGGGACTGGCCAGCATTGGGTGTGGGGAACCAGGGAATCCAGACCCTTTTTATGTTGGTGCTAGTGGTCATTTCCTCCTCAGACTTAGTAGATGCATAATGGTCCTTCCAGGTCCTCATTTTATTGTTATTAAACTTGCGCATAGTAATAGCAGTCACTATGAGCCTCTCCTGCCTCAATTCACAGCACAACTGCCTAGCACTTATCTGTAGCTGCTGGTATTGTGTTTCTCTTCCTGAAAAATGGCATGTTTTTATAGAGAAAAGTCTTAAAACATGTGATTAAAAGGGCAACACTTTCTAGCCATTGAAAAAATAGTGAAAAATGTTTGCCAATAGGTGAAAACATCGAAGATCTTAATCACGTTATTTAAAGTGGATTTTCCTGTGAAAAGCAGACAGCCATGTGGTTTTCATGGATTCGTTTCACAGGAACACGATGGGACCTTTTACCCACCCCAATCTCAACATCACCAACCTCACTGTAATTCATTTTTATGCAGCTTGGGGCCGCCTGTTGGTAGTTTAAGGATTCTGGGAAATGTGAAGGGAGAAAGGAGAGTTACAAAAAAAATATTTTTTTTTTGACTGAGAATTGAGACAGGCAGGTGATCCAAGTTCCTACTTGAGCTGTCTGAGCCTCTGCAAGTGACTAACTGATAGATAAACTTTGGAGACTGACATCCAAGAGACAGAGAAATACAACTGACAACACTGACTCTTAAAATTGCATGAAGAAGGGGGACACATATATAGTAAGGGATGTGTGTTGCTACTACACACCTGAATTATCTACTGTGTGGCTCAATTTATCCCTTTACTGTACTGTACAATTAAGACTTCAGTGATGTCAGGAGAGACAGGCAAAGAGGCATAGAAGGAGTCATATTTGCAAGGGAGGGTGCATGTGGTTTTTTTGGTAGATACTAGACCAAAACAGACAGGGACCATTTATATAAAAAATGATGTGATCTGTTATTAAAACTGATAGTAACAAATACTAGAACAGAGACATGCACGGCACCGTATTTTTGAGAAGGACAAGACATTACTTCACACGCAAACAGTTCTGTGCACGTTTCTGAAAAAATCAACACTACTTTGATTACGTCCAGCAAATCTACTAAGGGCAAAGATAAGGGGAAAAGAGTAGGAGTAGTGTAAGGACATGATATTATAGTGGTAGTTCAAACACTGATTATTGTCATTGTTGCTATTGTGTTTGCAGTAAATGATGATGATCCTCGTAATTTTGAGGAGGCTGTTTCTAAAAGGTGACATGAAAAGTTCCACCACCAGCTGTAGTAGTAATAAACCTTTTAAGACAACTGAAAATGACAATGAGTGATGTTCAAGTGCTGTTGGCATAGCAGAAGAGGTTGCAGCAGTTCGATCAACTGCTGCATCTGACATTAAGAGTAACAGCACCTATCCTCAAAGTAGTGGTAAATATTCTGTAAATCCCTCCAAGGGAGAGTAAAAAGACACTGTCTGAGACTTAAAAAAGCCTAGAAGACTAAGAAAGTAGTGGGGAGGACATGTGTGATGCTGATGATGACTTAACTATTGATGATGATGTTGATTTAGAATATTATCCCTCCCGCTTTTTCCCCTTTTTTTGATATAGATGAAGTAGAGAGGGAGAGTGATGATGACATGGCCATCAAATTATTTGAAAGCAAAAGGCTCAATCCTCAATACTATCCCTGTTTTGAACGCTTTGAAAGATCATTTTGAAAACCTGAGTCTGGACAAGTAAAGATTCCTAACAATGCACATCATGCAGTTATAATCATTATCATCACAGCTTCCAAGTCCAGCTCTGCTCCAGCTACACACTACTGTTGAATAAGCTGCAACACAAGTCATCATCAAGATCCACAAGCCTAGCTATGAGGAGTCCTTCTACTGCTGTTGGAAATGCAGTACCCTTGACACATACATCTAGTAAAATTGCATCATCTATACCCTGTTATAATACTAGTAGACCCTTATGAGCACCTCAGTCTATAAAATCTACAGTACTCACAATCCAAAAGCTAATGAGATTGCTATTTGTTGTCTGCGTAAAACATATGTGAGCAGGGGAAAGCAGTATAACATCTATGCAGTAGGCACCTCCTAATTGAGATACCACCTGAAGGGATATCTAAGTATAGCATTTCATGTGATAGAGGTGGTTCATCTCTATATATGGAGCTTGCTTCCAGATTATGGGATGGTAATATACATATAACACTGGAGTGGTTTCACTAAATACAAGTGACTGGGTGATGGTGTTGCCTGATAATGATCAATAAAAATAATAAACACTCCCTGTCATTAGCCTGACATATTCTCCTGGGTTTACTGTCAGAAGATGATCTTTGATACCCTGAATTTGATTGGTCTCCACCGCATTGCCATGTGTGATCAGTGCACAATACAAGTCGGAGACAAACTGCCAGATCCTCACATCTGCAGACTCAGTGTCAGCTTGTAGTTGTGGTAATGGCAGCAATGCTGGTAGTATGGAGGAGGAGGAGACCCTGTGTGTGTATGGAGGGTCAGTTGTGAAATTTTCCTGCACCTGGACCCTAGTAAAAGGAGACGACAATTACATGGTTATAAATGTTGTTGTTGTTCACCTTCCAAGAAAGTGGCATGCTTCACTTGCTGTTCTGTGCAATTTTCTCCAGTGTTCATCATTCCTTTTGGGAGTGACAAGGGGCACACTTATAGCAGCACTGTTTTTTTTAGTGAGGGACTTTTTACATGTGTTATATACATGTGGATAAAATGCATGTGCTTAATTAGGGCAGATGTCCCAAGGTGTGTTCCCTCCTTTCCACTTTCCACTATCTTGTCACATATTGTGCACAGTGTAGATGCTGTTGATTGCTCTGTACATGCTGAAAGGGAAAAATAGTCACACTACTATGATTTTGTTCAGGTGCAAGAAGAATGGTCATCTCCAGATACACCTGAAATGGCTAGGGCAGTTGCTGCTGCTTCTGCTAGAATGAGGAGTAGTGTGAAATGGAATTATATCTACGTCTTCCACTCCCATATGACTGCTACTACCCAATTTCGTGGTCAGGTTGGACACTGGCATACTAGCTTCCTTATCAGCTTGTTGCTGTAATAGATATACTTTTGTCTTAGGCTACTTAACTGAAGGAAGTACACTAGCAGCAAACTCAATAATTTCACTGCTATTGGTGGTAATGTCCATTTCCAACTGCATCCCTCGGCCCCATTCCAAATCCGTATCAGCCAAGAAGGCTTTCATTCTCCCTTCCCATCATCTCCACCTTCTGATTCATCGCTACCTTGAGCAGTCTCTTACTGCTTTCTACTTGGTGATGTAAAAATGTGACCAGAGGAGCCCCTGCTGTTACACATCATCACAGCTAGCACAATGACAGTAGCAGCCAGCAGAGTTGGCTGCACTGTGCTGCTGCTACTGTCACAGGCAAAGTCACATGATACAGTAATCCCCTTCTTAATATATTACCCCAGTTCCCTGGCGAGGATGTTGGGGGCCTGGGGCTCACATCTGCAGGAAGATGCAGAGGATGTTGCTGTTTCTATTGGATTTCTCCAATTTAAATTCAGCGGCAGCCATCTAGCCTCTCCTGCTCATTCTTGCCCTCCTGCAAGCACCACAACAGAACTTTATTTTATTTTTAATTCTCTCTCACTATGTCTCTCTAAGGACAAGATGTTCAGAAAGTGGTGGTAACTGAAATTGTCTGTAATCAGAATAAAAAAGTTCTTACTCCATGATCCGTCAATTCTCAGACATGTTTCCGTCATTTTTTGCATCCAATTCCGCCATCTCCGTCAAAGGGAAAAAGCCGTCTTAAAAGCGGGTGTGTTTTAATCTTCCATCATAATGTAAGGTATTTTCAGAAAAAAATATTCATTTGAACATAATTTTTTTTGTCTGATTAACGTCATTTTTCCTGACATAATAATAAAGGTCTAAACTTGGAGAAGAAAAGTACTGAGAAGCAATTTTTCGTTTCAAAGACAAAAAAGTCTTTGTTTCTTTGAAACTTTTTGTTTCAAAGACAAAATCAAAGACAATTTTTAAGATCAGAATTTTTAACAGCAATGTTCAATGAGATCTTCTTACTGTCATTTTTAATGCCTTAGATGAATTTTCAAATGTGACGGATTTACTTCTGAAAATATGGTCCTTCTATTACCACCAACTCATGATCCGACAAGTTTTTCATTATGATAGCTTTTTGAACATCTCGCCCTAAATTGTTTCCACTTTAATTCCTGCCTAATCTACACTACACTGCATGGTGGGAGAGTCTAGGTTTTTATACTATGAAGGAGGGAATTCTCATCACCATAGACAACACAGGTAGAAAGTGGAACTGTTCACGCAGGAAAATCAGTGGTGGTAGTGAAAAGATGGAAAATGTATAGTTTTCATAATGGAAGGGAATTCTTAGAGAAAAAGCAGCAAATTGTGCATTTTTCATGGAAATTCCTGAGGGAACAAAAGTGGGGTTTTTCACCCATTCCTAATCCGACCCTCTAGACAGGGTTTTCCTAGCCACTGACACTTTCTCCACACTAACAATTATCACCCAGGAAACAGTGACTTGTCTAGCAGTAATCCATGGATTCTATGCACTGGAAGCAAATTTGGTGCCATTTTAAATAATTTTCTACAATTTCCACTAATAAGTCCCAAATGTTCTACTTTTTTATTATTATTAATGATGGAAAAAAAGATAAATGTATATTTATTTCATGAAGAGATTGATTTTATTATTGTGGCTCGAATAAACTTTGGCTCTCAGATGATTTGTTTAATTGCTTAAAGGTGGTGTTTTAGCATCAATATGCTTACTCAACATGTTGAGATTCACACGAAGTTACATTCAAAGCTGTCATAAGACATTCCCTCAAAACAGAATCTGACACATCTATTGATATATGTTTAACAATATCAAATATTTGTCTAAACAGAGTATGCTGATGTCTATTTTTTCTTGATGTCCTCAATAAGAGCATTAGTCACTTTAACATTTTCTAATTAATCATCTCTCATAACATTTGACTATTTGTATATTTCTGCCAAAGCAAGTTTACAATGAGACAACAATCACTGGGCCTGATGTATAACATCCAACTGGTGCAGTTCTGGGGCAAACCGACTATACTATAGGGGACAAATAAACATTCCCATTTATTTACATGGGCCTTTTAACCCTTTGAATACCAGTTGCTAATAAATTGCAAGGCAATTTGTTGGAGACCTGTCTAACATTCAAGGGGTTAAAATCCCAATTTAAATCACTGAGAATTTGGGGAGGTTTTTCTCCCCGAGGTGCAATTGGTTTGCCCCAGAACTGTTCCTATTTGTTTTTTTTACATGTGCCCCACTATGTTTCATGTACAAAAATGTACAAATATATTTATGTATGTATTAAAGGGGCACTAATGTGCCATAAAAATGTATTTTTGTTTTGTAGATTAAAAAAAAAAAAAATTCTGTGCTGCAAATTCTATCTCTCAAACCTTTACTGTTTGAGAGATATTCAGTCCTAAAGTTCCCCCCTCCCTCCCCTTCCCCTGATGTCAGCTGTAAGCTGACAGCAGGAGTTCCATGTCTGAGGACCGACAGGCGGCTCTTCACCAGAGCCCCAATGGTGCAATTTTAAAAGAAACACTTCATTGGAATGATCTACAAAGTGTGCTTGGTTTGCAAGCACAATTTTTAGACCGTTCCAAAGAAGTAATTATTTTTAAAATGCGCTATTGCGGCTCTGCTGAAGAGCCTCATTGTGTCGGCCGACACAGATCTCCTGCTTTCAGCTTTACAACTGACATCAGGAGAGAGAGAACTTTAGCAGAGAATATCTTTCAAACCGTAAAGGTTTGAGAGATAGGATTTGCTGCACATAATTTATTTTTCTGTAATCTACAAAACAAAAAATATTTTTATGGGACATTAATGTCCCTTTAATACAGGGTTTTACATTTTACAACAAGGTAACAACAAACTAACACGTGGAAATGTTGTACATTCACCCATCCATGCATCGCAGACAGGACACGTATAGAGTGAAAATATAGGTGGTGTATAGCTTGAATAGTGGAAGCATAGGTAATATTCTCTCTCTGAAGTACAAAGGTAATCTATCATATATAAAGTCTTGTTATGTGGCCATTGTAGAGCGCCTCTCAGGATGCTGGACAGGTCTCATATATGCAATGGTATCAGAGGCCACCACCGCATTTGTAGTCTCACCACTTAGCAGGTGCAGGTGGTGGAATTGGGAGCTCCTGGGCAGGTCTTCGGTCATTGACTTTTCTTCCATCCCTATAAAAGATTACTAGGGATTGATGAAAGTTTTCAACTCAGACATGCAACACACAAAAACAGTTAATTCTACCTTTCACAGTAATTCCTGTAAAAAATGTGTTTCCTCTTCTCTCTTTATACTGAAATTAATGATAACAATGTAATTTCCCCCAACATGAAGAGTATTACCCATGTTTTTCCACTGTAATAGCTCATCAGAGTAAAAGGGATTGTCAATTTAACCCATGCTCTCAATGTGTGTTTTGGACAGAGAGAGAAAGCTTCTGACATTTGGAACTAGCTATTGTAGAGGCAGACAGGCACAGAGGGGGAGCAGCAGTTACTTGATTTATGGCGTACAGGTGGTGTGCAGGGTGTGTGGGTGTAAATTGTAGACAGTGACACTAAGTGACAATTTGATAAAAAATGGAAAGGACAAGAATGAGTAGAGCAGGGCTGTGGTGGAGGAACTAAACTCATACTAAACATTTTGTTGTTGCCTGTGTAATAAAATATGATGATCCTCCTCCACCTTTGTATGCTGTTTGTAATAGCAATTTAATAAGTTGTAGATCCTCAGGAACACCTCAGGTCTATGAATCTATAGTACGTAGAGGAGATATAGCAAATATGATACAAAACATAAAGATGTTAGTATTTGTTGTCTCTCTAAAAATATGCCAGCAAGGATAATTACATTCTTATTCTCATTGGGAACCTACCTGAAGTGCAACCACAGATCCCGTTGGGAGATACATTAGCATCAGGGGTTGGATGACTAGCAGCAGTAGCATTACTTCTTGAAGTATAAGAGGCCAAAAGGGCGGCATATTTGCATTGTAGATCTCAGGAAGAGTGACAACATCTTCCTCAATAACAATAATATCCATGTCTCCTTTGTGCAAATGTGAAGCATGAAGAAGGATGACTCAGACTAAGTTAACTGGAGGTTACAAGAGTCGTAGAGTCCCAACAAGTGCCAAGCCCACTGCCAACACTTTTAACACCATTAACCATGTTAAAGCAATTAAGTTACATAGTTCCTCTATGTTCTGCCAACCCACACTTACCGAGTTCTTAGAAAGAAGTAAAAAATATAAAAAAAATAATACAAAAGGTCAACTGTGGAATGCAAACTTACCAAAATGTTAGTGGTTTACATGCTGGAAAAAAGCGGTTTTAAAGAACTGATGTTATGTGCTGCATCCCAATTGCATATCCCAGGCTGCAGTTATTTTCCAAGAACAGCTGTGCCAATGTTGTATAGGCAGGTGGTTAGTGTGGTGGGCAAAGGTCTGGAAACATCATACTATAAAAAAGTTCAGATGACCACAGATATGTTGACAAATGGCCAGAGTACAGACTATATACACAGGCAGCATGTAGACAGAAAGCATGCTAAAGTTCTGGGTTTATAGATTATTGCAGTGGGAATTCTAACGGCCATAAAAAGCATAGGAGGAAATTGCCAAGTTCTATTGGGTAGCTAAAAGGAGAACATATTATGGATTTTCTATCTGTGGGAATTTCTACAAAATAGAGAAAAATTGTGTGTTTTTACCAAAAAATTCCGATGAATGTTACCATCCCTAAAAATTACCTCTGTGTCCCCCAACCAAGTTCTAATCTTAATTAAGCTAATTATGGACTGTAGCCAGACAGATTTGTCCACTCCTTAGACAAAGCTCCATCAAGGCAGGTAATGTGCCTGTCTTGATTTTGATACATTTTGGAAATGAAGTACAGCTACACACACACACACTTCAGCACACATCTGTGGACATCAGAACCTATTGTCGTGCTGTCTGGCTGTGATGACTACAGACTCCAATTAAAACTGACATGAGCCACAATGTGCTAGAGTATGGTGTTAGAGTGCTATGCTTGGGAATGTAAGCAGCAGTCTAAGCTGGGTAAAGGTGTCAGAGTTGGATATCACATACCAGATGAGCCAGACTATGCTCAGGATAAGCAGTGGAGTACTAGAGCCAGTTGCCAGACAGCAACAAACAGGCCTTAACGAGATACTGGAGACTGGCTGCATTTACAGGGAGTGAACACTAGGATGAGTAGCTGGAATCAGGCTGCATAACAGATACTGAAGTGATGTGCTGAACACTGGTGGCTGTGTAGAGAAAACCAGCAAGAGAAACCCAGCTGGGGAGCCTCCTGACCAGGACTCAGCAATGTTAGCAGTTAAAGGTACAGCTGTCCTCAACTAAGAAGCAGGGGCAAATAAAAGTCTGGAACAAGTCAAAGAGCACAGTAAAGGACAGAGACAGGTCCTGTTCAGCAGCTGCAGGATAAATGGCAAAAAAAGCACAATGAGGATGCATAGAGAGAAACATGTTCAGTTTAGTAACTACAGATCAATGCAGGAACAAGCAACAAACAATGCTGTGATGAGAAACAGGACTGGTTTTAGTAACAGTGAACAATGCAGGAAAAAGCAGCAAATTATACCATGTTGAGGAACAGGACTGGTTAAAAAACAGTGACTCAATGCAGGAACAAGCAGAAAACAACAGAGTGGCAAAGAACAAAGCTGTTCAGTAACCAGAGAGCAGGCGATAACAGCACACACTGGATAAGGCAAAAAATGAAACTTTGAGCAAACACCATTAAAATGAAGAGGTGGCTCTATAAGAGATGAAGAATTGGAACACAACACTGGATCAGGTCACAGTTAGGGAAACAGGTAATCTCTGGACTGGATAACGACACCAATTATGTCATGTATGTCATTTATTTTTGTGTGAATATAGAAAAATAGCCATAAGCTATAATTCAGCTTAAAGTGATAGTAATATTTCGCAAAAAAAAACAGCTCCAATTAATCTTCATAGTATTTGGGCCATGAAGAGTGTTATTTCAATACTGTCAGAGCTGTAGTTCAAGAGTAATTGAATGATAAAGTATCCCCCTCCCGCCCCTTTTACCTAGTGCAAGCCGCATCCCCTCAGATGTGGAATCTCTTGACAGGACAGGTCGCAGCAAGGGACAATCTTCTTACTGTGAAAATAAGGAAAACTCTGCCCCCCTTGAGAGGTTTTTCCTTATGCTCACTGAAGATTGTCCCTCTCGGAGATCCATCTGGACAGTCTTGCTGCTCTGAGGTGATCAGTGTTACATCAGTAAAAGGGGCGGGAGGGGGATACTTTATCATGCAATTACTCTTAAACTACAAATTGGACAGTATTGAAATAACACTCTTCACGGCCCAAATACTATGAAGATTAATTGGAGCTACTCTTTTTGTGAAACATTACTATCGATTTAATTAAGCTTTATATTAATTAAGTACTTTGAAATATTTAGGCTGAAATTCATTATCAAATACACTGCTCTTTACCAGCACTTTGCTGCGATCATTGATGGATACCTTCGGGTATTCATCAATAACATGTCATGCACATGCAAAGCAGTGAAACTTGTATCAATAGGCCAATCCGTTGATAAACCCACATAAACGAAAATGTGTTTGTGTGTGTTAGCCCCATAGATTGTAATGGGATACACCAGATTGAAGTTAGCAGATGAAATTGGCAGATCTATCTGTCCATCTCTTATTGATGAATAAGAGATGGCCAGACACAATCCGGCAATTGCTGAAAGGGCAAATGGTTAAAGCAGAACTTTCACATGATAATAAGTCGCCATTCAATCATTAAGCATATGGCGACTAGATTGAAAATACTTGTCTTACCTATAGAAAGTGGCAGATTCTAACAAAATCTTTATTCTTGGAGACTGATGGCCAGGTTAGTGCAGTCTGTGCCCCTGCGCCGTCAGTCCCTTCCGGTTACTATGTGACACACTGCAGTGCTTTACAGGAGACCGGGACTGATGGCGCAGGTGCGCAGACAAGATGTCCGCGCTGTTACCTGGCTTCCGGTTTCCAAAGGCTAAAGATTTCTTTAGAATCTGCCACTTTTTATAGGTAAGACATGTATTTTCAAGCTAGTCGCCATATGCTTAATGACTGAATGGCGACTTATAAATATGTGAAAGTTCTGCTTTAAAGGGATAGTAATACTTCGTTTTAACTTTATTTTATTTTGTAGGCATTAAAAAAAACATCAAGAATGATATAAGTCTTATCTCTCAAACCTTTATGGTTTATGAGATATTCACAAGCAAAGTTTCCCCCTCCCGCCCCTTTTACCTAGTGTAAGCAATCTCTTCTCAGATGTGGAATGCAGTCTATAGACCAGACAGATAACAGAAGGGGACACTCTTATTCCTATGAAAACAATGAAATCCCTGCCCCCCTTGACAAGCTTTTCAGGTTTTTCCCTTATCTTAATTGAAGATTGTCCCTCTCTGCAGTCTTCCTGGGCACCTCCCTTCTGCTGTGGCTGAACAGTGTGACATCAGTAAAAGGGGCGGGAGGGGGATACTTTGTCATTGAATTACTCTGGAACTACAACTCTGACAGAATTGAAATAATACTCTCCAAAGTCCAAATACTATGATGATTAATTAGAGCTGCTTTTATTATGAAACATTACTATCCCTTTAATGCCCAAAGAAATTCTCTGATTTTCTTATGAGTTGAACCATTCTCACCTTGATGACTTCTGGTCTTCTATTTTGAGATCCTGGGCTGCAGTCAAAAAAGTTAAAGAGATGCAGTGTTAATGCAAACAACTCCACCATAGGGGACAGATTAAAATTGCCCGAATTCTCATTGATTTATAAGGGGATTTTAACCCACTGAATGCTAGGGAGGTCTCCAAGGCATTGCAGAAAGCTCAGTTGCATTGAAGCAACAAGTCATTGAAGGGTCCCGTGCAAATTTATTTTGTGTCCCCAACACAAAATTATTCTCCCATGAGCATAACTAGAACGTACTGGACAAAGAGGATGAAAAGCCCTTTGAATGCCGGACCCAATCACATTTGCATGATCTGCACCATCTGTCCATTTAAATGATTGAAATTTGCAATTTTCCCCAGGTTGGATCTGGTTTTCTCCAGAACTGCACATCCATAGTTGTTAGAATACACTCTCGGTGCTTCCATTTTTATCTGACATTTTTCATACATTCATCAGATTTTATAAGGTGATAAAAATTTGATCTCGATATGTAATTTGTCAACAAGTTAAAACACAAGACCTGGGCCCCTAGTTATAAATGCAAGCTAGAGTTATTCTGGTCAACCAACTGTACATAGGGACAAATAAACATTCCTAAATGCCCATTCACTTTAATAGAGCTTTTTAACCCTTTCAATGGTATAGAAGTCTCCAATGTATTGCGAAGCACTGCATTTGGAGACGTCGCTCTCATTCAAGAGGTTAAAGGGATAGTAATACTTCATTTTAACTTTATTTTATTTTGTAGGCATTAAAAAAACATGAAGAATGATATAAGTCTTATCTCTGAAACCTTTATGGTTTAAGAGATATTCACAAACAAAGTATCCCCCCCCCTGTTCAACCAAATCAGAAGGGAGATGCCCAGGTAGACTGCAGAGAGGGACAATCTTCAATTAAGATAATGGAAAAAGTTGAAAAACTTATCAAGGGGGGAAGGGCTTTCATTGTTTTCATACAAAGAAAATTGTCCCCTTCTGTTATCTGTACTGTCATACAACCAGACTCACATCTGAGAAGAGATTGCTTACACTAGGTAAAAGGGGCGGGGAGGGGAACTTTGCTTGTGAATATCTCATAAACCATAAAGGTTTGAGCGATAAGACTTATATCATTCTTCATGTTTTTTTAATGCCTACAAAATAAAATAAAGTTAAAACGAAGTGTTACTATCCCTTTAAAGGCGTAACTTAATTTAAAGGGGATCTATCACCCCAGTACAAACGCATGTTAAACGTTAGATTAGCTAGTGATGAGGTGGAATTCAAGAATATATATATATTTTTTGAATCATAAACTGGCAAAAATTAACGTTTCTAGACTGCACTTCCGGATAGACTATGGGTACATCTCTATACCGCAGTCTGTCACTCTGCCTCCACTCTACTCCCCTCCCTCTATCCAGCCTCCTCCAATGATGGAGGCTTCTGTCTGTAGGCTGGAGTGCTCTCATTGGCAGAGAACTATATCTAGCCAATGAGACCGCTCCAGCCTACAAGAAAGCCTCCGTCATTGGAGGAGGTTGGCTAGAGGGAGGGGAGCAGATTCAGAGTGACAGACTGCAGATATAGAGCTGTACCCACAGTCTATCGAGAAGTGCAGTCTAGAAACTTTAATTTTCGCCAATTTAGGATAAAAAAAAATACATATACATATTCATGAATTCCACCTCATCACTAGCTAATCTAACATTTAACACGCATTTGTACTGGGGTGATAGATCCCCTTTAAGTTTGAGTTTTTATTTGTCCCCTACAGTGCAGTTGGTGTACTCCAGGATAACTCCATTTTGACTTTATAAGTATAGACCCTGGATCCTTATTCAGCAAGCTAAAAAGCAGTGATACTGGAGCAAGCCAACTGCATCTTAACCTTTTGAGTGCCAGAGAGGTATCCAATGCATCGCAAAACAATGCATTGGATACAGCTTTGGCATTAAAAGGTTTAAAGAGGAACGTCCCTCCCTGTTCAAATTTGGCCCAAATAATTACCCATCTGGCAACTAGCTGCTCAATAGAGCTGGCTGCCAGAATTATTACCTGGTTATTGTGAATTAAACACTGTTCCCAGATTGACAACCAGGAAACAGCGCAGACATCTTTCCATAGTGATGTCTGCTCCCCTGCTCTGTCAGTCCCAGCCTGCTCTAGGAGGCGTTGCTAGGAGCCATTCAGCTCCAAAAAGGATTGACAGCACAGGCGCGCAGACTTCACTATGTCTGTGCTGTTTCCTGCGTGTCAGTCCGGGAACAGTTTTTAATTTTCAATAACCAGGTAATAATTCTGGCGACTAGCGCTACTGAGCATTTATTTGGGCCAAATTTGTACAGGGGTGGTAGGTCCGCTTTAAAGAGAAAATACAAGTCCCCATTGATTTAAATGGGGCTTTTAACCCCTCAAATTATATAGAGTTCTCCAGTTAATTAATTGCATATATTCAGCATTCTCATTTTAGCCCTTCACATCAATTAATTTAATTATTCATTTATTAGCAAATAAGGCCCATGGTTACATTTGTTACATAAGTGTAAAAATAAAAGAAACACTGCTAACTTCCGCCACAAATAATACAGTGAAAATACATTTACTAGAGAGATCAAGTAAGTGGATATGATCTTCTGAACTAGTTAAATGACCAATCCTCTGGTGGTCTCACTAGTGCAGAACACACATGCCAAAAACAATATAAACATTTATCTTCTGGCCTTCTAGACAGTTTGTCTTCTTAGTGCAAATCATAATTGCTTTAGGAGTTTCTGAATCCACTTTTGAATTCAAAGCTTGTGACAAATAATTGGATTTCCCACAAACATGCTGAGCTATGTTCCACTTGCTGTTTTGCTTTGTATCCTCAGGGCTTCAGTCTCTGCTTTATATCAACTTCTACCTTTTAGGCTGGACGGGGGAAGGGTAGATTACTCTTCATTAAGCTGTCCATTTGTATAAAAAAAGTCCCCAGAATAGTTTTTTACCATCTTTAAATGAATTATCACCACTGAAGTTAAGAAACAGAAAACTGTGCATGATGACTTAGTAAATTACCAATTGAATTGTTTCCCAAGCCCTGTGGAACTACAATCCAAACCAATTACATTTTACCTGCTGTATTTTTACAACACTTTGACATTGTATATAGCCAATTCATGTGTGCCACTGCTGACTGCAGGGCAGCCCTAAATTTGCTTTGGGCAATATGACTAGACAATTCTTGCTCAAGGTAAAATACAGTTGAAAAAAAACAGCACAAAAACAAAGGCTGTTCTGTGAAGCCAAGCAAGCAAACAGTGTTGAGAATCATGCACTTTTACAGTGTCTGCATTAATATAACAGATATATAAAGATTTAATCAATCTGACTTCTTAAAACTTTCATCTGGTAAGCAAGGTCATTGTTAGGAAGCAAAATGCATATTAGAAATCTTGTTTCTATGAATAGAATACATTTACCTACAGCCATATACTAAAAAGGGCACAACTTCAAATCTTGTATACTGTTGACAGGCCAGGATTTAACCCCTTAAGAACCCAGCACTTAAGGACCAGTGATGGTCCTGGCATGTCATGGAATCCTGGGACCACAGTACGCTGCTCTGCAATCCCAGAATACTATGTGCAAAAAAAAAGAAAACCTCCTTAACGGCTGCCCACACTGTGGATCGGGCGGTCGTTAAGGGGTTAACATTTTGAGTGATGAGAGTAACTCAATGCAATCTCTAATTATCAGTATCAATATCAATTAAATTACTGGGTTGCTAAATGACACAACTTTGCTCATTGAGGGACATGTTTAAAATATTTGCTTGTACTGACCATTGTAAATGTTTGCATCTGCAAACACAGACTGATATATTGAGGTAAAGTTACATCTTTCAAATTAAGAATATTTATATTGTGTTCATCTTTATACATCTTAATTGGTATTGACCTACATGCTATCTCTCAGTTGGTAAAAGATCTTTAAAAATATTCAGCTCTTAAGTGTTTCATCTTTGCAATTACATATTACAGATCCATAATATAAGTTTCAAAATATTAATCTTACATCTATCTATCTAGCTAGCTAGCTAGCTATATATATAAAACAAAAACCATATTTTTGAAACAGTCACTTTACGCATTCTTTATGCAATTCCTAACAGTGCATTGGTTACATTTATCGTGCTCTTGCAGGTGAGTAAAACAACATGACTAGGCCTCTGCTTGACCTCAGACAAGCTCAAAAGTGTTCAAGTAGAGATAAGACCACTAGAGGTTCCTTGAGGAAAGGATTAACTGCACTAGAGCTAAAAGACTAAAACTGACACTTGCACTGCTGAGGATAGGAGAATGCATGCATCAGCTATCAACATTTCAGAGCGTAACTTAGTCAGCTTTATTCTGAAACAGATTTCACATCTCTCTGGTACAGCAGGCAAAGTGTAAACCACCTTATTAATGAAGGGGAAACTGTCATACATAGGGATAAAGCAGAAAAAAAACATAGTTCCTTAAATATTTATCAAAGGCTTGACAATATATTGTATTTGTTGGCTTGTAATAAATAATATTTGTATGCAAAATGGGAGGGTCCATGACAGATATATCATCATTAAATATATAACTTGCACACTGAAATACTTGAAACTGTGTACCATGCATTTTAAATTACTTACTAGACCACATACACAAAATACATTATGCACACTAATTTAAAGGGATAGTACTATTTCATTTTAAATTGATTTTGTAGGCATTAAAAAAGCATGAAGAACTATATAAGTCTTATCTCTCAAACCTTTATGGTTTAAGAGATATTCACAAGCAAAGTTTCCCCTCCTGCCCCTTTTTCCTAGTGTAAGCCATCTCTTCTCAGATGTGAATCAGCTTGTAAGACCAGACAGATAACAGAAGGGGACAATCTTCTTTGTATGAAAACAATGAAAGCCCTGCCCCCCTTGACAAGTTTTTCAGCTTTTTCCCTTATCTTAATTGAAGATTGTCTTTCTCTGCAGTCTACCTGGGCACCTCCCTTGTGAACTGGCTGAACGGGGAGGGGGATACTTTGCTTGTGAATATCTCTTAAACCATAAAGGTTTGCGAGATAAGACTTATATCATTCTTCGTGTTTTTTTAATGCCTACAAAATAAAATAAAGATAAAACGAAGTATTACTATCCCTTTAAGACATTTTATCAGCTTCTAAGTTATCATGGGCATTTGCAAAGTTTTTATTTGTCCCCTATGGTGAATTTGACTTGCTTCAGAATTACTCTATTTTAGCTTCCTAAAAGGGGCTACATAGGGTCCAGACAAGGTCCTTTTAAATTATTGACTGCGTCCCAAGAGCTATGGGAACTGAGTTCTCATAGCTCAGATCTCCTCCTTTGTGCTCCAGGATTTCCTTACCGATCACAGTGACCTGCAATGCTGGGTGATATCAGTGTCTCACAATCAGTGTTCAGGGCCATAAAAGCCCATTGCAATTCATGGGAGATTGCTCTCCTCATTATACAAGCCATTTGATTGGGGATTTACTGATATAGAGCTTCTTAGTGAGCAGAACAATCTCCCAAGAGTGCCTAGTGAAGAGCTTACATCACTAAGCCTTGCAGATCACCATGATCTGCAAGGCAAATTATGACACTATGGAGGAGTTTTGAGCTGTGGGAACTCCATTTTCTCAGGTAGTGGGACAAGACCAATGATTTAAAAAGGTGTTTATGGACCATATACTGCCCCTTTAACGTGGCACTAAAATTTGATGAGGTAATTTCAGTTTGGTTAGCTTGTTTTTATTTGGCAGTTTATCATGTCTAAGGGTGGCAATCTTTTGTAACTGTCTTATCTTCAGATTGTGGGTTGTCATTAAACAGATGTTCTTGGCAAAATTATGTGACCTTAGCTGTCAATTGGAACTCTGAGGAATGTGCTCTCCTTTGGCTGTTTTTTTTCTACATGTATTTGTTATAATTGTCTTAAAGTACAGATTTACCTTTTAGATCTACTCCAGTGGAAGGATATCTAATGAATCAACCCAATGAAGATAAATAGAGTCAGACTCATTACCTGAAAAATGTCTGGACCTGATAAACAGTAAAGGAACTTGCCTGGGGCTGTCCTGGACAACTGTCTCCTACTAACCGAAGTCAATGTTGCTATTTTTCATATTGGATTTTTTGACAGAATTGATGTTGTAAAGTCTCTGTGCTCTTTTTTTTAGCCTGGACAGAGAAAAAAGGTCCTTATATATCTTCTAAAGAGGTACAATTCTGGAGAAACCAACTGAACCATGGGGTGGGGGATAAAAATATTATTGATTTATATGTGTTTTTTTACCCCTTGAACATTAGAGGTGCCTCTAACATATTGAGAAACAATGTGTTGCAAACCTATTAGGCATTCAAGGTGTTAAAAGCTTCATTTAAAGCAGAACTTTCACCCGCTATAAAGTCCCCATGCAATAATTAAGCAGATAGCGACTAACTTTATAATAGACATGTTACCTCTGAAATGTAGCCCATTATAAAGAAATCCTTTATTGTAGGAGACTGGAAGCCAGGCATCAGTGCAGACATCTTGTCTGTCTGCCTGTGATGTCAGTTCCAATCTCCACTGAGAAGCACTGCAGTGTGCCACATGGTAACCGGAAGGGACTGATGGCGCAGGCGAGCAAACTGCACTAACCTGCGCGTCAGTCTCCTACAATAAAGGATTTCTTTATAATCAGCTATATTTCAGAGGTAACATATCTATTATAAAGCTAGTCACTACCTGCTTAATTATTGCAGGGCGACATAGCGGGTGAAAGTTCTTCTTTAAAGAAAATCTAAATTTCTGGAATGTTAATTTTTTCTTTTGGTACAGTTGGTTTAGTCCAGAATTGCACCTTTTTAGCTTGATGAAGAAAGGTCCAGATTTGTGAAAATAGATTCTGAATTCCAAATTGACAAATCTACTGAAGTTATTATGAAAAATGTAAAACTTGTAGTGTCTAGTGTTACATGTCAAGTAATTTCTCTTACAGTTGCATTCAAATATGTTTTCCACCTACAGTGTTTATGATGAGTATTTGTAGGGCCCCACCGTTCATATGTAATGCTTGAAGTGTTTAATGATACATGTCAAATAATTTCTCTTACAATTGCATTCAAATATGTTTTCCACCTACAGTGTTAATGATGATTATTTGTAGGGCCCCACCGTTCATAGAGTGAACTCAGTAACAATGAAAGTGTAAATATTTGCAAAATTTAATAAACTGTCCAGATAGCTTAAGAGATAAAAAGAACTGTAAATATATAATTTAGGAAAACAGTTTTACTCACTTTCTCCTGACAATGTTACCCCCTCTGTTTACTTGTAAATATAAGCAAAAACATCAATGATGTGCATCTGAAAAGAATGATGTACAGAGAAAGCAAGAGGTGAATGCAATACAGATTCATAATCTCCCATGGACTGGTCTGGTCTCCCTCACTCCTTCTTTAAAGGGTTTGCTACAACAGGTTTCCATAGATAAATGCTCCCCTTCCCTCTGGATAAGGAAAACCCCCTTTGTTACACAGTGTCTGGTTGGAGCAATGACTCAATGTTTTTTGTTTATAATATGAACTTTGAATTAAATCATGTCTGTATACTCTTGGGATGTACATTCACTCACAGCCCTATTTAAATGCTGCAGATTTGCAATCAGTTACTTCCCGGCAAAGCCCCAGATCTTGATTATTCCAGATGGAAGATGATCAGCATCAAGAAGGATTTTCATCTCTTTGACCTTTGAAGACCTTGCATTGGCTGAGTCTATCACTTGGAACATAGAATGTTTAGAAATACCATATTATCAGTTGTCCAGCGAAGACTACTCAAGGATGAAAGACATGGATAGATTGTGCAAATTTCCTGGGCTTACTTGAGTAATGCCTTTTCTTCTTAACATGGATCCCTTCCATAATGATGTTGTTAGTGTTTTCTGTGTAACCCATTTTTATTATAATGTAATCTGTTCCATAATTAATCATGATATGTTTAACATGCATTCTCATAGCCTGATGCATTTTTGTCTTTTGAGGATTTTTTATATTCTTGTTCATTGTGTTGCTTAGAAAACTTGTGTTTTTAGAGATCATGTTTAGAGCTACAATATCACCTCCATTTATCTGGCAATAGAGCATCTGCAATCTTGGCACTCATTACCCAAGCTCTGCAGAAGCCTTGCTGTTACCGTGCTAAAATACACTAATGAAGTGTCTTATAGATTTTCTTACTTCTAAGCACTGCCAGATGCAAAAGTAATAAACATTTGAGTTGTGCTTGGTGCATAGGTGTATCGTAGATGCAAACCTGTATTCCACAATAAAGACACATTACTCCTATAATTAGACCTTAATTGGCTTAGCATCTACACTTATTGACCTCTTTTCTTGTCATTTTGTGCAGATAAATAAGCTCATGATCCTGGGTGAATGCCTAGAAAAGTAGGATTGGCATATTTAGTCTGCAATTGATCTGAGATTCTGTCCCTGTTTACTGGAATCCAACAACATCTATGCCAAAGGCATACGACTTACAGTTAAGCATCCCGAATGTGCTCAGATCAACCCCTTAATGAACTTAGTGCTGTTTATAAACATTGTTTGTGCTATTTGCCATTGTGCTGTTTGTAAACAGCACAGCCTCTTAGACAGATGGGGAGTACTGTTCCCTGTGTATGTAAAGGAGACAAGAGCAGACTGTTTCCTGAGGGTCTGTGTTTCCTGTAAGCACAGAGAGCATCTGACTGGATCTCTGCAATTTTCTTCAAATGTTCATTGAGCACCCATGAGTATGCTCATGACCTGGAAGGGAACCATGCTGAAAGAGACAACACGGTTCCTTTCTATCTGCTGAGAACTGAATGAATCATTGCCAGTAGAAATATATCAATGAGAGACCTCAGTGTGAGCTATGTGACTAGCTGTTACAGAATGCACACTTAAAGGGAATGTTATAGATTAAGGAGACAGACTATTGTTAACAGCATGTACATCTTGAAAAGTGTAAAAAAATATTTATTTTTTGGAGCATGTTTTTATATATTATCTATATATGTAGATAGTATATATTTACACTAGTTGAAGAGCCCGTTACACGGGCCACAGTGCCACTGCCAGCTGGTCGCGGGGCAGTCATGCACAGTAGAGACTGCCCGTGCCGCAGCTGATACAGAGCTGGACGCTCCGAAGGAGCGTCCAGCTCTGTATCAGCCATGCCGCGGGCAGTCTCTACTGTGCAATACTGCAGCACTCGCAGCAGTCTCTATTGCGCATGACTGCTTCGTTACACACGTTTTAGCGAATTATTATATAGGATATGATAACAAAATAAAGCTTATCCTACCCTAAAAAAAGCAATATGTAGTTTACATAGTTGCACTTAATAATAAAATTTTAAAACGGTGTTTAAAGGGATAGTAATGGTTAATTTTACTTGATGTCATTTTGTAGGCATTAAAAAAACATGAAGATCGATGTAAGTCTTATCTCTCAAACCTTTATGGTTTGAGAGATATCACTTGGTAAAGTTACCTCTTCCTGTCTGTTTCAGTGAAGACTGCCATCTAGCTGACAGCTGCAGATTCCGGTCATTTGACTGGAGGGAGGCTCTTCAGCAGAGCCAAAATCTCGCAATTAGAAATAAATACTTAAATGGAATGATCTACAAAGTGTACTTGGTTTGCAAGCACACTTTGTAGACCAGTCCAATTAAGTATTTATTTCTAAATAGCGAGATTGCGGCTCTGCTGAACAGCCTCCATCCAATCAAATGACCGGAATCTGCAGCTGTCCCATAGAGCTCTGACTTGACGAAAACAGAAAGGAAGAGGTAACTTTACCAAGCAATATCTCTCAAACCATAAAGGTTTGAGAGATAAGACTTACATCGA
This sequence comes from Rhinophrynus dorsalis, assembly GCA_037306005.1. Classification (NCBI taxonomy): domain Eukaryota; kingdom Metazoa; phylum Chordata; class Amphibia; order Anura; family Rhinophrynidae; genus Rhinophrynus; species Rhinophrynus dorsalis. Next base: position 262,531,464 of record CM074723.1, on the reverse strand, counting down.
TCTTCATTTTTTTTTATTGCCTACAATATTACATCAAGGTAAAATTAACCATTACAATCCCTTTAACAAACTTATACAAGAAACCTGGAATTTGACACTGTCACTAAGGTGCAGAACATCCCAGTCCTTAAAGAGTTTAAATAATTAGTTGGCATGGCCAAAATGTCCTGTTGTTTACTGAGAATTTTGAAGGAAAACAACAATTTGCTGCTTTTTCCACTAAATCCTTATGTTCTGTTGCTACTGTAGGACAAGGCTGAGGGTGAGATTCAGTGACTATCAGGGCAGTGGAAAAAGGCAACACAAATATATCCCTTGATTTAAATGTGGCTTTTAAACTCTTGGATGATTGAGATGTCTCCATTGCAATGCTTTGCAATGTATTGGAGACCTCTCTAGTATTCAAGAGGTTAAAAAGTAATTTAGATGAATTTGAGTCATAAAAATGACATATTGCAAAGCATTGCAATGGAGACATCTCAATCATCCAAGTCATTTGAGTCATTTTTATTTTTCCCTACAGTGCCACTGGATTTTTCCAGAATTCTAGAGACACTGAATCTTCTGGCCTTTGGAAACACCAACAGTTCATGTTTTTAGCACATCCTTTCTTAATCACTTAAAGATCCTTTCATAGTAACTGAGCTACCAACTAATCATCACAGTTCAAGCAGGGGTATCCTTAAAATCTGTTTCTTGAGGACAAATGTTGAGAATCAATGAGTCAAAACATAACTAGAAAAGATGAAATTACAAAAGAGGACTAACAATAAGTACAATATAAAAAGAACAATAAGAAAGTATAAAATACAGTGAAGAAACTTTGTGGTGTTGATTCCTGAAATGTCCTTCAATAGTTCCATTCAAGTATTAATAAATGGGTACTTACTAATTTGTCAGTGAGTGGGTTCAAAGCTATATCAACCATGCACAATAATCTTTTATGCTTGGTCTTGACAAATTCCATTGGCTACAATAGGGAGATGTATCTACTGCCTAGGAATACATGGGGACCCCCGCTTGCCCCCTCCGTATAAACATAGGGGCTAGGTGAGCTGACCTTGGGGTCATATTTTGGCTCCCCCCCCCCGGAAAAATATCTGAAGACGCCCCAGTAGGCATAAGCATATATGTGGTGCATGCATGAGTAGGACATTAATAAGTCCCACTTACATTAATTTCACTTTGTATTTTACTGTATCAGATATGATGCTTTCCCTGCACCTTCATAGATTGTGGCCTATGTCACTATTGTGCTAAACATGGTAGTTTGTATAGGTTTTGCCAGAAATTATTTGATTAACTGTAGCATATCCATTTTGTATGAGGTCATACATTTTGTAATAAATCAGAACGTGTGCATACACAAGATAAATAATCAGTGCTATGTTATAAAATGTGTTAGGATAAAGAGACTATGCTGCCCATTTAAAAGGGGCATATATTGCCTAAATGGTGCAATTGTTATAGCCATGCCATATGCATTGTTAGAGTTAACATTTTTAAGGGGAAGAAATGTATAAAAATACATATTACAGTACTACAGTGTATATTTATATGAGTATCTCCTTGTAAAAGAGGAAGGCAATATGATCACTAATTAGAAGGAGCACAATGTGTCATAAATAGTGTTGAGCGAGCATGCTCGGCCGATGCTCGGATCGGCTCGAGCATCGCTCTGCTCGGCACATGGCGGTACTCGTACGAGTACCGCATGTGCTCGCCCGCCATGTTCGGGTCTCCTCCCCGCACGTTTTGCGGCTGCTGCGCAGCCAATAAACGTGCAGGGAGGCTCTGACATCGGTGTAATGCCAGCAGCCATGTTGGCTGCTGGCATTACACTGATTGGCTGGCCAGAACCCGTGGTCAGGTGCTGTATAGCACCTGACCATCGAGTTCGGCTCAGTCTGAGCCAGGGAGAGCTGAGGATAGGAAGGGAAAGGCAGTGTAGGGAGGAAAAAAACAAAAATTGTGAAAAAAAAAGAACCAAAAGTCCTTTTTAGGACTACTGTGTGTGGGGGCAGCAGGTTATTTGGTGTGGGGGGAAAAAAACAAAACAAAAAAAAAATATATATATATATTCTGTTTAGTGTGCAAAGTTGCAGATTAGAGCACATTCTGTTTAGTGTGCACAGTTGCAGATTAGAGCACATTCTGTTTAGTGTGCAAAGTTGCAGATTAGAGCACATTCTGTTTAGTGTGCAAAGTTGCAGATTAGAGCACATTCTGTTTAGTGTGCAAAGTTGCAGATTAGAGCACATTCTGTTAAGTCTTCAAACTAAAATATCAAAGTCACGTATTCCATTCAGTGTGCGTCGCCGCAGTTTAGCAGCACATTCTGAGTACTGTGCAGAGTTGCAGAATAGGAAGAAATACTGTTAAGTCTTCAAACTAAAATATCAAAGTCACATATTCCATTCAGTGTGCTTCGCCGCAGTTTAGCAGCACATTCTGTGTACTGTGCAGAGTTGCAGAATAGGAAGAAATACTGTTAAGTCTTCAAACTCAAATATCAAAGTCACATATTCCATTCAGTGTGCTTCGCCGCAGTTTAGCAGCACATTCTGTGTACTGTGCAGAGTTGCAGAATAGGAAGAAATACTGTTAAGTCTTCAAACTAAAATATCAAAGTCACATATTCCATTCAGTGTGCTTCGCCGCAGTGTAGCAGCACATTCTGTGTACTGTGCAGAGTTGCAGAATAGGAAGAAATACTGTTAAGTCTTCAAACTAAAATATCAAAGTCACATATTCCATTCAGTGTGCTTCGCCGCAGTGTAGCAGCACATTCTGTGTACTGTGCAGAGTTGCAGAATAGGAAGAAATACTGTTAAGTCTTCAAACTAAAATATCAAAGTCACATATTCCATTCAGTGTGCTTCGCCGCAGTTTAGCAGCACATTCTGTGTACTGTGCAGAGTTGCAGAATAGGAAGAAATACTGTTAAGTCTTCAAACTAAAATATCAAAGTCACATATTCCATTCAGTGTGCTTCGCCGCAGTGTAGCAGCACATTCTGTGTACTGTGCAGAGTTGCAGAATAGGAAGAAATACTGTTAAGTCTTCAAACTAAAATATCAAAGTCACATATTCCATTCAGTGTCTTTCACCGCCGTTTAACAGCCTATTCTGTGTACTCTGCAGAGTTGCAGAATTATAAGAAATACTGTTAAGTTTTCAAACTCAAATATTAAAGTCACATATTCCATTCAGTGTCTTTCACCGCCGTTTAACAGCCTATTCTGTGTACTCTGTACAGTTGCAGAATTATAAGAAATACTGTTAAGTTTTCAAACTCAAATATTAAAGTCACATATTCCATTCAGTGTCTTTCACCGCCGTTTAACAGCCTATTCTGTGTACTCTGTACAGTTCCAGAATTATAAGAAATACTGTTAAGTTTTCAAACTCAAATATTAAAGTCACATATTCCATTCAGTGTCTTTCACCGCCGTTTAACAGCCTATTCTGTGTACTCTGTACAGTTCCAGAATTATAAGAAATACTGTTAATTTTTCAAACTCAAATATTAAAGTCACATATTCCATTCAGTGTCTTTCACCGCCGTTTAACAGCCTATTCTGTGTACTCTGTACAGTTCCAGAATTATAAGAAATACTGTTAAGTTTTCAAACTCAAATATTAAAGTCACATATTCCATTCAGTGTGTTTCAACGCCGTTTAACAGCCTATTCTGTGTACTCTGCAGAGTTGCAGAATTATAAGAAATACTGTTAAGTTTTCAAACTCAAATATTAAGGTCACATATTCCATTCAGTGTCTTTCACCGCCGTTTAACAGCCTATTCTGTGTACTCTGTACAGTTCCAGAATTATAAGAAATACTGTTAATTTTTCAAACTCAAATATTAAAGTCACATATTCCATTCAGTGTCTTTCACCGCCGTTTAACAGCCTATTCTGTGTACTCTGTACAGTTCCAGAATTATAAGAAATACTGTTAAGTTTTCAAACTCAAATATTAAAGTCACATATTCCATTCAGTGTCTTTCACCGCCGTTTAACAGCCTATTCTGTGTACTCTGTACAGTTCCAGAATTATAAGAAATACTGTTAAGTTTTCAAACTCAAATATTAAAGTCACATATTCCATTCAGTGTGTTTCAACGCCGTTTAACAGCCTATTCTGTGTACTCTGCAGAGTTGCAGAATTATAAGAAATACTGTTAAGTTTTCAAACTCAAATATTAAAGTCACATATTCCATTCAGTGTCTTTCACCGCCGTTTAACAGCCTATTCTGTGTACTCTGTACAGTTCCAGAATTATAAGAAATACTGTTAAGTTTTCAAACTCAAATATTAAAGTCACATATTCCATTCAGTGTGTTTCAACGCCGTTTAACAGCCTATTCTGTGTACTCTGCAGAGTTGCAGAATAGTAAGAAATACTGTTAAGTTTTCAAACTCAAATATTAAAGTCACATATTCCATTCAGTGTCTTTCACCGCCGTTTAACAGCCTATTCTGTGTACTCTGTACAGTTCCAGAATTATAAGAAATACTGTTAAGTTTTCAAACTCAAATATTAAAGTCACATATTCCATTCAGTGTGTTTCAACGCCGTTTAACAGCCTATTCTGTGTACTCTGCAGAGTTGCAGAATAGTAAGAAATACTGTTAAGTTTTCAAACTCAAATATTAAAGTCACATATTCCATTCAGTGTGTGTCACCGCAGTTTAGCAGCCTATTCTGTGTACTCTGCAGAGTTGCAGAATAGTAAGAAATACTGTTAATTTTTCAAACTCAAATATTAAAGTCACTTATTCCATTCAGTGTGTGTCACCGCAGTTTAGCAGCCTATTCTGTGTACTCTGCAGAGTTGCAGAATAGTAAGAAATACTGTTAAGTTTTCAAACTCATATATATTAAAGTCATATATATCGTGTAAGATGAAGAAGGCGGGTAAAAAGGGACGGGGAAGTGGACGTGATCCTGAAAGTTCAGGGCGCGGGTCAGGACGCGGAGAAACTGTGCCTGGTGCCAGAGCACAAGAAAGAAAGACATCCACCATACCTAGCTTCATGTCTGATTTCACAGGGCGTCGCAGGACATCACTCTCGAGGTCCGACCAGTGCGAACAGGTGGTCGGTTGGATGACAGCTGATACTGCTTCCAGTCGGTTAAGCACCACCCTGTCTTCCACCAAGTCCACTCTCAGTAGCCAAGAGTCTGGTCAACATAATCCTCACTCTGATCATCCTTCCTCCCACCATACACGGTCTGGTCAAAGAAGTGATCCCACACTGGGATATAGTGATGAGCTCGTCTCATCACCAATCCTTCATTTGACCCTCTCTCCAAGCACGCTTGCAGAGGAACATGACATCTTGTGCCCTGATTCACAACCTCTAGAGGCTACCCAATCACAAGAAGATGACAGATGTGAATGGCATTTAAGGTCAAAGGAAGTAGTGGATGATGATGATGATGATGATGAGACACAGTTGCCATTAAATCAACCACTATTTCCGTCTCAAGACCTTGTTGAGGAGAATGTTATACAGTTGTCAATGACTGAGTATGTGGTGGGATCAAGACTTGAGGAGGATGATCAGAGTGAGGAAGTGGAGGAGGACTTGGTGGACGATGAGGTGACTGACCCCACCTGGGAAGGTGTAGAGCCGAGCGATGACAGCAGTCCTGAGGGTGAGCCATCTGCAGCACCGCAACAGGCTGGAAGAGGCAGTGGTGTGGCTACAGAAAGAAGGCGGACCGCACCAAACCGGCCCGCAAATGTTCCACGGAGCACCCCCTTGCGTAAATCTACCTTGCCAAGGGGTAGGTGTTCCGCGGTATGGCGTTTTTTTAAGGAAAGTGCGGACGACAAAAGAATTGTAGTTTGCAACCTGTGCCACACCAGAATGAGCCGAGGCATGAACACTAGAAACCTCACCACCACCAGCATGATCCGACACATGGCATCCAAGCACCGTAGTAAGTGGGAGGAACGCCTGGATCGCCCATCTGTGTCTGCAGGCCACACCACTGCCTCCTCTTCCCCTGTTTTCGGTGCCGGCCAATCGCCTGTCGAAGGCGCAGGCCCGCATACCTCCCGCCCTGCACCTGTACCATCTGAAGCACCATCAGCGACCACATCCACTTCCCTGTCCAGGCACAGCGTCCAAATGTCGTTACCCCAGGCATTTGAGCGCAAGAGAAAGTACCCAGCCACCCACCCACAGGCCATAGCACTAACCTCACACCTTTCAAAATTACTGGCCATCGAAATGCTGCCATTTAGGCTTGTGGACACTGAGTCCTTCCGCAGCCTGATGGCAGCAGCTGTCCCTCGGTACGCGGTCCCCAGCCGCCACTACTTTTCCCGGTGTGCCATCCCCGCATTACACCACCATGTGTCCCGTAACATCACCCGTGCCCTGACCAACGCAGTTACTGGGAAGGTCCACTTAACGACTGACACATGGACAAGTGCTTGTGGCCAGGGACGCTACATTTCCCTGACGGCACACTGGGTGAATGTCGTGGAGGCTGGGAGCGACTCGGACCCTGGGATGGCACGGGTGCTACCCACGCCGAGGATTGCGGGCCCTACCTCCATCAGGGTTTCCACCAGCACCTACGTTATTGGCTCCTCCTCCTCCGTTTCCACCTCCGAATTCTCTACACACACCGCCACTCCCCCATCAGCCAGTAGCTGGAAGCAGTGTAGCACTGCAGTGGGGAAGCGTCAACAGGCCGTGCTGAAGCTGATCTGCCTTGGGGACAAACAGCACACGGCCTCAGAGCTGTTGCAGGGGATTAGTCACCAGACCGAGCAGTGGCTCTCGCCACTCAACGTGCAACCAGGCATGGTTGTGTGTGATAATGGGCGTAACTTGGTGGCGGCTTTGGAGCTCGGCAAGCTCACACACGTACCATGCCTAGCGCATGTATTTAATTTAGTGGTGCAGCGATTTCTAAAAACCTACCCCAATGTGCATGATCTCTTGACCAAGGTGCGCCGCGTGTGTGCACATTTCCGTAAGTCATCTACAGCTTCGGCCGGCCTGTTGAAGCTGCAGCAGCGCTTACAATTGCCAGCTCACCGGCTGCTGTGTGACGTGAGCACGCGCTGGAACTCCACCTTCCACATGTTGGCCCGGCTTTGTGAGCAGCAGAGGGCAGTAGTGGAGTACCAGCTGTTACACGGTCGTCGCCTCTCCGTTCAACTTCCTGTAATCAGAAGTGAGGAGTGGGAATGGATGTCAGACCTCTGCGAGGTTTTACGCAATTTTGAGGAATCGACACAGATGGTGAGCGGCGATAACGCTATTATCAGTGTAACCATCCCACTTCTGTGTCTACTGAAACGCTCGCTGCTCACAATTAAAACCGACGCTTTGCATGTGGAAGAGGTGGAAATGGGGGAGGAAGAGCTTACACAAGGTGATAGCCAGAGCACCCTCACTTCGTCTTCTCAGCGACAATTGGAGGAGGCGGAGGAGGAGGAGGAGGAGGAGGAGGAAGACACGGTTGCCTCCGCTACAGAGGGTAGCCATGGAACTTTAGTTCCATCTCTTCAGCGTGGGTGGGCAGAAGAGGAGGAAGAGGATGAGGATATTGAGAGTCAGCCTCCTGGTGAGGACAGCGAAATCTTGACTGTTGGTACTCTGGCACACATGGCTGACTTTATGTTAGGCTGCCTTTCCCGTGACCCACGCGTTGTACGCATTTTAGACAACACGGATTACTGGGTGTTCACCCTTCTGGACCCCCGCTACAAAGAGAATTTCTCATCTCTCATTCCTCCGGTGGAGAGGACAAGCAAAATGATGCAATACCAGAAGGTTCTTGTTGAAAAATTGCTCCAAAATTTTCCATCTGACAACGCTGGCGGCAGAGTACGTGCTACCTTGGCCAACCGAGAAGGGGAGAAAAGGGGAGCACACAGCAGTTCCGACAAAGGCAGGGCAACACTCTCCAAGGCGTGGGACACCTTCATGACACCCCGCCAGCACCCTCACCCTGATGCGCAGCCTAGTGTCACAAGGAGGGAAAAGTTTTGGAAGATGGTGAAGGAGTACGTAGCAGACCGTGTCAGCGTCCTCAATGATCCCTCTGTGCCTTACAACTACTGGGTGTCCAAGCTGGACACGTGGTATGAACTGGCACTCTACGCCTTGGAGGTGCTGGCCTGCCCTGCCGCCAGCGTTCTGTCTGAGCGGGTATTTAGTGCTGCTGGTGGCATCATAACAGATAAGCGTATCCGCCTTTCCACCGACAATGCTGATAGGTTGACACTTATAAAAATGAACAAGGCCTGGATTTCCCCTGACTTCTCCACTCCACTGGAGGAAAGCCCCGGGGGAACATAAACTCACTTTATATATGTTATTTACAATGATGGGAATACTCTGTATTCCCATTCACCCCTTCCACCCCAAAAACGGGTATATGGTTGACTCTTAATGTTCTCATCCTCCTCCTCCTCTTCCATATGCCCTGGGATATAATTTTTATATAGGGCCAGCTCACCAGCGTGCCCTGGGATATAATTTTTATATAGGGCCAGCTCACCAGCGGGCCCTGTGATATAATTTTTATATAGGGCCAGCTCACCAGCGGGCCCTGTTTGCCAATTTTTATATAGGTCAGCTCACCAGCGGGCCTTCTCATATAATGTTTTATTGGGTCAGCTCTCTAGCGGGCCCTCTCATATAATGTTTTATAGCGTCAGCTCACTAGCGGGCCTTCGCATATAATGTTTAGGATGGTCAGCTCTGCAGCAGACCCTCACCCATAATGTTTTAGATGGTCAGCTCAGCGCACGTTTCCCTCTTAATCATGGCCTCAGTTCTGAAAATCAAGGAAATTTTTGGGAGAATTTGCCTCTGCGCACGTTTCCCTCTTAATCATGGCCTCAGTTCTGAAAATCAAGGAAATTTTTGGGATAATTTGCCTCTGCGCACGTTTCCCTCTTAATCATGGCCTCAGTTCTGAAAATCAAGGAAATTTTTGGGAGAATTTGCCTCTGCGCACGTTTCCCTCTTAATCATGGCCTCAGTTCTGAAAATCAAGGAAATTTTTGGGATAATTTGCCTCTGCGCACGTTTCCCTCTTAATCATGGCCTCAGTTCTGAAAATCAAGGAAATTTTTGGGAGAATTTGCCTCTGCGCACGTTTCCCTCTTAATCATGGCCTCAGTTCTGAAAATCAAGGAAATTTTTGGGATAATTTGCCTCTGCGCACGTTTCCCTCTTAATCATGGCCTCACTTCAGAAAATCGATGAAATTTTTGGGAGAATTTGCAGATGATATACAAGTAAATATACAGCAAATACTGTTTGGTAACAATTTTTCGCCTAAAGTCGTTTTTATTTTCCTTTTTGTGTGTTTTACGGTCAGTCTGTAAAAATGGCGTACTACGGGCGAAAGATCGTTCCCAGCAGCGATGTTGGAGTCCAAGGTGCATCCAGACATCCTCCCTATGCTGTCCCTGAACCATTTCTGTAGTGTTTCCATCTTTTTCTGCCCTTTTCCTATGGACCAGGCACCCTCCCCTCATCAGAGCAGGGGGTGCCTGGTGTAATGCTCGAGTCCTCCCATTGACTTCAATGGGGCTCGGGTGCTCGGCCGAGCACTCGAGCCTCAGGGGGTGCTCGGTCAGAGCACCCGAACATCCGAGCATTGGGGTGCTCGCTCATCACTAGTCATAAATACTTAAATTACTGTCTACATAATAATATATATAGTTAAAAATGTCATTAATCACATTACATTATGCACTGTACTGTTTTTATGAATTATTAGTCATTAATTATTATAAGAACATACGAACACACTTCAGAATTGATTTTTTCTGTTAGTCATATTTCTTGTAATTTAAAACACATTGTGCAGTGTTTTTGTGTCTTGCAAAAAAAGAGAAAAAAACTAATTTCTTAAAAACATGAAACTCACATAATTTTAAAATACAATTCAAAGGTTTATCTAAAGGTATAAAGGTGGAAGAGGTGATAATTCGCTGCTTTAAAGTTTGCTAAAAGTTAAACCTTAGGTTTTAGCTTAATCCTAAAATGTCTAAGCCTTTGAAAGCAATGATTAACATGAATCAACTAGTTGACTCATAATTATCTTACAAACCTATACAGAAAACTATTGCTAGATTATAATGTCAGGTGAGGTTAGTCAACGTCTAGACATTACCATGAACAAATAACAAATAGGTCATTCTTCTATGGTAGCTGTTGGAATAAAGTCATGTAATTAAACAATAGAAGGACAATATATTAAGGATGAACAGCAACAGAATTATGAATTAATTTATATTTGTTTTCAGCTTGCAGATTGTGGTAATTTTCACCATGGATTATTTTGATGCAGCTTATGTTGTTTAGGAGTTATGTTGTACATTCTCTGTTGTTTTAATGCATAAGTAAGGTGTTCGGCCACAAGGGACATCCTTCAGTCCATTAGGATGGTCATGGTGAAAATTACATACCTTTGCTATCTTGATGCAATCACATTTGTTACAGCTACAAAAATGTTAGCACTTACAATTCTAAACTGTATATTCCAGTCTATATACTCTATAGGGCTGGGTCCAGCTATAGTGCTTTAAAGGAGCAGTAAACTTTTTTTTATAAAAAAAAATATATATGGAAGGGATTTTCCTATTGAGTAAAATAATGGTACTCCCACTGCCGAGATATTTATATTTCCAGAGATATTACAGTTTAAACCCATGTTTTTTTTACATTAGCAGTACCCTCTAGTGGTCAAATTCTAATTAGTTTTTCTGTTACATTCTAATGGAGAGGAAAGTCAGGAAAGTCAGAGACATACAGTTCTTCCTTGGAATGTGATAGAAACTGCCTGTGACTTCCTGTCAGAACTATCAGGAAGTAAAGCACAGTAAATTCACTTCCTGATTATTTGAACTGCTATACATCCTATATAATAATTTGCTAAATCGTGTGTAACGCCGCGACATGCGCAGTAGACACTGCTGCGCGTGCTGCAGTCATGCGCAGTAGAGACTGCCTGCGCCGCGGCTGATACAGAGCTGGGCGCTCCGAAGGAGCATCCAGCTCTGTATCAGTCGAGGCGCGGGCAGTCTCTACTGCTCGTGACTGGCCCGTGATCGGGTGGAAGTGGCACTGTGGCCCGTGTAACGGGCTGTTCAACTAGTTTTGAATAAAACATTCAGCAGCAATAGGAGTACACTTGTTTTATTCAGCAGGAAATGATCTATAGAATATGTGTTTTCATAAAAAGAGTTTACTGCTCCTTTAAGGATCAGAGGCGGTGCAATGCATTTTGAAGTAACATGTTACAAACCCCTTTGGTTTTTAAAAGTTATGAAAAACTGTTTGTTTAAAAAAGCTCTAACACTTTCTATTAATAATTCTTCAATTACCATAATCTGGGCATGCAATCCTGAAAGTATTCTTGCTCAATACAAACACAGATTTTGCTTTTTAGGTTTTAACTCTTAAAGATCCAAATGTACCTATATAGGATTAAGAAGTTATTTTCCTGATTTTTCTGTCAATCTCTTTTCTTTGTGTAGATCTCTATGTCAAATAGACGTGGAAAGAAGACAAAATTAACAGTGTTGTATTTCAGTCAGGCTGTCTATGTAACTATATATGCACGTGGCTACCTGTGAGGTAAATGTCACTCAGCTTCTCAGGACATGACACAGCATAATAATGTACTAAATTAGGTGAGAAAACTATCATCATTACTGCTAATCACTACTTTGTAGGTTGTGTTATATTTCACTTCTAAGTAAAAAGGAATGTCAGTTACACATCTTTGAAGTGAGATTTTCTTTTTTAAATAGCAATTTTAAGCAACTGTTGCTATTTTTACTTAAAGTTGCATTTATGAAGCATGGTAAAAGGTGAACTCCCATGAAGTGATTGAGATGATAGTTGCATTTTAGCAGGATGTTTTAGTAACCTCAATGAAAAAGCATGACAGACTTTGAATTTTGTCACTGTGAAAAGAAAGGATTATATTATCTCTGAAAAAAATGTGTAAAACATTGTTTAGATTATAGTATTTGCTATAGTACAGTTTATAAATGTGAAAATTTCATAAAATTGTAAAATCTTGTAAAAACAATCCCCACAAATCAATTAAAAATTTATCTTCACCAACAAACTTCACCATGGGAAGCAAATACAAATTCACATACTATTTATTTAACCCTTAGCAGTGCAATGCATTGCATACCTGTCTGGCACTCAAAGGTTTAACCCTTTGGTTGCCAAAGGGGTGTCCAGTGCATTGCTTTGCAAATGGCTGTGCATATGGCTTCTTGTTTCCTAAATAACTGGAGAATGATAAAAATAATAAAACATTGCATGTGATACTTATCCAGCGTAAGTTTACATATATGTGTATATATATATATATATATATATATAGTGTTGGAAGGAGGAAAGCGCACACATGAAGCTTTTTTTAGTGAAATCACAAGATTGATAAAGGCCGCTGTAGTTGGCCGAAACATTGATTCCTTTGTGTGATTTTCTACTACCAACACTATGTATCTACTATTACTTTTGGATGAGCATCCAGGTGATTAAATGGACTACAAACAATGAGTGCAACCAACTTTGTATGTATATATATATATATATATATACCCTTAGTACTTAGACTAGTTTTCCTATCATAACACCATCAGATTCTAAAATAAATATAATTTTGGTTAAACAGTCTATTACGCATTTGGTGGACACATAAATATGCCCAGCCAGTGGGAGACAGGCATAGTTAAGACCTCCACATGATGCATATGCCTAATCCTTGAAGTACCTAATTTTTGCATAATTTGGAGAGGGAAAGAGGAAGGGACGAATGATAGAAGGGGGAGTTGATTGATGAGAGTTTGGGAAAAAACACAATAAAGAAATGTAGGGAGAAACCAAACTGGAGATATGTAGAGGCAGTGCAAAGGAGTAATGTGGTTGCAGAATACATCTTTCTTTTATCAAAGACACCTAACTGTTTGAGTGTCGGGGGGGGGGGTATCCAACTCATTGTGAAGGGATATTTTTAAGTAAAAGTATCTGTGGAAAATATCCAATCTAGAAAGAGAATTTGATCTTTGGTAAATAGAGAACACACAAAAAGAGAACAAACCTAGTGTTAAAGGAGCCTTGTTAGTGAAGCTCCTCAACACTTAGATTCTATTAATTGACCAGTTCAAAGTTATAATTGGTACCCATTGGTGTAGTTGTAGCATTTAAATATTTTATCCAATATGTAAAAATCAAATGATAACATTATTCCCTTCATTAATTAGGAAAAACTTAAAAATGGCAACCTTCAAGAAGGTGATTGGTTCAGGCACTGTAAAACAAGTAAAAGATCCAAGAGTGCTTGTTGTTCAATTGTGTGAATGAAGGCAATTCATCATGTGGCTGTAATAATGGTACATAAAAGGTATAACCTCAGATTTCATGATATGACTAAAGAGTATTGGTATCGATAGGACCAGAGAGGTGGTGCAACTTATTGAGAAGCAAAGTGTTGCACTCTTCTCTGGTGCTGAAGTGGTTAAATTAATGGGAATGTGTGTGTTTGTTCCCAATGTTGCATGTGATTTGTCTCAAGAATTGCTACACTTTAGTATTTATACATAGGCCCTATAGAAGTTTAAAATGTCCATAGACTCAGTTCTCAGACTGAGCCACTTAACTTTATTAAAAATAAACAATTTTAATGTACATACTAAACATTACTCAGTTAACATTTATAAACTTTATACAAATGAGATCTGTAAAGAATCCATTAAATTTCTTACTAGGATAAGTTAAACACATCTTAAAGCTGTTTACACATATGTAAATATAAAATGGATAAGTAATATTTTTAGAGCAATTAAATATTATTAAAGAAGAAGTATTAGCACCTAATAGTAACCTCCACTTTCCTTATTATTATGGGCCAAAAAAGCTCAATGATATTACTTCTCCATTTCCTATGTTGTATGGAGCCAATGCACAAAGATCTCTACAACATTGGAGATCTTAGTGAATAGGCTCTATAGAATAACATAGGAACTGGAGAAGTGATATCACTGGACAAGTCATCTCTGCTTTATCACCTCTTTATCACACTTAATGCATTTCTCTCAATATCTTTAATCAGTCCTGGATGTAATATCCATAGAGGCATGCATGACAGTTGCTGGCAGAACCACAGTACTTCCAGTTCTGTTCACTCCATATGATAACTTTAAGTAGGCACATACACCCTGCTTACTTCAAGGGATAGTAATGTTTCAAAATAAAAGCAGCTCCAAAAATCTTCATGGTATTTGGGCCATGGAGAGTGCTATTTCAATACTGTCAGAGTTGTAGTTTAAGAGTAATTGAATGATAAAGTATCTCTCTCCCGCCCCTTTTATCTAGTATAAGTCACCACCCCTCAAATGTGGAATATGGTCTTAAGACCAGACAACTTACAGCAAGGGACAATCTTCTTACTGTGAGAACAATGAAAACCCTGCCCCACTTGACAGGTTTTTCCCTTATGCTAATTGAAGATTGTCCCTCTCTGCAGTCCATCTGGACAAAACCTTTCTGTTCTGAGGTGACCAGTGTTACATCAGTAAAAGGGGTGGAAGGGGGGATACTTTATCATTCAATTACTCTTGAATTACAACTCTGACAGTACTGAAATAACACTCTCCATGGCCCTAAAACTATGTAGATTAATTGGAGCTGCTTTTATTTTGAAACATTACTATCCCTTTCAGTTTTGAAAAAAACTGCCTCCTGAACATGACGTTGAGCTGAATAAAGATGTAGTATCTTGAACAAATATACAAGGGCAAATTTCACAGAGCCTGTTTTTTGGTCATAGTAAGTTAAGTGGGTGTTATTATTGAGAAGTGTTAGTTCTCCTTTAGCATTTTTTGCTAGTATCAGTGAAATTTAGGAAATGTGTTGGATTCTAGCTACTTCTTCAAAGCATTGTTGTAGAATCAAGAGGGTTAATGATATGTAAAGTGAGTTACTGCTGACTAGCATTAAAACTTTATCATAAAAACACAAATAGTAAAAGTTTGCTGAATTAACAAGGACAGAATATGGATTAAGTCTTGGAATGCAAAAGGTACAATCAGGATAATGGTTATTCATCTGTGCAAATGCTGAACTAAATCCAGTCATTAAGAATAGTAAGAGGCCAAGTTGTATTGAATCTCTTATGTGAGTCAAAATTACACGAGTTGAGTTTAAATTAAATGAGGTTGCTAAGGTTACCCATAGAACCATATCTGTTTTAATCCCTTAAACTTAAATGTCAGACATCTATGATCTATGTATATTTTGTACAGCAATTTCTCTTTGAATATTTAATACAAATCAATGCATTTTGTTTCTTTGTTGTACTATTCATAACTCATTGCTCAGCTATATGTATATTGATCATGTCACAGGAAAGAGAGATACTTAGCAGAGGCAAGAAATGCTGACAAAAGTGAGAAGGCTATTGATTTGGAGATAGAAACAAGTCAGTTAGAGAGGAATTGCCTTTGAAAGTAGGTCCAAAGCCCAGTATCTCAGAATGGGGGGGTCACTGTTATCAATGGGTTAAGGAACTGTTTCAAATACGCTGATCAAGCCAGAGGGGAAGATATATCAATATGATTTCTGCTGGTATGAATACAGAGTACTTATATATCTACATTATTTTGTGCAGCTTCATGGAGGAAATGCAATTATTTGTATGGATGAAACAAACAACTGCTTCTAACCAAGGTGTTAAATGGATTAATTTTTTGATACTTAAGTAATAAAACATACATTGCTCTTTAATGAAGACCCTTCGGATGTCTCTCTAAGGGCTAAGGTTAATCCAGACATAAACCTCTTGCTTTCAGTGCCTAGGGAGATGAGATTTATGATGAGGCCCAAACAAGGCCAAAGCATGTCTGGGGTTAGCTGGTATTCTCATACGGAAGGATTTGCCTGTCATTGTAGGAGGGATTAGTCTAATATGTATATGGGAATTTCTTCAATCTGCCTCCTATCCACAACCACCACAATGGTATTGAACCTCTGATACAGTCTAGTCCCTGCTTCCTGTTCTCATATTTAGCATGTCTTCTTGCTTTCATACTCTGACCATGCCAGCAGTCCTACACTCTGCCTCCTTCCCTGTGTATTTTACTATCAGTGTAACCCTCCTTTTCTTGACATTTTATCATAGTCCCAGCTCTATAGCATCCTTTCAGTTTTAGCGCTGATACTTTTACTTTAACTCTGACCATAAGTTTTGGCATAATTTCTCATAATCTGCACAGAAAATTCTATCTGGCATTCCTCAGTTGATCTTGCCTACTGTTACATTAAATAGCATGAAGTTTTCTGCTCTTTCTTCTGCTAGAGGTTGGCTCAGTTTCCAGAGTTCTACAATGTTCAGAAGCCCACCATCTTTCCAGTATTATTAATAATAATCCTTTATTTATATAGCGCACAAATATTACACAGTGCTTTAGACTCATATTGGTCCCTGTCCCCATTGGGGCTCACAATCTAAATTCATCTATCAGTATGTTTTTTGGAGTGTGGGAGGAAACCGGAGTACCCGGAGGAAACCCACGCAAACACAGTGAGAACATACAAACTCATTGCAGATGTTGTCCTTGGTGGGATTTGAACCCAGGACCCCAGCGCTGCAAGGCAACAGTGCTACCCACTGAGCCACTGTGCTGCCATATTAAGAGCTCATTAACATGTCTGCACTATTCTTTACCAGAATCCAGTCCACCAACCAACAGCCATCGTACACAAGCAGCTCACACACATATAATAAACATTTTTTTTTTTTTAAATGCAACTTGATTTCATCTCTGTTGTTCATTTTAAGTGATACTTAAACACAGTTTAGGCTTATATTAATGAACACAACTTGACAAAAGAACTTTTGTATAAAACTTTCCTCATCTTAATTTTTTGTAGATTTATTAATTTGCAGCGTACTGCCATGCACCATATAGAACAGAGGACCAGGTCAATAACGTTTAGAAAACACTGCAGTATTGTTTGCTTTTTGAAGAAATATGTGGGGTCAATTAGGTGAAGCAACGAGTTTGAATATAGCTATGTTCCTGGAGTGTCAGTG